>JAVJGI010000032.1:35241645-35271475 GCA_035590275.1 Ibycter americanus | reverse complement strand
CTGCTCCAGGCTGAGCAGCCCCAGCTCTCCCAGCCTCTCCTCAGAGGAGAGATGCTCCACTCCCTCAAGCATCTTGGGGGCCCCTCGCTGGACTCTGCAGCATGTCCCTGTGTCTCGTACTGGGGAGCCCAGCACCGCAGGTCTGTAAGCAAAAATATATTCAGGGGAAACAATAACACAGGGATGGGTTTGGGTTTTTATTTGGGGTTTTGTTTGTTGGGGTTTTTTTTCTCCAAATGCCCACATTGCATTAATCTATAAGGATCTACGATTTTTTTTAATAACTACGGTAAATTTATCATCCTTTCAGTAAACTGAGCACAGAGTAACATGTTATTTAATTTAATATATTCCTGGGAATATGGTTTCTATTTTGTTTCCTGTTTGCTAAAAAGTGGAAAATAATGGTATAGATTTACTTTCTTTTATGACAGTTTAGTTTTGGATTTGAACCTCAGTTGATATAAGAGAAATGTTGCAATTAGTGCAAATCCAGAGCACTAATTACATCTTGTCAGAAAGAAGGCAGCTGCCCCGAGCAACTTTCAGTTGGCTGTTTTGAGCAGCAGAAGGAAAAATACTTCCTGAAATGAAAGGCGGAGGTTTCTTGCTGTGCCCAAGACTTCTCCAGGCATCAGAAGCACTTTGGAATCCAAAGCATTTGACCGTGCTCCAGAGAGCGTGTCCCACACAGACCTTCCCCTCCCTGCACCCGTACACTGCTGGAGGGCTTGTCCAAAGGTGCCTGTCTGCTGAGGGGGGCGTCTGTCAGGTCAGCATCCATGGCTGGCACATCTCCCTTCGTCTGCCTTTGACAGTCTGGCTAAAGATGTCGAAGCTTCACAGCACATTCGGGACCTATCACTGTGGCTCATTTTCTCTGGGATGACTTCCTTCCTAAACTTTTAACTGGCTATTGAGTCGAGACTGCCTTCATTCTTGTGATGCTTCAAAACTGGTAAGATGGTTGCTTGAGTTTCTTTTCTTCTTTTCAGCTTCAGCAGGTCCCTTCTACAGGCAAGTGCTTCTAGAGGGAGACAACATATATCCCATTTAATTCCCTAAATAGACTCGATATGCATGTTCTTTAACTCTGTCTTACAGATTTCAGTTCACACTCTTTTGATAGGACATTTAACCTTTCTTACTCAATTAGAGGAACTAAGATAGATGTATTTCTCAAGGAAGGCCCATTTATAGTTTTTAATTTAGGGTGAATTATTTGTGGGTTTGGGGGCAAAATGACTTTGTTCCATTGAGTAGCTTCCCAAGTTTTGACAAGATCCTGTTCACATGGATGCTGGAGTTAGGATTTCCTTTGCCCCGTAGGGCCTCAGGCAGTGATGCGGGTCCCTGCAGCTGCAGGGAGACAAGCGCTGTGTCCTGCTGCCGATGGTGGGTGGCTCCTGGCCCGAGGCTGAGGGTCAGGTGGGCCTGGGGGGACGGGGGGTTCAGCTGGGGCTGCCTACAGCTCCCTAGCTGGGGTGATGCAGACCAGCACGTGCCGTGCATGTCTGTCTCCCAGGGCTCTGCTCCCTCCTGCGGGGACGAGCACCCTAACAGCAAACTGTGGGGTCCTGGTGGTGAGAGGATCAGGGTGACCACTCCCTGAGCGGGTGAGCCCCAAGCGGGCTGACACTCATTGTCAGCAATAGATATATTCAAGGCTTAACGTGATGCTTAACATGTAAACACGATGCTCTGACTGTTGAGTGGCTGGCTCCGGAGGCAAAGAGCACCTCCCGCTCTTTGTATGCTGCTCCTTGATGATAATGAGACTGTCGAGGAACTACTGTGTTTTCAATATAGGTATCAGTTCAAATAATTAGGTCAAACTGTGCATTTTTATATCAGCAGATATCTGATGTGAATTCTCACCCATTGGCAGGCTTATGTTATGCAGAAGGTCCATTCAAGCCATCTTAGGTGGTTCCCTTACTGCTGGGGCACAGCACAAGGCAGGTGTGCAGGGTTCTCAATCTTGAAGGCTCAGGTTAGGGTACGACTGGGCCTCCGTGCCCTGATGGATCTATAAACTGCTTGCTTCCTTCAAACACCTGAGACATGTCAAGAGATAATTCTTCCCTTATCCTTTAAATCCTTCTACCTACAAAAAGTGACAGCTGCTGATGACATGACAATATGAGCCAACCAGCGATCGCTGCAGGCTGTCAGTTGGGATAACTGGAGGGCTTGGAAGGTTTAATTTCAATTGGAAATGATTTTATGTGGGAAAACCATGAGCGATAGGGTTATAACGGCGGATGACAAATACAATCCTGTCACTTCACGTTTGTTTCCCGTTAACTAACTCTGCCTTTCTTCCTTTAAATGTCACAATTTTGGAGTCATGTTTCAGTTTGGATCTTTAAACTTCCTGGGGAAGAAGTACTCCTCATGTTTTCTGTCTGCAGAGCAACAAATACAGAGGGTCATCAGCTGACATTGCTATCTGTAAACTATAATTCACTGGCTTGATTTAATCTCTGAGAAAATGGGTAAGCATGATTGCACGTGACATCTGGATTCCTTCTGTTGTGAAATACATCCAGAATGCAGTGCAGTTTGAATTATCGGAAGGGTAAAAGCGTCCCAGGCTAGTCAACCTCACCATAAATTCTGTATTTTTCAAAGCTTAATCAAGTAGCATTTAACGATGTCTCATTCAGATGTCCAGGGATGCTTCTGGAAGTGAGCAAGCACCACTTCGGCGGTCAGCTCTGGTGCCAATGAAGCACCTCTGCCGCCTGGGGCTGAGGCAGGGGAGAGGCTGCATTGGCGCAGAGTGGCAGGGCAGCTGGCCAGCACGGCGCGCAGCATCGCTTCCATCTTCCAGAGGTCCTGCCCAGCCCCTCCCTGCCTGCAGCCCCCTGGCATGGGCAGGCAAGACCTCTAACTCCAGGGACATTTCCACAAGGCTGAGATGCCAATGACCCCCGTGAAAGTCACCTTTCTCAGCCGGTACTACTATGGAAAGGGGTTGGGGTTTTTTTATTTTGTTTGAAAGTCTGGGTACCAAAAAATTTCCCCAGATGGAAGTATTCCTTGTTTCAGCTCTCTTACGGTAAGCTTCTTTTCTCTACCTCTAGTTAGGAGAAGCCTGCAGATTTTAAGGGTACCTATCTGGTTTCTTCAATTTTCCAAGAGAAGGATTTTGATTATATAGTAATCTGAGCTCAGTAGGCTTTGGAAAAGAGCAGTATTTGAGCCCTCACCATATTTTTGTGCCTGAGAGTGCCCATCCCTTTATTTTTCACTTGCTATTCTTTAGCTAACATGACGTTAATTGTGATTGGAAAATGATTGAGCCTGTGAATTGTGAGACTGTTCTCTTAACAACATAGCATGTATTGCTTTGATTAGATTGCTCTCTCCTTCCATTACCAAACAACTTTAAGCTTGAAAAAGAAGTTAGAAGTGAATAATAGTTGTGTTGAGACTCTTTCCCGCACGCTAGTGAATAGCTGTACGAAAGACAAACCTGCTTTTATGCACAGCCAGAGCACTGTCTCCTCCGTGATTGCTTTTCAAGAAATAAAAGTAAGGATCTGCTCTCAAGGACTAAGCACAGGGTTTTCCATCAATCTTCCCATTAGGACTCTTCTGTTTGCAGACCTGCCATACAACATCTTCCTATTTGAAGTGACTTCAGTGGGAAGGGAAAAAAAAAAAAACAAAAAAACAAACCTGCAGGAGAAAGGCCCTGTGGAGATGCCATCCCTGGGGAGAAAGGTGGAGATGAGAGCAGTGACCAGGGGCAGAGGATGAATATCTCCCTCGCTGGAGAGAACCACTGGCTCCCCAGTTCTACTGGACACCCAGGGGGAAGGGTTCTCCTCTAGTGCAACGTAACTTTCCTACTAAGAAATACCATCTGTCAAGTAGTAACTGTGGAAACGTGTAATTTCCTGCTATGAGATGTAAGACAGGCTCTGTGCTGCTGCAGCTTTCTTACCTTCTGGAGGGATGCTCACCCCAAGCAGGCAACGGCCTTCCAGGGGTCTTCCTCATGCAAGAAGGCAGAATCAAACAATGACTAAGAAAAATCAATTAGAGTACTGTTTGTTCAATAATTTTCTTTCATAACCCTGTTACTTGCATCTCTTTGTGTTCATCACATTTTCAGTCAGCAGTCAGTGAGGAAAGGGTGACCAGGCATCTCCAGCTGGCTAGTGTGGAAACACATTCCCGGGGTGCCTCCTCTTACCATACTTTAATTAGTGCAGATTCTGTGTTTTGAGGTATGTCAATAGGGGGTATAAGGGATCCACTGGAGGGGTATTTTTGACACCATACAACAATCCTGTCGATCTATCCTATGTTTTCGTTATCATATGTAAACTAGCAGTACTTGTGCATCTACAGATTGCCTATGCAGTGAGCTTGCTTTTAAAGAATGAATTTAAAAAGAACAGTGATTTTGGAACAAAACCCCATAGTCTTTTCTGTTTCTCCTGATAACATGAGAGTTAAATTATCACAAGCCCATTTGGAAAGATAAGGATCCACCCCTGCATGTTGCAGAGAGGGCTATTTGCCATTTTAAAACTGATTAATGTTAGAAGACCACCATAATCTACTCTCCAGAGGGTAAAAATCAGTAAAGATGTATTTCAATACAGAGCACTACACCAATTTACATCAGGTGACAAGGCAGTATATTTCATATATACGAATTTGATTTTCTTAAAACATATTTTATTAGTGATAACAGTGTCAGTAAGGGAAAGGCTTCCAGGGGAGGACTTTCCTCTGAAGAAGTGTTGCATTATTGCCTCGGTTTCCACTGCATGATGGAGACTAGAGACTGCTTTTGATAATAAGATGCATGTTTGTGCCTTGTCCTTAATTTGGCGAAAAATCTGTGTAATCCCATAGAGTTCATCATTCATGACCTTGAGCTTAGCTGCTTTATAGCTATGCATCTCGAAGAGGGTAGAGCAGAAGGCTGTATAGGGTAAACCTGTCTGAAGCCAATGCAATGCTACCGTTTGTTGGGTTTTAGCACAAGTACCCCTCAGAATAGAAATAATTAAAAATTATTATTTGTCATGGCTACGAGTGAGAGTCCTTATGAGAACTCGTGTGTATTTTCTTAGTGAAACTTCTGGAAAAGGAATCTGCACGGGTCTTCGTAGTGCCTCATTACTCAAGGTAGAATTTGCAAGAAGAGGCTGATTGAAAAATAGCTCATGGGTCTGTGCTTGAATGTTCCTTCCAAAAAGGAAGGATTACAGCCTCTGCTGCCCACCACAGAGAGCAAAGCAGGTGCACCATATGAAGAAATAACTGATATATCCACCTCCAGGAATGTGGAATCAGCATTCTGAAATCTCTTGCTGTCTAGCCCCAGGAGCCTGGCAGCTGTGACCGTTTGGTCCCCAAAACTAAGCTCAGACAAAAAAGATTAGTGTGCCAACAACTAGAGTACTGTTTCCCAGTCAAATTAGTAGCTAATCCCAGTCTGGAGTAACATACAGAGAAATTAAAAAATACATTTCCCAACAAAAAGAAAAAAAAAAAAACCAACAAAACCCTTTCATTTAATTCCGCTTATAGATTAAGGTAATAAATGAAGAAGCTCATTAAAATCAAACAATAGCCAATAATTTGGGCAATTCCAATTAAAATATGTTTTCGCATAAATTCTTAGCTCTGACCCAAACCCAGCTCTCTAGTTGTCTGTGGAATGCCAAAACATAAATACAAAATCAATTGCTTCTTTACTGTGTTTTGCTTCATTGCAAATTAAGGAAAACCCATCAAATAAAACATTATATTAATGCCTACATTTGTCATCTCCTCTGGAAGTTGATTTACCTCCAGAACCTGGAGAAGTGCGCATGGTAGTGAAAGGAGTGATTACTGCTCATATAAATTCACTTCGCTAATTTTGACCACTCCAGCAAGGAACAGGCAGCAGCAGGAAACTGCGGCAGCGTGGGACTCCCCGCAAGCTGGAAAACCCAGGCATGGAGCCGGACAGACCTGTTGCTGGCTGGCCTGCCTTGTGCCTGGGACTGCTGTGATGCTCACAGCCATCAGCTGAACTTCAGTTCAGTTGGTTCAGTTTTGCTCATGAGCTCCGGGCACACGGTTGCCTGCAAAGTATTAGGAATTCGGAAGTTTTGCGTGGGTCACTTTACCAGGGATGTTAGTCTGCAAAATGCCTGCTCTGGTGTAATCAAAGCTGTACACTGTAGAATACTATGTGAAATATTTCTTTGCAGTCTTGAGCCAAAGTAATTCAACCTTTTTGGCTCTGCAGAGATGAGCCAGCAGGAGCACAGCAGATGCCCAGCAGCACTAAGCTAACGCATCCTTCTCCTGCCTTGCCTTTAGGAGATGCATGTCCACCTTTAGGAGATGCATGTCCACCGCAGTACTTCTCCCTCTGGTCCTCTCCCGATGTTTGAGGATGTGTGAGCCTTGACTCTGCCTGCTGCTCCTCTTTGCAAGGCTGCTGCAGGCAGGCGGGCACGTCCCCGCACGCTCGGCAGCCCCGCGGCCGCTGGAGCCGAGCTGGCACCAGCCTCACGGGCGCAGCCCGGGGCTCGCCCCTGCCCCAGTTCGGGCAGCCAGCCCTGCGCCCAGCAAACACCCGAAAGGCTGCGACCCACCTCTTGTCTCCTGCCGGGGACCCTTAAACACACTCCCACCTGATGTGGCTGAAGTGCAGGGTGGACGCTGCTTGTCTTGGTAGATCTGCAGCTACTGCAGCATGGATGGTAAGGAACTGTTTTAAAAGACTTTAATAACTTGCCTTTTAAGTCCCCTCTTTAGAATCTGCACAAATGCAATTGAAATGATAATTTAAAGAATTTAAATACATCAGAGAAACAGCAGTGACTTTATCAAATTATAAGTAAAGATCACTTATTTTGTTTCAACCTTTATAGTGAAAATTATTTTCTTATTAAAAAAATATCAAAGAGCTATTACTATTTTCCTGGGGTTTTAAAGAAGTAATGAGCAGTAAACTCAAGCAATTATTCACATACATTATTAAATGTCACTGTTAAACAATGGCATACTGTGAAGAGGAAGAAACGTCAATTCATGGAGGAAACTTTGGGCCGACTTCTTACTCGCTGAATTCTCTTTCTTCAGTGTGATGCCTGAATAATTTAATGCACAGCATTTCAAATAAAGGTAGAATTTTCTTGCTATCTGACTATGAGTTTAATTGAAATTCTGCTTCTACCATCACGTGTGTTAATTCAGCCAGCAAAAACCCCTTACGTGCTCCTAAATTATACAAAATGAGCTCACGTATCACATTTTAAACATGATGTACACTGACACTAAAGGATTTGTATTGCTTTTACCAATTCACTACCTCAGAGTTTGCAGTCGTCTTTATCCCCAACAACAATTACTCCAGCAAGGGCAGCTTTAATGAAATGTCACACTTTAAAACCAAGAAACAAGGTCAAATATCCAAGGTGAAACTGTCCAGATCCTTTGGAGCACAGGGGGAGAAAAGCGCCTTCAAAGTTTTCTGTCAAGTGCTTTATTACTTCTGAAAGTACCTAAGGGATCACATTTTTTATTTATTATATTTATTTCCTATTTAATATAGTTTTATTACTCCTTAGAATTTGACATGTTAAACTCTACATTAACACGAAACCAAAAAGGCAATAAAATGTGATCCAGTACAAAAGCTTAGAAATTAACATACAGCCCTGCCTTTTTCTAATGAAAATACAGCGTGTAGTTCACTTCCATTTCCTACTTTTCTGCTGTTTAGTGTCCACCTGTGCAAGAGGATGCAAACTGCTCTCACCCTGGCACAGGCATCAGTTCAAAGCCGGACAGCTGTGGGGCTGCTGTGGGGCTTCATAATGTAAATCCTAAAATTCTGAAAACAGTTATGATCCGTTTTAGAAAAACATCCTGAAGTCCTTCAAAAGGTCACTGTATGGTATGATCAAGAAAGAAGGCTATGCTGCCTGAAAAATTATCAGCCAAAGAAACTTTAACTGACCTACAAGAAAACTGCGGACATTTGTATGAAAAGCAAATGGAATAAAAAGAAAGTGAACAGCAATGAATATGCATGAGGGGTAGAAATCCAGAATGATATTAAGGGAAGCGAAGGACAGGCGAAAAGTCAGTATCTAGCAGGAGTCAGAACAGTAAAAGTGGCTTTTCTAATGAATATTATGAATAAAAATAATTCCAGTTATGGGATTAGTGTATCTTGAGATGAAAATGGAAACCTTTTCAAGTATAAAAGTTGAGAGAACCCAGTAACTGTTTCAGGTCTACACCTGGGAGAAAGCCATACCATAGGAAGATGAAGCACTTCTCATGCCACTATTAACTCAGGACATACGTTAGAAAGATGCTACTAAGCCTGGTCTATAAAAGCCAGAACCTCCAAGTAAATCAAACCATTTTGACAGATTTGGCCCTGGGGCGCTCTGGGGCCTGGGTGCTCCCTGGGGACTGGCACGGCTGGGTGCTGCCGGCGTGCCAAGGGTGCATGGCACAGTGCAGGCAGCACGGGGCTGCCGGCCGTGCCGGGAAAAATAATGGGACTGCTGATAAGGGACTCAATTAATAAATTGAGGAAGGGTAATATAAATAATGCCAATCAAGTGGGGTGTACTGGTAATGGATACTGTCAAACCAAATTGACGTCTTCTTTTAATGAGATTATGAGCTTGGTTGATAAAGGTAACAGTGTTGTTGTAGTGGATGTCTGTACAGCATTTGAATTGGTACCACATAACATTTTAATTAAGAAACCAGAATAATATAAAGTGCACATAATAAACATGCAGTGCATTAACAACTAGCTAACTGACAGTTCTTGACACCTAATTGTGTGCTTTCCAAATGAGGGGCTCTAATTCCAGATGCTATGGCTTGGTCGTTACAACAGGTCACATTAGCTGCTGCATATGGTCCTTCCTGGCCTTCTGAGCTCCGTATCGCCGTATTTGGAACATGTTTTTAAACTTCAGACAGCTGGAGCAATTATTTACAGAGGACTGTGCTCCTTCTATCTCAGATTTAATTTTTCTTTTTTTTTTTTTTTTTTTTTTTTTTAAGAAGTGTGTGTTCCCTGCTTCTTGTTGTTTAAACTGCATTGTCCTGAGTGCAGTGCGATCTGTGGTGTGTATTACCTGTTGTTTTTAACAGCGGAGGGTCCACTTTTTTATTGTCCCCACCTTTGCTCTGCAGATCATTCTGTGTCACCATCCCGCAGACCGGACCGTCAGATGGTGGTGTGGAAGTAAAAATGGGATGCTGGAAGGATGCTAGTAGACCAGGGCATAGGATGTGAACATTGCACTCTAGGACTATTCTTCTGATGTGCCTCCAACACGATTCCTCCATGTTCCCTTCGATCCTGGCAATTTACCACCGATCTTGACACCTGTGCGCACCATTTTTCTGAGAATTCCTGCAGCCTGGAGTCTTCAGCGACTCAGTGTTTGGCATCTCAGTCCTCTCACAGATTTGCTCTTTGGTCAGGAGCCAAGAATCCCCTTCCCCGGTTGCCAGCCTGCAGCACCCTTCGTGGGGTCATCGCTACAATTGTTGGGGTAGGAGCATTAGCGCTGGTTTAGTTACCGGTGCTGTAGCTTCCCACAACAGAACTCTGGGATCTTGCCGGACACCAGAATCCGTGCCTGAAAAACCCACAAGTACTAGATGGGTTGCAGCAACCGTTATAGCCTTTAACTGGCTTCAGAAGTGTGAGAGAGAAATCGGTGCCAAAGAGAGCACAAGCTCTGCTGGTTACTGAGAAATGCAGGTAAAAGGGGTGTTGTATTCTTTTCCTTGAGAGAAAAATCTAGTGTAGAATATAAAAAGAATACAATAGAGAGGCACGTGTGAGAAACGAAAGTGTGGCTAATTTTTCTCTATTTGTTTTGTTTTGGTTTAGGCAGTGACCCTTATCGTACAACATTACACTAACCATGAAAGGTATTGAATGCAGGCAGCTCTTACACAGTTATTTTGATATTGTACAATATCCTTAATAACATATTCATTTAGAATTTGATTGATGTAAAGTTATTTCATCTTCTGGCTAGATGTTTTCAGATGATGAGTATGAATCTGCATCTATTATTATGGCAATCCATTAGACATAGCCCAGCCTTCCATTTCTCCATTTCTGAATGTTTTTTTTTAATACATGTACAGATACACACACACACACACACACACACACACACACACGTGTATCTATAACTACACATACAGCCTTACACACAAGTTCTGATGTCAGTGCTCAGTACCTGAGCAGCCCGGTAGACTTCAAGAGAAATACACAAACAGCAAAGTTCACGGCAGAACTCACTCTTTTGTCTCCATCTAATGCAATATAGCAAGTAGACAAGGATATATGGGAAGCCTTCTGAATATGTAGGAAGTCTTCATTACAGCTACTGCACGAGACTCTGCAATAAAATAAAAGTGCTGTCACTTAATGTGCTGCTACAAAAAGTGGTTATGAAACTGGAATGTACTTTGCTGTAAAAGGCATTAAATACCTGCCACTTTTCACCAAAATAAATTTTACTGTATTTTTCTGCAATAAAAATAGTCAGCCCAGGATTTCTACAAGATGAGTAGTAATTCTACCTTGGCGTTTGAGTGTCCAACTCAAATCTCCCTTGCAGCGGCTGATTTGCAGAGGCATTTCTGGAAATCTGAAGTCATTTCAAGCTCAGCATCTAAAAGCTGGAATACCCCAGACCACAGCTTATCTTCGTAAATGTTGTCCTTAAGGACTGTGGCAAAAATTAAGCACAGTGTGAAGGCCTAATTTTCTGAATGACAGCATAAATCATAACTGGAGGCAGTTCCTTAATTAAAGCTGTGCAAATAAATGACTTTTCAATGTTCTGGCAGTTCCAAGAAATCCAGAAGTCATTTCAGGTCAAACAAAATGGTTCATTTAACCCTTTGATACTCTTTTATGTATTTTGTTGCAGTTTTAAGCATTCTTAAAGCATTTACCTCTAAAACTAAAAGATCTGTTAAAAGACATTTCTTAATGAAAATTTAAGCTAAAATCATTTAAAATCAGAAAGCACACAGATTTCATTGGTGACTCTGAAAATTAGAGTTTGTATAATTTCCTAATGTAAAAATTCAGAAAAGCTGGAGCAAGTTTATGACCATTTCAGTGTCACCAATTTTTTTTTCTCTGTTGAAACCTCAAACATTCCCATTTCCAGCTGCAAGTACACGGGGCAGGACAGCGGGTGCAGCTGAACCAAAGGCAGGATGAACCGTGGTTTCTGCTACATGCTTGCAGAAGGAGAGGCCACAGACACTTACTGGGCAAATAGCTAATGAGAAATAAGTTGAAACAAACAACTTTTTAGGGAGAAAATTTTGTATGGGCTTCTACTTGAAATACTGGAAGTAATGAAGGAAAGAACTGATAACAAACTTCAGAATCCCTTAACATGTCAGTGATGTGGTCAGCTCTAGCACACATCCACTCACCACCCATCCATCCTCCATCACTGACAGTGTGGCAGAAAATGGCTGCAACCGAAAATGGTGTTCGACCTACTCATTAATGGCTCTAACGTGAAAAAAAGTCGTGATACAACATGTACTGGGAATTCAAAACCGATTGGCAGCCTCATTGCACCTGATACAGAGAGTACTGGAAGTGTGAGGGAGGTCCCCAGTGCTCCTTGCTGAAGGTCCCCCTGCCCGGCAGATGGGACAAGGATGCCCAGGTCTGTGCTGAGACCCTCCTGGAGTGCCCCGTCTTGCAGGGTCTAGGCTTGCCTTTCAAACCTCTTCTTCCCATGCAAGTGCATTTCTGAATAAAGAAATGAAGAATAAAATGGAAACAAGGCAGATTGTCATACAAAAAATGAACAGATGGGGAACCTATATTTAGAAAACAAACAAATAAAAAGGCTAGGGAGGGAGGTGCTTGCATGTGGAAGGAGAGATTTTTGTGATGTCTGGCTTAGCAGTGCTTATTATTCCTGGGCAAATGCAATGGTCAGCTAATGTCAATTGCCTACACCAGATAAAATCTGATTTTGAGATAAATGGTAAATCCTACACATCCCAGAGACGGTGATGATGCCTCCGGAGAAAGGCCAAAGCGGGCAAGACTCACGTGTGACCCCAATAAATGTCTTGTGATGAAACTGTTGGTTTAGAGCTGTCACATTTCCAGGCTCAGTTGAACATCGTGCTGCCTCTCTGCTTCCTGATGTGCTGGAGAAGGCAGGAGGAAATTCCCAAATAACACACTATTCATTACTTCCTGACATCGCAGTGCGATATTTAGTGATCTATCAGTCTCCTATTACAGAGCATTATTATATTCTACCCAAGCAGGCTTCCCCTCGTCTGTTATTTAGAGTGGACCTCTGTCCTCCACTTCTCATAGAAAGGCTCAAAAGAAGCTGCAGTGCTATATTTAGAGCCAGCCCGCCTCCCAGCACCATCTTCACACATGAAAGCACAGTATGATTTGAAGAAAAGTGTTTTCATTTTAAACAGTTTCAGAATCAGACTCCCAAAAATGTGATATCGTTTCACACTGTAAGAAGAGCGCCGCGCCCGCGGCTCCCACTGATGTTTGCTTATCTGCATTTTGTACCTCTATTGGGCACGTTAAAAGTGAGGGGCTAATAGCCAGGTGCCTTGAGATAGAACTGCCACTAAACTGAAAAGAAGTAAGAGAAGAAGAAAACCAGAATTAGAAAAGCAAGAAGTGCTCTGCCTGCAGACCGTTAGCAATTACGCACCGAGCTTCTGCTAACTACAGGGCTTTGCTTCATATTTTTCCGATCAGTGATGCTATATGATTGACTTCCCCTCCAAGAAACTACGCTCCATCGGAAAAGCAGACACGTTTTCATTGACTTTTAAATAACTCTGAACATTTTACAAAAATTATATGTATTGCTATAAACAGATGTGACACCATCCTAACTTTCAAAGGCTCACTTTTTAAAAGCTTTACACTTTTTTAAATCCAAATATCAGTGATTTCAAGGTCAATTTCTATTTCCTGTACACATTAAGTGAACTCATTCCCTATCAACTTGTCCACTTGTGACTTCAGGGCTGACCAACACGATTCAATTTTCACCCGAATTCAGCAAACTTATTTTTCATATACTTAGTCTCATTGACTTCAGTGGCCACTAAGCATTACCTTAAATTATCAATGCATTGGAGTCATAGACAGAAGCGAAACCCTGGTCAGTCAAAGGAGGGCTGTTGAGAGTCACTTGCCTGAACCCCTCAGTTACAGAAGAATCAGCGCGAATCTGTGGATGTCATGGAAACCAAACTTTCCCCCCCCCCCCCCCAGTTTTTTTTATTGGTGTGGGGTTTTTTGTTCCATTTGGAGAAAGAAGTACAGAGAAACGTAAAAAGGGGTCTGAGAGATCAGGTCACGAGGCTAATTTTGTGAGATAGTCTACCAGTTTTGCAGAACAAAGAACTTTCAACAAATATTAAACGTACAACCAGGAAGCAGCCAAAAAGCTGAGAGGTGAATTTGTGGTACATGACAGAAACGTGATTTCTTAATAGAAGGATAAATAAAATTTTAGAAAATTTCAGTATTTCTGGAATGTATCATAATCAACTACATACGTTTCATGTTTTCTGAAATCACGCATGTTGAATGTATACGCTTCAACAGCTAATAAACAATTTTTTACTATTTTCGTTTTTTACATGTTCACATGATAGCATTGAAATATAATTGCAAATTCATATATCTTTAGTACACCTAGCTTGAAATTGCACCTTAAGGAATGACTGTGACAGATTAATGGCACAAGCACTTGTGGTAAGAATATGAAAAGTGATATTCTTGCCTGTATCCCATGTGCATATTTATATGGAGGATGCCATAAATATCCTTTGGAGATGCTGGCTTGTCTGCACAGGCTGCTGTTCCTGGGCCACACAAAATGGATTTGCCTTAGATTGGGAGTCTGGGTGGCTGCACCCCACTCCCAGAGATTACAGTTGCTCCCCGGATTAGCGACTGTGGCCTTGTGAACATCCCATGGCTATTCGGTGTAAATGGCCATGGCTGGAGAACACGAGCTCTCGTGCTCGTTGTGACCTCGAGCCAGCAACGGTGAAATGCAGCAATGGTGAAATGCAGCAGGAGCCCAGCAGAAGTTACCCCACGTGATGAGATTCTTCCTGAGGCAAACTTACATATGATCATGAAGAGCAAAACAGACTATCCTGGTTGACTATCCTGGTTTTCTCACAGTGTCAAGACTTCTTGATAACATGGTCATGGTGTGACACTCGGGGCACCTCTCCTGCCTTTGGCCAAGACCTCCGATGACATCTCAGTCTTCCTGCAGGTACACTTCTGGTGTATGCTTTCTTCATTATCCACTGCAGCAAAAGAAATCAACAAGCTGACAAAGGCAGATTTATAACATTTAGAATTATATCTATGTGGCAGGAAAATGGACATCAGCGCTGACAGTGGCTGCCTGCTGTTGGAGTACCAAATTTTGTTCTCCTGCCCCAGCTGAAGGATCGATCCCAGCCATCATCCCTCTCCTGTCTCTCCAGCTTTGTCAGCAGGGATCGTCACTGACAGGGGCATTACCAGGCTCTGGAGAAGTCGACTGCCAGGAATACTGCTTGTGGCAATCAAGCCATTTTCAGTCCGTCACTATAAGCTGTTTTACTCCAAACCCCTTTAGATCTTCTCAAGGAAGGAACTTCTCACCCATAGCACTTTTTTCCTTGAGATGCCTCAAGATTTTGTGTTCCCATAAGCATCCCTCTCTGACCCCCCATTTGCAGTTGGCTCAGCAGGTCCCTGCCCATGCCCTGGAGGTCTGGACGCGCTGCTGCGACCTGCACCTCGTGCTGCCTGGGGACTGCATGGCTGTGCGATCGCTGTCGGCTTGCTTTTTGGCACAGTGGGACCTAATGCTAGTGAGGAACTGTGACTCTGGCCAAGGTGGGCTACTTCAAGAATTACCAGTCCAACAGAAGCTGCTGCCTGATATAAACTCCAGGCAACCAACAGATTTGTCACCAAGCTGAGCACCTTTCAGGTGCTAAATAGCTGTTTGTAGTGGCCTCTCCAGAGCCTGCTGCTAGTGCATCGTCACAAATTCTGCCTTTGGTCTCTAATATTTCACACTCAAAGCCATTACACTAACAGGGTAATGCTCCTGCTTTGCCTGGGGCTTACATTAAATCACAGTCTTCAAAGACACCTGGAAACTGATGGATGAGAAATACAACGGGGCCAGCTGCTGACCTGGACAGGGAGGTGATGGCCCTCCTGGGGTGCAATTATGCTATGGATGTAACAGAGCAGTGACCCTGCTTTCTGTGGGATGAATAGCCACCCGCCGAGCTGTGTCATATGCATGGACTCACATTTTTTCGTGCCATCTTTAGTTCTTTCCTCTTCCCCACTGATACAGGCTGGTGCAGGAGGATATTAAATAAAGACATTACCTTTATTTGCTGTTTCAGTGTCCAAACACGACAGCCTACAAAACAAAGTTTTAACAGTTTTTGCCTTTTACGTGAAAAAAAAATGGACGGCTCAGCAACAGGCAGAAAAGAACCTCAGTTTTTGTGCGGTACATGTTCTAGTCATTGTTCACATTGCAAGTAGCAGCATTTTGTCACAAACTCATTTTCCAAAGCATATATTCACTCCCTATATATTAGTCTTAAGTCTAACCTGCTGAATCTAAACCAGACTAAGCTGTTAAAATTAAGGGGCCAATAAAAAAAAAGAAAAGTAGTAAGAAAAAGAACTTTGAGGGGTGTGTAAGTTAACCTAAGCTACCTCCCATTCTCAGTTTCAACTTCATTTAGCTCCCAGACATGCAACATCAATTTGACCTCAATTAAACCTGCTTATGCCTTATACACTTCACCTCTGCATTTGGCTCTTTGTTTTACAAAGCAAGCTGATACATCAAAAAAAATAATTCCAGTTGTTCTCTGTGTGTGTTGATGAATGAAAGATGACGTATAGCCTGGTGGAGGGGGTTTGGCGGAAAAGGGCCAGATATGGGGAATCTGGAAAAACTCTCTCTATAGTTAAGTACCGTTATCTCTGCCAAGTTACAGAGCCCAGGCGTGCTGCTCTGACTTTAAATGAGGGAAGCAACTGCCGCAAACTCAAATGCGGTCTTAGAGACAAAGTTGGAACATTTGTCACAGTGGTAAACACCTGCCAAGCCTCATGTCTTCAGTTGGCTGCAGGACCAGACCTGCGCTGGGCAGGCATGTACCCCGTGTTCTTGTTCAAACTGGTACCGAGCCCCAGTGGCACACCGCGATGAGGCCTCCGGGGCTGTGCTGCTGTAACGTATTTCACATCGGTCTACTTCCACTAACGTGGCAGCAGAAGAGTTTTGGTCTCTTTGCCTACCAAAAAACAGCGATTGAATGCAGCACCTGTCAGCAGCGCCAGATACATAACATGCAGTCCATGATACTTGATTTTTAAACAGATTTTATGTGTAAAAATATTTTACTTCTAATACTCTATTTGTACACTGACTTCCTCATTCGGTCTTCTGAAGTACAGTAGCTCTGACATTGTCCTAGCTCCAGAAGACATCTTAATAACACAAGCAAATGTAAATGGTTTTTAGAAAACCACCCCAAAGCAGCTTCTTTTGCATGATATAAAGCAGCACAGATCCACCAATAGAATCATCTTGATTTATGCTGGCTGTAATTCTTGCCCACAATATTTAATGACTTTTATTAAATATTTAATTATCCTTTTGAATACTTTCCTTGATCTCTGCCCTTTTCTCCTGGGACGGGTTCCCAGGCAGCCAGCACTGACACTACTTCTATAAGAATATTAAATGTTTATAGTGATTTTTATATCAGATGATCTCAAACTGCTTAACACAGTGGAAAGGATTAGTCACCTCGCCTTTGAAATGGAATACCTCCACCACTCTGCTCGGAAAACATTATTTACCACAAGTTTTTCAGGGGAGAACTAAGAATACAGGGGAAATGTAGACAGAGCCAGAGGTTAATTATTCAAGCGTGAATCTGGCCAGGACAGAGAGATTAACCTCCCTCCTTACTTCAGGGAAGGTGCCATGCCATCCTTAAGTACTGAACTCACCCGAGCCCCTGTTTTACGTCAAAGAGGGTCATTTACATCATTATGGGCCGGACTCTGTCTGAGGCTAAACGATGCATCATACTAAATGCGTGTTTATCCTCCGTCTTCAGCTGTAATTTACTACTTTAACTAAGTGAGAAGCTTTAATTTTCTTACACTGTAAGTCAACATCTTAAAACAGCATCCAATTAAAAGAAGAAATATTTTTCTGCTCTGCAGCGCATGTGTGCGAGTGCAAATGGTGCTGGCAGCTTTAAGGGCTGTAATAGACTTCTCTTACCAGCGGACTCTCTGGCTGCTGAGGGGAAACAGCCTAATACTCTGCGGGCAATAACGGGCTGTGTTTCTGATAATGGCCCGGTTCTGAAGCTGTGAATCAAAGAGGCAGTTTGGCATGTGCTGTTCTATCAATATACAAGAATTGAGGGATCTCATGTTGAAGTAGTCATTTATTCTTGGCTTGGTTTAGATAGTCCCAGTCTTTCACAGAGTGTTCCAGCATCCCAAGGAGTCTCTTTAGGAACTGAAATGCAATTTGGCACCTGGAATGTCCTCATATTTTATTTAAACAACAAAATGCATCTTAACTTTTGATATGTGCAATACATATTGATACACTAGAACACTGAGAAGAAATTGCTTTCTGGTTTTCAGCAAGGAGACCTATCGGCAGGGTGTTTATGCGGGACCTTTTGAAGGAGCATAAAGCCCTCCCGCTGCTATCAGGTAGGAGCAATTACTCACAGTGCCGTTGTGAGCGCAGCAAAGTTACCGTGGTCCGCCCCTCTCATGAGATAGAAATTGCCATCAGCACTTGTCCTTGTCCTTTGAGACCTCTGCAACGTGTCACCACAAAACAGCACATGCTTTTATTTTGAAAGTGCTGTTGTTTTATTTAATATATGTAATCTGAAGCAGAAAGGTGAAATCCCAGCTGAGCTGGAGTCCAAGAGCACATGTGCATCTGGATGGAGCCTCTGCATCAGGTTACCATGGCATTACACGCTGACAACACAGAAATCAATTTTGACAAATGACTTGCTTTCCTAAACCTGTAGCAGTTTAACATTAAAAACGTGGGGAGACAACACGTGGCGTCAGCCACGGAGCCTGGCCGGGGGGAGCCCAGCCAGCCTTCGCTTCCTGCTCAGAAGCAAACTGGTGTCGAGCAGAGCAAATGGGTTTTACTTCCAGATGGAAAACGCTGAAAGAATGAGAAGCAGAGCTGCACGGTGAAGATTAATTGAAATATACTTATTTTGTTCCATGCAACCATGGGTTTTGACTCTGTGTACATACATAAACACATATTTACTGCACTGAATAAACTCATAAATTATTCTTTAACTGCGAGAAACTATTAGATATGAAATCATGGGAAAGTTATTCAATGGGACTGGCTAACGTTTACAGAATGGGTAGAATGTGCTATTCTGTACCGGTCTGACATGTCAATACATAACATACAAATATTTAGCAATCATAATAAAAAACTTCTGTGCGGGCGACAGCACAGCTGCAGTATTGGACTGAGGAATGAAGTTTAAACTTCACTCCAGCACCATTGAAGGGGGCTGATATGCCTTTAATTACTAAACCACAGCCAGCACACCAATGAACCAAGGGTCTATCTGCCCCCTCAGTTAAACTTATTAGAACTTACAGAGGATATTAACTTCAATTTTCCCATCATTGAAAGTGGCAGAATTATTTTCAGTAACCCCCTAACTTGAATTCCCGCGAGCCATGGCTCAAACCTGGCGAGGTGTCCGGCTGCCCATGCCTCAGGGCTGCACGGCAAGCCTGGGCTCTGTCCACCTGGAGCAGACTCAGAGCACCCAGCGGGCTTAAAAATGGGTGCATATTTCTACTTTTGAAGTTGTGTTTTGGGTGAGGCTTCCAGAGCAGCCGGGGGAATATGCATGTCCCAAGCCCCTCAGAAGGTACCTGGGATGGGGCTCCAGTGCTGGGAAAATCCCACACAGCGGTATGGCTGTCCAGCTTTATACATGTGGATTCTGAGTTTAAAATTACAATGCTTTTTCATGTGGCACCTTTGCCAGGTTTATACCAGTAAATGACCTATACAAAGCTATACCATTCTAAGAGAAGTTTCACAAAAGTATTTTTAAAATTTAGACTCTTCACTCCATTCTGTGCACATACAAGTTAGGCAGCTTTTGGAGTCAGGCAGGCAGAGAAAACACAGTTCAGACCAGGACATGTTCTCGTGTTTTAACATCTCTCATTCTCCCGACTCACATCCTCTCCTCATGTTCTCTCTAATCTTTTTCCAATTCTTATGCCTTTCACTTTCAGGAAAGGCTAATTTAGCTCAGTAACACTCTTGTACAGTGAGGGAGAGGGAAAATGAAAAAGACAGTCATAAAGATAGAGCTATATAGATTCAATATGTAATGACTATACTTAAGATGTACTTAAAGACAGTGGGCAGCACCTTCATTACTGTGTTACTGCTTCTTACAGCAAAGTTACCCCATCACCAGCAAATAAATCCCAGAATCCCATTGTATGATGATTGTGATTTTTCTTTCATGAGTATCACAAAAATGCAATAAAAAGCTATGAAAAATTTTGACGAAACCTGCAAATAGCAAAGAAATTCTACATTCAAGGATAGAAACTTGTTCTTCTTGGAAATATCAAGAGATCTTGAAGGCTTTTGCTCAGCGCTGGAGCATTTGTGACAAGACAGGGAGTCTGAGATGGAGCAGTGGCTTAAGGATTGAGCATTTTCCTTTGATCCGTCTCTTATTTCAGTTTCTTGTTCATTTTTAATTTAAATGTGTGCTTGACAGAAATGTTAAAAATGTCATAGAAATAAATTGTCACTGATACATTTTTAAATTTATGTTTGCTTTAGAAGAACTGTTGGCAGGCTCTGAGATGTTCTAACGCTTGTCTCTATCATGAAATCAATTAGCAATCACAGTGAAAAGTTGGGACCTTCTGCATCATTAGGAATTAGCCCAGCTCTGCTCTCACTGGGGAAAAATATTCACATTGACCATGGATGCAGAGGTAGGATATCCATGAAGACTTGTAAAACCTGGACATTTGGGATTGTTGTATGGCGTTTCCATGCAAGAGACACCCATCCTGCTCCAGGTGCTGATGGGGCTTTGTCCCAGCAGAAAGGAGTGTAGGGTCAGCACAGGGCAAGTCTGTGGCTGCTGCTCAAGACCAGAGCCCTGCTCAGGCTGGGGCTGCTGCTCTGGAGGAAGGTCCCTCCTTCCCCATATTTCTACCCTTCCTGATGCAATTTTCTTCATTGAATTTGCTCTCTCACTTTCTGGACAAAACCTGTAACAACGACAGAATCCTGCAGTGACTTTAAATCTATAGTGAATACCAGCGGGATTTTTCACAGTAAAAGTTAATTGCGGGGAGAGTAAGTCGGGTGTTGTGTATGTGCGTTACCCAAAAGGCACAAGAACTTCACAGGTCAGGTCTGCCAGTAGGAATGGCAAAGCTCAAGTTCCCCCTTCAGTCAGACATTTCCACCATGGCAATCAGGGATGGGGACTTGACCACAGGCGTGAGTATCTCCTCCCTTGGGGGGAAAATCCAGCTGGCCTCTGCCCCCCATCACCGCGGGATATGCTGCGGAAAGCGCTGGCACAGCACTGGGGCAATGCTCTGATGACTGAGGATCCAACATCACTTCTTGCCGCTCCTCTGCTTACATTACTTCACTCACTGATCACTAATCTTCCATGATATTGCAAAAGCTTGCAAATTTCGAAGCCAATTTGATATTAAAAAAAAAGATCAAGAAGGAAACACACAAAAGCACAGCACAGGAAGGATGATCTTTATGCTGTGATGGATGAAATGAAGCTCCCATTTTCATTGCAAATGGTTGGACATATGGACTATAATTGGGGAACTTTTAAACAGAGATTTCATCTATATCTCACCACAGCAGTTAGTATAGCTGAAATGCCTGACAAATGAAAAATAGCATTGCTGCTCACAACTGCAAGGTCACCAGCAATTGATAGTTTGAATATATTTACATACACTTTTCTGCTTCTCAGTGAAGAAGACCTATCAATACAGAGGTGATTTTTGCGAGGATTTGATGTGTGCTGCTGCTGGAAAGGGATGAGGCACAGGCAAGAGATGTCTTCGGCAGCAGGGCAAGGCGATAGGGAGGAATTCTGATGCTTTTGCCACAGGCAGAAGGTGGAGAAAACTTTGGCCACCAATACCTGGGCAAGGCCAACAATCCAAAGGCAGAAGCCAAAGACCCATCATGATGGCCCTGGCAGGACTGTCACCAGGACAGACAGGCTGCCCAAGCCGTGCGCCATGGACGTCTGGGCAGCAGCTGAGCTGGGGCTCTCCTTCCCCTTGAGTCAAGTGGTACCAAAGGCTGCCCATCCCTCCCCATCCCGGCGCTCTGTACACCTCTGTTTATCACACTGCCGCTGGGCCCTGCTCCAGTTACAGGCTAGGTGGGAAAAAGGACAGAGGAGGAGAAAGATGGGTTATGCCCTTATTATCTAAGGACACAGGGTGGGAAGTCAGAACCTGTGGCTCAGTCTCCTCTAACTCCAAATGTCACTGGACAGGAGAAGAGGTGTGATGCTCCCACTCTCCCTTCCAGACCTTTGGAGGAAATAGACAGAAAATGTGACATCTGGCCTTAGGTAGGATGCTATTTCATGGGCTTAAAATGTGTGTGTCTGTGTCTGTGTGTGTGTGTCTGTGTCTGTGTCTGTGTCTGTGTCTGTGTTCAGACTTAGAAATTGCAAAGAGTACATGCACACTTGTTGGTGCAGCAATATTTCTGCAGGTGTCCAGGGGGACATGCTTTTGGGAGTATAGGCATATAAGCATATACACAGGATCTCGTTGTCAGCGTCTGCATATTTTAACTTAGCTAACAAAAATATGAGAAGGGTCCATGTCAGAAACAAAGCAAGCTTGTCAGAGCTTGGCAAATGTCCTAAAATCTGGCTCTGAATGCTTACACATGGGAATGGTCTATCTGCAGTTCATGTGAGCCTTGTAGGCAGGGCTCCCATGAAACACGGTCTGGGGTGCACTGCAGGGGAGCTAGCTCCTGACGTGCACCCTCCCCTCACCTGTCCCCGCAGACGGCCATTCCAGCAAAAACCTCTTGAATCTGCAGGCCCAGATATAAGATTCTTCTTGTTTTCATGGGATCACAGATGTGATACCTCCCCAAGGTGTAAGAAGATACAGGCTGGCATTTTGAAAGGCAGCTTGAATAAGAATTTTGAAAGTATTTGCCTGCTTAAACTCATAAAGTGCCATGGGAAACTGCTGCCACGGTCTCTATCCAAGCACTTTTTAGTCCAAATCATAATGAAATGTAAAAGAAAGGAAATGAGAAAATTCAAGGAGTGCAATTTGCCTATTGCTTTGTAGCTCATATCTACAAATTGCTTAGCACAATTTTGTTAGTTACACTGGGAATGTGAGTGTGCATGTATTTTGCTTGGTTATTATTATTTCTAACAGAAGACAGCCCTGCCACATGCAGAACATGCAAGTCCCAAATGATCATTATTAGCAGAACAAATCCCAGCACTATGAGGAGCATATTAACACCACAATTTTCAGGTACAGCTCTAATAGCACTTACAGAAAGACAGTGCATTGCACAGAGCTATAAAGTGCTGCTGCTAATGCCCTGATAAACTGCTTCCCAAATTGTTTTATGGAATATTCATCACTCTCTGGAAATAATGCAGAGCTCAGAATATTACTATCCACCTTTTCCTTTTGACCTTCTCCGGGCAGGATGGTTTGTTTACACCAGGCTGGATCTCATGGCACCCCTATTGACCATAGACCAGCCGACCAGTTTTTGCAGCGCACTAAGTGTCTCCAGGATATAGCGCACCTGAGCTTCAGTGCCTGCAACCTCATCACAGAATAACAGTTAAATGGCACCGTTCGATATTTGGACCGATCTGCACAGACAGCATGCCAAAATTAAAGTAAAAGAAAAAGGTGCAGCAGAGCAGAGGTGGTAAAACAGGTGGCATTGGATGTCATCTGAACTGGAAGCTGCTGAAGTCAAATTTCTCCCCACGTTGCCTCGCTGGAGGAGAGGCTCTGTCCTTCCCCCAGCAGTGCCACCCTCCAGCTGTGCATCCTCTCGGCTGCCTCCCCCACAGCATCCCCAGCAGATGCCAACTTTCACAGGTCAGGCTTAGCCCCGGGTGGCTGCTCATTCCTGCTGCCCTCGCTGGGTGCAGCAGGTGCCATGCCCCTCTCCCGTCCCCTTCCCCATCCCTGTCCCTGTTGTGCAGCAGCATCCTGCTGGCAGCAGAAAGGATCCTCCTCCCACCCCTCCACTGCTGCCAGCCGCTCAGTTCAAACTCCTTCCCTGGGCAGGGTTTTGTGTGAATGCAGATTTCCTCTCCAGCTAACAAGGCCCACACAGTGTCATGAGATGTCCTCAAGCTGTCATACCTTTCCTGATGCAACAGATTGGTGTCCTCACAGCTTTCATATAGCCGCCACCAGCCCTGCACCGTGCCTATCCATAAGGCTGCACACAGGACCTCTGACACATACCGTGATGCACTGTACTTCTTATTTTCCTTCCCTTGAATTTCATTCACTTTAGAAGTTCAGTTTCCTGGCAACTCTTTCAGCCTCTGCACATTTATGCTGTGAGTGAGTTTAGTGCTAGCAGTAGAGACCCCAAGCTCTGCTTGCACCAGGGGCACCATGGGCAGGGGCGGACGGAGCCGCCGCACGCCTGCCTGCCGGCCTCAACGGCTCTCTGGTACAGGGGCTGGCAACTGGGCTGGTCACACCAAACCCTGCCAGCAGGTGTGCGATTAATCTGAGCAAAGAGGGAGGGAGGATTTTGAAATAAAAAAAGAAAATCTAAATTTTTAAAAAAAAGAAATATGAATTTTCATTTGCAATCAAGATCAAGACCTGAACCCACCCCTTCAGAGACAAAGGGCAACTGTCCAAAATCACCGTGGTATCCGGCCTCTGTCACTTGGTAATTAACATTGTTCAACTGTCCATTAATCACTTATTGCTAAATTGTTGTAATTATTTGCATTCCATACCTGCAATCCTAATCTAGTGACCTGCTACCATGCCATTTCCGTACTTACACCCATCAGTGTAAGTGCTCACAGAACAGGCAGAAAGGGCTGATTGACAGCTGCCCATAAAAGATGCTTCCCATAATTTGTCTGCTGCAACAAATAGCTCATCCTGGAGCTCTTCTCTAGAGGTTTTCATAGCGTATGAAAGGATTTCATTCTTACTAGATTACTTTTATGTGTCTATGGGAATAGCTCTCTAAAGTCATGAAAAGTCAGGACTGAAATAATTGCCCACCTCAAATGAACTTTGTGAAAATTTTCATTATTTCTCTCCGAAGTGCTGGCACGCTGCTGTTGAAAACTGCAGTGCTCATGGTATGGTTATCAAATACGGTTGTCAGTGGACGGGGGACGGGGGGATGAGGTGGATGTTTTCTTGCAATGCTCACTGCCAGTTGAAGTACAATGATCTGTGATTCTCTGGTGTTTCTTAAACTGCAACTGAAAAGCAGTGCCTTTGCGACAGTCAGAGAGCTTTTTCGTGAGCTGATTGAACATCTGAAGGGCTCTCCTGTTACATAGGATCAGGTAGGTGTTTCCAAAGCTGTAGAATGGCACAGCAGTATGTAAAACACGCTGAGTATTTTTGGCAGGATGTGTAATATTTTAGATATTATGAACCATCAAAGATAGGTTTATAGATAATATCTGCACGTCTGGAGTCACAGCTGGAGGATGGATGCTCTGAACAGCTGGATTTTTACCTTCCCATTGCCACTGATTTATTCCAGTGTCTCTGGGCATGCCACTGAGTGCATTTTCCTTGACTTGTTGAACAAAAATCTGTCTTGACGGAAAATCTCATATGAAAGGAAAGCTGGTACAATATTAGCGGATTTGATCTCATATAAGCATTTGGAAACCCAAGAAATAGTAATATAGAGGCACTTTGAATTGTCTGTTTCATTTTCTCTGAATGCAGAGACAAAAAATTTAAATAGCAAATGTTTGAGTTCACCAAGGAATAATAAATCTACATGCGAAACCTCCCTTTCTTCCCAAAAGCTGTAGGTAGAGTGTTTTGTATGTTTTACACATCACTAGATAACACCCGTTGAAGTTGTTCAGTGTCATGTGGCATTATGCAATATACATTGTAATGTATTTATACGTATGTCCCTTGGTGCTAAGTTTCATAAGAGGCTTTACATAGAGTCCTGATCACGACAGGTAAAAAAGCAAAAGGGCTCTGGAGGGGTTGCAGTGGAGGTCCTGGAGGGCACCACTGGCTCCAGGACAAGGAAAGGACTCCCTGCTGCAACCTGCCTGGGCAGCTGAGGGACCAACCACCGAACCACGGGGCAGTGGTGAGGAGGTTGGCCATGGCCAAGACGAAATTGGGTTGAGGTGGTTGTACAGAAAATGCAAGTGAAAAAAGGAAGACAAAAAGGTGCTTGCTGATTGTGCGATAGAGCTTGGAAATCCTGAGTGCTCTGGGGTCCCGGGGTGGTGGGGAGCCATGGTGTGGGGCACAGCGACCTCCTTGGCACTGCGTCATGCCCTGGAAATGCTGAACAGACCTTTGTGCCCCGGCTGGGCATCATTCCCCTGTGATCGCTGAGCCCATAACTCAGTTCTGGGCCGTTTCAGCTGCTCGTTATCCCGGCCGATCAGATTGTAACACACATGATTTGAATGCTTGTCCAGTCCATGCCATTATATAAATTATTTTCCAATATTATCCCAGACAGAAATACAGCGGCATATAAGGGAACGTGGGTGCTTTGTACGAGAGGGTCATGATAGATAAAAATGATAATGGGTACTGTAGTGCCATAATCAAAGTCTAATTGTCTCATTAATTAAGAGCAATATTCGGTTATGTATTGGGTCCTAGAGTGATTATGACTCAAATGCCTACTAAAACGCACGGATTTATCTTCTGGCTTGCAGTTTTCAGCCAGCATTTGGTGGAGGTCAAACAGTTCAATTGCTGCTTTAAAATGTAGTTGAACTTTAGGCATGAATAATCATTGATCTGCCGCTCAGCTTGCCAGCCCTTGGACACTGCTGCGGCACGGGGAAGTTGGCACAGCAGCTCTAATTGCTGTCAGCCAGTGCAGGGAAACCTCCTGGCTCCCGTGGCCACATCCCGGCACCCAGTCGCCAAAAAGCCGGGCTGGGGATGAGCAACTGAGGCACTGCAAGGTGTCCTGGACCACGCACTATTCATTTATCCACCATTCACAGACCGTGGTTGAAGTGAAAACACCTAAAATGTGTGCGCGTGCACACACACACAGAGCCCCCCACTTTCTGACACTGATCGGACTAATTTTCAGAAGTTCCTTGCCAAATACGAACTGCTGGTAACACTGGCTGTTCTGGGGTAATTAGATCAAGATTCAAGCAATTTGCTGTAGGGCCTGAACTCACATCATCCTTCACATGTGCCTGTGCTAGATCTGTCTTTAAATTAGATTATAATGAGCTTGGCAGTGCTATTAATAATACGTCAAATCATGGGAGAGTATGGTTTTATTTCATTGGTATAACATGCACAATCGTGCTGCTTTTGCTCATGCAAAGTAGGTGACTGCCGTGAGTTTCTACCTGTTTTAATCATAAAAATCAAAGAGCAGGATACATGAGTTTCTAAAAATTAAAAGTACTTGAGCTCCTTTACAGTAATAAAATGTGTTTCACACAGGAAGTTTAATAAATAATTTCAAGACAGCGCTACTTAGTTTAAATATCATTAGGGTCTACCTCTGGAGGTTATTTTATTAAAATGCTGTCATTTATGGGTTTAATAAATGAGCATTTGCCTCACTTTGGGTAGGGCGAGGTGCTGGGCACCCGGGCTGT
Source organism: Ibycter americanus (assembly GCA_035590275.1). NCBI lineage: Eukaryota > Metazoa > Chordata > Aves > Falconiformes > Falconidae > Ibycter > Ibycter americanus. The sequence goes on along the minus strand of JAVJGI010000032.1, from coordinate 35,244,412 downwards.
GTGGGGAGGGCCAGCCGGCAGGGCAGGGACATCACTGTGCCCGTGCCACACGCATGTGCTCTTATCCTTTATTTTTGCCATGGATCATCTCATACCAGAAAAAGGATTTTGATTTACACCTTCTGCATCACTGTGAGGTATCCCCCACCACGGGATGACAGGAGGGAGGAGGGGCAAAGAGAATGATTCTGATTTTGTGGCCATCTCCACACTTTTTGTCATTTCAGTGCCTCTGAGGAGTGCAGAGGCTGCACCCGCCGGCACGTGGCCGTGTGAGCAGGTAGTCACTGCAAGAGCAACCATCGCTGCTGAGGCTGCGGCAGTGGGGCTGGGGCCGCTTGTAATGAGGGGCATCAGCAGTTTGGGGAGGACATGCACCAGGCTATGGAAAGCTCCGGGGGACCTTCCTCAGGACTTTAAAAAGACTTCTTTAAGATTTTGATTAATGACTTTGGCACAGAAAGAGGGAGTACACCAAGGAAATTTGCTGACAATGCAAAGCGGAGAGATATTGTCAATACAGGAGGGGGCTGGACTATTGCACAGAATTAACAAGATGACCTTAGGCACTGGAGTAACATAATTGGATGAAGTTTAATAGAATGAAATGCAGGAAAATGCACCTGGGGTCTGACCACAGGCACCGGAGCTGCAAGCAGCAGGGGGAGAAGGGCAGGGGCATGCCAGCCCCGTGCGAGGCTCTCATCGCCCTTGAGGACCAGCATCACCCATGTCTTGCACTGGCCCCAGGCTGCAGGAGTTCACTGCTTCTGCAGGATGAGACATGCAAAACTTTACTGGGAATATATTTCTTACATTCAAATTGGACAGGCTGCAGGTGCACTGTTTGCAACGTATGGCATCATTAGTGATGATTGGCTTGACTAGCAGCATAGGGTAAAGCACTAGCGGTCAGCTCCGAATCTGTACACTGATTCTGGCTAGTATCATGTTTCTTGTTTTATGTGTTATATTCTATAGATAAAAAGGATATGGCATTGGTTCTTCTTTTCTTATTTTATTTTAATTAAAAAAAATTAAAAAATGTGAAGTTTCATTGAATTTCAACCTTCTGGAGCAGATCAGAAGATAGTACTATTTCACAAGCTGTTTCAGTCAGCCTGAACCCACGCTGCTGCTGGAGACTGAATCCCACTTCCCAGTCCTTTTAGAGAATGCTCATTTCTCATTGCTTGTCTTCTGATAAAAATGTCAAAAAGAGAAATAGAACGTAAACAGAAATGCTCTTGGTTTTACCCTTCTGTAAAGAACAAATGTAAATTAAAAAAATCAAGTATTTGGATGTCATGGAAGATGGAGATCACAGCATGCCCTCTGCTTGCGCTCGGGGGTACGCGTGGGGCAGCGGGTTTCTGTCGGGTACGGTGTCTGAACTGCGAGAGCTTGCAGAGGGCGAACTGCAATTAGGTCAGGGAGGCTGGTCCGAATTTTGAACTCACAGCTGAAGAGAGAGGCTGAAGATGACAGACCTGTTAATCTTGTGTTTCTAGTGATCTCCAGTGAGGGTCACAAGAAAGGCTCCATCAGCCTTCAGAATGTGTCCTTTGATACTGCGTGTATTGCAATCAGAAGCCTCCTCCTAAGTATCTGGAATGACACAAACACCAGCGTAAGAGATCTTGCTGTTTCCTTTTTCTCACGCACAGGGATAAATATAGATTCTGTGAGGGTGAGAGACAGTAAATTAAAATTCTAAAAGAAAATGCCTCTTTACAAGTTGTGCTGCTCATTGCTATGAGAAAACACTGAGAGCGTCCAATACCAGAGACAGGATACTGACCCAGACAGCTATGGGACCCGTTCGAGACCTAGGGTTATTTGGAAAACAGATAAGCCTCCCACACCCAAGACACAATTTGGGGCGACAGCAGGTGACAGCCAGCAGCGACCCACCCCTCGAGGAGTGAGGGGTGTGGGCCAGCGCACAGGCCCAGCGGCCATCACGCTCTGCAGCAGCACAGCACTCAGAAAAGGATGCAGCAAAGCGATGTCCTGATGTGTGCACGGGGCAGCTTTCAGCTCTGTCCCTGCTGTACTTTTATCTTACCTTTTATCATATAGCCAGTAGAAAGATAACTTGGGCTTTCACAGCTTGACCTGAATCTGCAAGACTGGCAGAAGTAAACATCTTCTGATTTCCACTCCGAGCAATTTGATATGCAGCTCTGAGAGAGTCTAAAAAAAGAATCCTTTCATCTTCGTTTCCTGAAGTTGTTTTTTTTATCATATTCTAAATTCATAGATAAAACGCCAGACGATTTTATTGGATTAAGAATGACCACAAACAACACAGAGTGTCTCCCCATGACATTAATATGCCTGTAATTGATATATTCATTCTGCATTTTTCTCATGAGGTTGAGATCAGTGTGCTTACTCTGGTGCAGACTATCTCTTTATATCTCCCTACAAGCATATGTACACAGGTATATGTTTATCTCTAGTGGCAAAATCTAGCAGAACAGTAAATTATACTTCTTACTAGGGAACAAATCTACCCATAGCATTGTGCTCACTGATTGCTTTCCTGCAAAAGCGAAATGTGGCCCCAGCCTAGGCCACCAAGAGGACGCGAGCCGCCCAGCCGCGCGAGGTGCCGGCCGAGCAGCGCACCCACCGCGTCCCCACGGCCGGTACCGGCTGCACTGCGCGTGCTGGAACGCAGCGGGGGGTGGGGGGTGGAGGGGGTGGGTTCGACGCTAACCCAAATGTTCCTAAGGATTAATATAAGCTGCTACCTGCAGTC
>JAVJGI010000032.1:35227885-35240385 GCA_035590275.1 Ibycter americanus | reverse complement strand
TCATGGGAAGGGTGGTCAGGCCCTGGAACAGGCTGCCCAGGGAGGTGGTGGAGTCACCATCCCTGGAGGTGTTTAAAAGACGCGTAGCTGTGGTGCTGAGGGACATGGGTTAGCGGTGGGCTTGGCAGTGCTGGGTTAACAGTTGGACTTGATGATCTTAAAGGTCTTTTCCAACCTCAATGATTCTATTCTACGATTCTAATCAGACTTGGGGCAGAATAAGGAACAACTTCTTACAAGTAAGTGTGTCAATATTTTGTTCGATAGGTAATTATCCCTACTTCAAGGTTGAAAAACTGGAAAGGGAAGTGTGGCTTTTAATCAGTTACACATCTTGCAGGGTATAAACAGCATCTTTTAAAGGTATATTATTCCTGTGTTGCTTTGACATGACCCAACTTAATGGCACATACACCTTCTCAGTCATAATTCAGAGTATAACACTTTGAAACCAAACTTACCTTGCCTAGGGACTGTGCCTCCTTCCTTAGCTGCTGCCAACACAAAGTGGCGTTCTGCACAGGTGGGGGGACAGGGATACAATAACCTTGTCAGTTCTCAGCACTGTGCAAGCATATTACACAACGGAGAAATCTTTGAAGAACCCGAGAAAATGTTTCTCCAAAGGACATGCAGGTCTGAATCACACGTCATCTGCCTCAATGAGGCAAGTGGATTTTCTCCAGATGGAGAGGCTGGCTAGCGTTTCTCCTTTCACGCCAGGCCCACGGCTCCAGTCTGGATCCAGGTATCCTCTGGGCGGACAGAGAGGCTCATGTTGACTGCAAGGAGTTTTTGGGTCATCTGTTGTTCTCTCTAATGAGGGAAGGATTTGGGGATTAATCACAGTGCCTTCCTTTCCTTGTCAGCTGCAGAAACAAGGACTGAGAGGAGGGGAGGGGAAAGCTCCTTTCTGACCTTTGCTGGTAATTAATCATAAAGTATGAGAATTGGTTTGCCTGCAACCTTGAACAGTGATTGCAAATCATCACCTAGAGATATGCTTGGGTTTGGTGGGTTTTTTTGTTCTTCTTTTACTCATGTAGTAATTTTTCTGGCTAACTCTGGCAGTTGATATTACATTTGACTTAAGCTTCTTGGATCTCCACAGTACTGAAAACCAAAGAAAATTAAAGGATAGTGAATTTTTCATAATTTCACTCATAGTAAAAATTTCCAATTAGCAAGGCATAAATTGATCCTCTTTGCATTAATATCTTGAGCTTTTTTTTCCCCTGCACACAGATAACAGCTGAGTTTTAATTTGTTTTAATTCTATTACCATACGTAGCCATCGTGCACTGTGATAAGTATCTCTCCTGTACACAAATGCCTTTGAGAACTACCCATCAAGTACTTATTTAACCTCACTGTTGATGGAAATAATAGCATTTACTGTATGTGTTTATTTTGCCTCATTTATAGGGCAAATTAACTTTTTTACACAAACATGCTGGTATTTCTTTTTCCGTTGACATTCTTCCCAGCGAGGCTCCACTTCCTAGGCTGCATTCCCTAAAGCTTTTCGACATCTCTGTTAGTGTACCACTCAGCACATGTAACCAGATTTTTATTCTCAGTATTACTATTAAATATCATTAAAATGTGACAGAAAGTTCTACTGAGGTGAATGGGATTGGATTCTTACAGGAAATGCAGCATATTTAAATTGTGATGTGGATGAAAATTCTGTCCTTTAGAAAAGAAATGCCAAGTTGCTACATATAAACATGTGTGTCGCATTATATATGCTATATAATGCTAAAAAGAATAAAAGGTTTTTTTATTGTTACTTTCTAAGTCCTTATGACAGCCTTTTTAGGTGTCTTGCTGAAAAATTATGCAAACTAAACCAAAGTACATTTAAAAAAATCCTCCAGCGTGAGTGGATACTTTTTACTATGGAAATAAATCTACTGCAGCTGATAGTGATTGTAGACTAATGATAAAAACAAGACCATATTTCTCAGGGTGGAGGACATTCTTACTGTGACATGCACTTGGAGCTCATCAGGCTGTAGAAGGACAGTAACCAAAGGTGTCATTGGTAGGATTTACACTATTCCTTGTGTCTAAAGGTAAAGAAAGGGTGCTGAGCCATGCCAGAGGCCCATGGGGTCCTGATGGGGCTCGTGGCACCAACCAGCCATCATCACTGGTGGGGCTCACTGCAGACATCCCCTTGAGACACTGCCACAGCCAGCTGAGACTGGAGATAGTCAAGTGTCTGAGCAGCAAAGGACCATCAGAAGATGGTCAGCCACCCATGTGTGCCCTGTGGGGACCAGCACCATCTAGCACAGCTGGGAAGGTGTCAGCCTGGGGGAGGGCAAGGAAAGTCCTTCTGTGTCCTAACCAGCTGAAAACTGATGGGGTGCTCCTCCCTCTGCCTCGCAATAGCCCTTGCTCTCCTCAGTGGCTTTTCAGGGGATGCTGCTCCCACCTTGAAAGTCCCAGCCCGCTTCTTGCAGCCAGGCGGGATGACCTCGCCTCAGCCCTGCCATGCACAGTGCTAAAGAAGGAGGGAGAGGAGGGACTTTTTAGAACCAAGTACTGTTTTCTTTTACTAATCTATTCCACTCACATGCAGCAAAGTTCGTGTCTGTATTCAGAGAGGTCGTCACCGATCTTCATGATTAACACCTTGCAATCATGGCACTAGCCTTTCCTAGCTGCCAAAGGAGCTGATGATAGTAAATTAGATAATTATGGATCTAATTAAAATATTAATATCTTCCGTGTTGGCAGCGGATGCACTTGTGTTCTGTCTTCCCCATTACTGCCCTGGCCCATGCGTGGTCCCGCAGGTGCTCCAGCTGCCACAAAGGCACACAGGAGCTCCGGGCTCAGCCAGACGCGCGCCGTAACGGACCAGCCGTTACACCTTTTGGGAAAGGACATTTTCCCTGCAGAGCTGGAATTTGCAGCTTTGGCGATGAGATGAAAAACGTGTTGCTGAGATTTGAGCTCAGATCTTATGCCTTAACAAATAGAAGTAGATTCTAGTTGTACCCGAATTAATACCTATAAACACAAATGCAGCTGAAGAAAAGTGGCATGAATGCAGATTCACGGAGCAGGTCCATACCCATGCAACAGGGGGATATAGTTCAACTAGCATCTTCTGCCCATGGGAAGGGGAGAGACTGGGCAATCTGAATGTTTTCTTTTGTGGAGACTGAACCCGTTAAGCTTTGTCTCAGTGTTGTAACTTTTTCTTAGCTTTTGCTCTGTGTTGTCACTCAGGGAAGAGACTGGGATATAGGTAAGGATAAAGCACACCATTCTTACAATGTGCAGTTTTACCTCTTTTGTTTCCCTACCCATTCTCCATTGCTCCTGAAACAGGGTGGTTTTCTTCTCCTTTTCATTTAAAATTTTAAAGTTTGAGAAGTTTTTTTCTGCAGATAATTAAGCATGTTCATGCATTCCTGGGTCCTCACCTCTTGTCACAGAAAAAGCAAAATGGAAAATATAACCATATGGAGGAGGCAGTAATAACAGGATAAAATACTGTTGACCTCTTATCACTTTCACTTGGAATTAGCATTTATTTTTTTTCTCATTTGATGCACTGTCATTACAGGGTATGTGTGTGTTTTAGTATTTTTATTAATAAACATGGTAATTTATCAGCCAGGTTAATGGCAGTTTTAATGAGAAAGAATATTAATTGGACAGGCTGGGGGATCTTTGGGTGGCTGTGGTTTTTTCCTTAGAATCTCACTCACCCTGTCCTCGAAAATACACAGCATATGTGCCAAGGGTTGGGGGTTTGTTTAAATGTTGACAGTTAATGCACACAGCTTGTACTATTTTGTTTCATTTCACAGAGCCTTTTGCACAAATGCGGATTCATGCCACCCAGCCATGGGATTTACAGATTGCTAAATCTTAAAAGGTTTGCATAAACAGGCGTCTTGCTATTGATAAGACAGACAATGTGACCATCTGTCTTTCTTCTGCAGCCAAATGAAAATGACATAAAGTATGGGTCTTGTCATTTCAAAACTAGTAATTTCCCAGCTCTTGTTAGCATTAATTTAGGCTCCCGTGCTGCAGTGTGCTGCTTGGCAGGCAGTTTCTCTCCCAGCGCAGGCACACTGAGCCCTGGCACAGCCATGCCCCGACTGTCCTGGGAGAAGGGCACCGGCACAGGGCTCTGGCCCTCATCTATCCCCACCGTGGACAGACCTCCTTGGCCTGCCCCAGATAACCATTGCTCGGCAGCTTTCTCCTACCAGCATGTGCAGGATCTCCAAAATGCTCCAGAAAAGGGATTGCTCAGAGCAAACCAGAGCACAGTGTGCAGCGGCAACTGATGGGAGCATGTGTTTTGGCTAAAGGCTGTAGGTCAGGCTACCTCTCTCCCTGTCCTTTTCCCTCCTGCTCCACAGACGACTTCTCTGCACGTTACCCATCTTGCTCTGTGCACTCATTCTTGACAACATGTGCTAATTGCTCTGGCTGCCATTCAGGAGCAGATCAGTGTGGCCAGGACAAGGCTGGTCTCCACAGGGTACAAGCCTCAGCCTGGCTTTCTGCTTGCTGAGCCAGCAGTCAGCCCATTTCACCCGGAAACCTTTACATTCAAAAGGCAAATAAAAGCAAACAAACAAACAAAAAAAATCCCATTCCCCCCACCCCCACCCCCCAAGCAGATTTATGGAGCTGTTTGTACTTAAGAGATGCTGAACAGACAGCAGCAAGTCAGATTTGCCATGGAGATACTCCAACAGAAAACAGGTTTTCTCCAGTGGAACAGGAAATCACCAGCTCTTTAAACCAGTTTGCAAAATGAGAAGATTTATGGTGATTGTGTGATAACAATCTACAGTTTATACTGTATAGCAGTTTTTACAATATTGTCCTAACGCTGCCATCAGAACATCACAGACAATAATGGTGTTTTCAGGCTCTCCATAAATCTTGCACGGCTAATAAAGCAAAACTGAAAATTTACCACATACACAGCAATTCCAAGGTTGCCTCTGAATTGGTAAGGGCTTTCTTATTATCCAAGTATTGCTGCGTACATGAAATATCAAGGACCTGTCATCACACAAGGGACACGGAAAGATCATCCTTCTCCTCCTCCTCCTCTCCCTCATTATTAGCTGATCTACTTGTGTTGATGTGTTATTGCAGTAGGTGCATTCTGCCAACAAGTTACCCAAAACCTAACTGCACCATTGCACAAGACATCAGGAATCTTCAAATTTTAATAATAGCAACAACAATAATAACATAGCTTTCTACAGGGCCTCTCTCATTCAAACTCATGACATCAGTGCTGGGGCTGGCCAAGGTTGTGCAGGTCCTATCTGGGTCTAACCACAACACATGCCAAGCTGAGCACTGCCAGCCCCTGTGCATTTACAGGAGGGTTGCAGGGTCTTGGAGGCAAAGCTCCACAAAACTATTGTTATCTCCAGCTCCAAATGTTGCGAGCAATTGCTTTTCTGTATGCCCGGTGGTGCGTTACAGCTATGCCCGTAGCTCCTGCGGCAGTGATGGGATGAGCAGCAGACATCTCCATAAAGCAGCAGGCGAGTGGTGTCTCATGACAGCAGAACATCAGGCCGTGACATTGCGTGGCACCACGCACTCCCTTCCAGACACCTGATTTATATCTTTAAAAACAGCCTGGAACAGTTTGCTAACTTGTCTTTTATCTCACAAAGGAAACATAGCACACTGTTTTACTTGCTGTACCCCATGGGTGGCCACTTAGTGATTTATTCATCTGCCAGCTCCTACAGTTGAGTTACTCATAAAGAAAAGGTGCTTATCCCTGACACCGTGCCCTGCGGGCACCAGGCACTTCCCTCTGCCTGGGCGAGTCCCACTGGCCCCAGGATGGACCAAGGGTGTCTACAACAAACATTTGGGTTTTGACTGACCGGCCCCAGACAACAAGGCTAATGCCAGGGCCCCGGGTGACCCCTGCTCTTTGGGATGCTCACCAGGCACAGTGTGGTTGACAGCCCTTCAAAGGCTCATTTTCATTTTCAGTGTGGATGTTTTTCTCATTAAGTCCAAAGTCAACCTTATTTTCCTGTTTTTGAATGGTGGTGTCAGCTTCTTGCTAGCAGACTCCAGTCTCTCAATATCTTCTAGTACAACATTCCTTTGCGCTGAATATCCTTAGTGCAGCAGCTTTATAAAGCTGTAACCAGTACGTAGGCAATTACATCTTTGGATAAGCAAGAGTAAGTGAGTGGAGCACATGGATTTCTACACAGATAGCAAAATAAATAAATGAATAAATACAGAATCTTTGAATCTGAAAACTTTTGTTATAAATGCAGTAGGGTTCCCAAATGACCAAGCTTAAGGTGGAAAGATCAGGCTTGTCCATGCCATACCAAGAATTCTTTCAAAATGACAAATTCCAGTGGTGAGAAAACCCAGCCTGAGGCAATGCTGAGGGATGGACACACTTCCAGCCTTGCAAGGTTGCAGAGATTCAAAGCACTGATGAATAAGGCCACTAGGTTTCCTCCAAGTTTTGCTGAGACCAGTTTCCAGGGATTAATCGAATAGTTTTGCAGATCTGATCAAGCTCCTACAATTGCAGACAGGGCGATGAGAAATTGTCCCGGAGGTCAGCCATTTACTGGGAAAGGCAGAACGCGTGAGTTTTCCTCCCTTGGTCTCATGGGCTTCCCCTGCAAATGCAGGTAGTCCATGCCCACCTCTTGCTCATAGGAGCTATTAAATAAAAAGGTGTATCTGTGAACTCCGTTTCCCCAGCCAAGGTGCTGTCACTGCTTCAGGGTGCAGAGAACAGATTCAGCAGAGCATGCGCTGCTCTGCTAAAGCCAGCACCTTTGCCATGGTCCTAGCACTGTGCCACCACCATCCTTCATGTTTCTGCCTTCAGCTTCAGCCCAACAATTAGAAGACTCGGTCTATAGAAAAGATCTCTTAGTTTAGCGTCCTCATCAGACTGAAGCTGGACCCACATCTTCCACTTTGATCCACAGTGCCTGGAGCTGGATTTGAAGTCACCTGCCACACTAAGGACTGGAGAGGGAGCAGGGCAAACCACAGGCTCTTCTCTTCTTGTTGAGGTCTGGAAACAAAATTGGTGGGGCCAGAAAGAGGAGAAGCAAAAGAGAGAGCAGCTGTCAGCTGGTGGTTAGGTGGTCCGCCTGGGAAGGAGAAGAAGGATGCAGGCACCTCCAGCTCCCCGGCAGCAGTGGCTTTCCCCAGCTTCAAAGCCTCCCGCTCTGCCGGCGTGAGCTGTGCGCAGAGCAATAATGCAGAGGACTTGGAAGACATCCAGTCATACTCTGACACCTGCCTCTCCACGCCAAGGGTGTATGAAGATTTCACTGTTTGAAGGCACCTGCTGTCTTGCATGTTTTTGGTTTTTTTACATGTGATTACTTTTTCACTCTGAAATTTGTTTCTTTATGGCATCCCACAGTGTTTCCTCCCTACTGGTTTCAGTCAGATTTTAAAAGGGGCTGTGAGCTGTGATGTGTTTCCCTTAACTGATTTTTAAAAGTAATATATGACTTTAATTGCCTAAGTCATTCCAAATAGCATAAAACTAAAGGCAATTGTGAATGCAATCAGCTGGAATAATTTCGTTTACTTCAACCTTTTTTCATCTTCCTTTTTAACCTGTTCTATTCCCTCTTGAAAAAGCAAATGGTAAATTGTATTAACAAAAAGCTGTACAGCACTGTAAAGGTGAGATAAGCGCTGTCTCCATCCCAGCCACTCTCCAAACAACCGGCTCCTGTTACCTGTACTAGGTAGGCCTGATTTTTTCAAAAGTAAGTGCTTATGCAAACCCTTCAGATAGTAAGTTGTGAGCTGGGAGAGTAAAGAAAGGACAGGAAAAAGCCTGAAACCTTGAAAAGTGTTTCCAGATACCACATGCATTGTCTTAAATGGCAGCTCACGTCCTCAGTGGGGAGTCCCTTGTTCTGCAGTTCCCACAGCGCATGGTCCTGCTCGGCCAAGTTCCTTTTTCAAAGCTGACAGGACAGTAGCAGGTCCATTTTTCACCCTGAAAAAAAGAGTAATCTGTCAAAAGCCCCGCCAGAGCCTGCAAACTGGCACCAAAAATAGCAAAACAGGATCCAGTGCTTTGTAGGGCAAGCGCTAGACCAGAGTCACCGTGAAAACAAGCAAAAGGGAGGCAGAGGAGGGAACCCTGGCATCTGGGGCAGGTAGGGACGTGCTGTGCCTCCCGCACCACAGTGATAAGAAAAGACAAAAGTGCTAAATGTTGCCCTTATTTTCTGTCCATAAACCAATGACATTACCAAAATAAGTGTGTGCGGGGAAAGATGCACATTCTTTTCTTCTTGAATAGATTTCTGTGCTCTGTGGGGGAAATTCTCCAGGATTGCACTGATCGAAACCAGGATTGTTGTGGCAGCCTCAGAGAAAGCCCTTAAATCTCTGCAAGCACCAACAAAGGCAGAGCCTGGCTGCTTTTCCAGGACTTCTGCTCCAGCGAGCCCCTGGGCAGCGCAAGGACATGGGACATCACCTAGTTACTCTGGGCGGGATCTGGTCATTTAGGACAACCAGCGCGGACAATGCCACTTCATCTCTGCAGCCTCCACAGCCCCTCTCCTCTGCGCTGACAGAAGGGCATGACGGCAGCCATGGGTACCACCCCCCATCCTGCACAAGGAGCTCTTGAGTGCAGTAGCATGGGAGATGTCTGTAATCAGGTCATCTGTCAGGTTTTACGTTACAAGTGAACCTTTCTTTTTCATCACAGAAGGTTTTTGCTGAGATTTTGCTGTGAATTGACGCAAGAGAAAATGATTTAATCAAACAATAAATGATGCAAAATCTTCTAAATTCATCCAAAGTGAAGCAGATCTATTTTACTTCAACCTAAAGCAGGTTTTCTCATTTGGGTACAGAGCTGAAATAAGCTGTTTGCTCAAAACTATTTTAAATTTATTTCTGTTTTCTACCTCTGTTGAAGGCAGCCTCCGTAGCACCCTACATATCTCCCAGGCAACCCAACCATCCTAAAGGAAATATGGAGAGAGAAACCTGCTTCTCCAAGATACATTTGCACTAGTTGACAAATAAGCGACTTCTTTTCTTCTTTCAGGTAGCAATCCCACACTCGGCATTTGGCATGTTTTCCCAGCCAGAGCCTCCCCAGGCAACCCAGCCACGGGGAATCTGCAGGCGACCTCCTGACCATGCAAACAGACCTGCGGCTCAAACAGGAGGCTTGGGAGGTGCACGAGCACTTCACCAGCAGGAGCACCAGAAATCTTCACAGCAACAGAAAGTCTTTTGGATTAGACAAAAAAAGACATGAGAAGAAAAGGCAACTGTCAGAAAGAAGTTGGGGTTTTTTTTAGCAGCTTCAAATGGGACTTTCTCAGAAACCTGCATTTTAATCCAATAGAGGATCTCCTTCAAAGCCTGGCTTTCTCTTGAGCTACGTTATCAAAGCAAACTCACAATTTCAGCTGATCAGAAGGCAAGAAAGAAGCTTCAAGTGAAATGCCCAGAAAATTAGATTAATCAGGGTTGATAAGAATCAAGTGAGACAACTCTGCAGTGTGAACATGACTGAAAATTGTAAGATAACTGCTAAAGTATTCCAATGACAATATCTGATTAAAATAAACAAGTTATTATTTTCACAATAATTTGTTTAGCGGTGTCACACTATGCTCTGAATGAGAAAAGACAAAAGCATCTTTGTGATCTAATTACTTTTAAAAAATCCTATTAACATAACAATTTGATCCAACTGTTTTTGAGGTGTTCCTGTTTAGAGCATTCATCCCTATGACAACAGAACTTTTAAATGCTTCAATTATTTTGGGACAAAACATCTTTTGAAGATGTCCTGCTATGATATGCAAAAACTTCAAGAATAATTTAAGAGAAAAATGAAGTTCAGAAAATCTTCTTAAAATAGCCCTGAGCCTGAAACACAAATGTGAAAAATTCCTTCAAGTCTCAATTACAAAATAAGATGGCACGAGGTCCCAAAAAATCTAGCTTTAGCAAAATGTCAGATGGAAATGTGGCTTTGGGCACTGCCCAATAGTAAATAATGCGACTTCCCTATTTCTTAACTACATGCAAATTAAAGATACCTAGGATTTTCTATTCTTATCATTTTCTCACTTAACACTTCCATGGCTAGATATTCCATCGGAAATCTAAATTATCTTGATTCAACACTTTGTGGGTTTCTGAAGTAAAAGTTCAATTTTCAGTTAAAGATTAATCATGTCAACTCTTTTTTTCCAGAAAGGCAGAAGAAAAGGCCAAAGCACCAAAATGCGATTTCCAGCCCTTCAAGTACAAATCCTACAGCTCATCAGCTTCGTAAAGTAGCACCATAAAATATAGTTTACTATGGAATAAAATTAAGCTAAATTAGACTTACACCACTAGCACGCTGAACAAGACACAATGCAGAATTTAAATGACAGCTAGTTTGGGTTAAGAGATAATTTGAACTAATTCCGCTATGCCGTGCTGTACGGACCGAGCCTGGAGAACGCCTGGCCCGGGGCAGAGGCCGCAGGGCAGAGCGGAGCGGACGCGAGGCTGGTCGGAGTGCGCGGTGCGGAGGGAGGGTTCCCAACCACAGCTCTGCCAGCCAGGGCGGGAGGGACTGAGCTTGGCTATTCGCACCCTAATCCCAGCTGAGCAGTGGCTGATGCTCCCGGCACTGCTGGGGCCAACCTCCCCTTAGCTCTCACGTTTGTGGGTGCGCACGGGGAGCGAGAGCAGCAAACGCTGACGTCTTAATTTTACTCCTGAAGCAGCCACTTGCACAATGCCAAAAATGATCACAATGTATATTCCTCCTGTGAAATGCCTTTCTTCTCCTCGTGACCTTTTCCACAAATAAACTCTCATTAATTACCCCGAGTTATAATGTGCTACGGTCATTATTTGCCGTGTTTAGGTTTGTGCGGCATATTTATTGTCTGGTCTCTTTTATCAGCTAAGAGGAAAAGCCAGCTGAACTGTCTGCAGCCAAGTGTGGCATGGCGCAGACACGTGCATGAAGGAGGGTATGAGGGGAAAAAGACCGAGAGATGCAAAGCGGTTTGCAATCTTTGGTTTTGCATTCAGATTGGGAGATTGGGTCCACATGAATTAAAAATGAAAATGTTTTATTTGTCCTTCAAAGTAGAGAAAGACTTGTGAAGGAAAACCTGAAAATGGACTGTATAAATGCCTGCAAAATGACCAGGGAAACAACAGAACATATTAGAGGAAATTCACCAAGAAAATAAAATAATCTGTATGTGCATGTTAATATGTGCTACTTTCATTACATGGGCTTAGGAGTGATTTTGGACCTGTGTTTGGAAATAGAAATTTAAAACCCATCAGAGACTGACCACTTTGACCATACGGGCCCACGGTGGCAGAGCCTGCTGCCAGGTCAGTGGGGGCTGCAGCTGGGTACCCTCTGCAGCTCTGGAGGTAGAAGTACTCTGTTTCACCGAAATGTTTTACAGCTTTAATTGCTGTTTGACCAGATGACTAGATACTGTATGTAATCGCTTTTTGACTCCTCTTTTGCATCTCTTGTATTCTGAACTGTTTGACTTAGAAAGAGATGAGTTTTTTCCTCCTTGTGCATGGGTCTATGACTTTTATGGCATCTCTCCGCTTCTGTTTTCTGAATAATTCACAAAGAATTCCCGAAAGTATCAAATTCAAATGCAGGAAAGTATGTTGTTAGTTATAAGAGGCTCTTGTAGCAAACATCTAATTACCCAGGATGAATCTGAAATAATGCAGAAAAGTTAGTTTCTCAGGTTCTTATGGAAGCTCACATCCTCTGAGCGGGCTTTGGTCCTGGGTGAAAACTGAAGGGAGAAGGGAGCGTTGTCCAGTACGAGCTGCTCTGGCCATGGGAGGGAGAGCAGGAGTTCGGTGGGTTTCACGCATGCCTGGTATGATGGGATCACCAAAACATCCCTGGCAGGGCAAGAGGCAGCTGGCTCTTGGGAATGAGGGAGGAGAGGATGGGCTGAGTGGTAGGGGATGGGGGGCAGCCACACCAGCATCCCATCCCTGCACCACCTCAGCGTGCTGCACAGCCTGAACAAGCAGGTGCATTCCTCCCTCGCTGCGCTCACTTGGTGAGCATCTCTAAAATTCTGATGACTTCACTGTGGTTTTGGGAGATGAACCCGAGTGAAATCCTGCTGCAAGTTTAAGGACCAGCACTGTGTATTCACTTTTGCCAGATTAGGTTGATTTACAATGTGCTTTAATGAAGTGTGTTGCTATGGTGAGCCTAGTTTCAAGGGCATCTGTTAAAAAAAAAAAAAAAAAGGCAGCGGAAGATTGAATTGTCCAAATCAGATCAAAGAGAAACCAGTTTCTAGTGTTGCATCTTTCTTTTTTGTTTGTTTTTTTTTTTTTTTGCCAGTTTTGGCTTAGCTGAATCCAGAGCAGCCCGAGCTGGGAGAGCAGAGAGGAAGCCTTGCATGGACTATGGTGGAGGATGCTTGTGC
>JAVJGI010000032.1:35203706-35221514 GCA_035590275.1 Ibycter americanus | reverse complement strand
TGTGCGAGCCCGGCTCAGCCGCAGCCAGAGCGCTGGTGTGTTACCAGCACCTTTCTGGCCGCCGGTACGAGCACAGCGCTGTGAGGGTGCTGGGGGCTCAGCCAGACCTGGTACAGACATGACACAGGTGGGCTCTTTGCCTGCCCATGGGACCTCAGCCAGATGAGGTAGTACTTGAAGGTCTAAACTTAAAAGCTTAATTTGTATTTTCCTATCTTTTAAAATAAAAAAATAGTGGCATATTTTAATATATGACGATGTATACTTTATTTAAATCAGTACATATGTATTTTTTATATAAAGGAAGACAAAAATTTGAGGGGCTGTACTGCAGATGTTAAGTAAAAACAATCACTAAGTTAAATGTCATCCAAACACACAATGATTGATAGTGATAAGTACCAGCATTGTCTGATTTCTTGATAAATGAGGCCAGTCTCCAAGCATGGCAGTCACCAAAAGCAGCGGGCCTGGCCAGCTGTGCCGCAGCTGGAGGCAGCCCCGGCAGAGCATCCAAGGGCTGCACCAGTGCGGGAGGGAGGGCACCATCCCCACCCAAACTTTCGTCACAGTGTATTAACTCCAGCCACGATTAATACATACTGGCAAGAGGTTTGAGGGAATTCTCATTGCTGATGCCCAGGCTGTATTTATTCTGTTGATAAAGAACATTCTTCATGCCCCAAGACTATCCATTTGACATCTGTTATGTCTACAAGGAACTTCTTCCTTCAGTGCTGCAATAAAGAGCAGCTTTATAATTGACTTCAGTAGAAGCCAGATCACCCTATATCCGCACACACGAATAAAAGATCGAAAAGAGAAGCAATGACCTCAATCTATTCTCCAAACTTTCATCATTACTCTCTACAGCTTGAGTCCTCTTCTTTCAAAGCTTACCCTGAATTTAAGATTCACAGCATGTGTACAGAAAAACAGCCCACAAAACCTTAAATGGCACTGATCAACCAATACAGTGATGCATTATCAAATTAAAGATTAGAAATAGAAATGTTTCTTGTAAAGTATAATCCTTGCCTTGATCCATGCATTTAAAAAAAATCAATAAAATAATGTGCAACAACCATGCAAGGCTTCTTTTAATGACTTGTGTCTTAATAAATACCATATTCATTACAAACCTCCATCAAAATATATTATCTACACTTGCCCATGCTACTTTTCCTTGATTAGAAAGCTTCACCTTGCTAAGGCATGAAAAATGGATAAGAATGGAATGGAATACAAAAGGGACACTTATTATTTGTCAGCTGGCAGGGTTTGCCCTTTTAAAGCAGATATCAAAATTTTAAATGTGATCTTATAATAGCAGCAGATTTCTTCTGGAGCCATCTGTGACAGATGCCGGGGAACTGCAGAATATTTGGACACTACTGTATTAATATTAGAAATGTTGCATCTGTCTTTTTGGGTTGAGCAGTGATTGCATTGCTGGCTCAAGGAAGACAAGGAGAAACATGTTTGCGGGAGCTAAAGCCAAGAGGGGGTAATTAATGCCTTTCTCCAGACCTTTAAATGTTCAGCCAAGAAATCACTCGAAATTACCAATTACATACATATGCTTCTACCCCTGGAGAAAACAAAGCAGCTATGATTTGAGAGGTGGGCTGGAAGTGTCAAGGTTGTTGTTGGGGGATCACTGACAATCCCCATCCATGGGGATCCTGTTAAATCTCATCCTTGGGGATCTTGTTGACTTAAGGGAAGAGCTCGTAGGGCTTACTGCCTCATGGCTAGACCCTGTGCATGTGCCTCAGCTCCCCTTGCCCCCCGCCTAGACGCCATGCCCACTGCCATTGCACCCCCACGGCACAGCCGCCAACCTGGCTGTGCCCGAACATGCTCCACCACATCTAATGGCCCCAGGGGACAACCCCTCCTGACAACTCTCCCAACACATATTCTGGATCCCTCAACACCTCACCATGTTTC
Source organism: Ibycter americanus (assembly GCA_035590275.1). Taxonomy (NCBI): domain Eukaryota; kingdom Metazoa; phylum Chordata; class Aves; order Falconiformes; family Falconidae; genus Ibycter; species Ibycter americanus. Next base: position 35,219,561 of record JAVJGI010000032.1, on the reverse strand, counting down.
AGGTGCTGCGCAGATAAGCTGAGATAGACATGTCCATATCCAGCAGAAATTCACATAGGATTGCAGTAATTGCTGCACAATCTTCAGTACCATCAGTCCTGAAGCTTGATTGCAGAGCAGAGCATCCAAGATTTAAACACAGCTCCCAAGGGGTGTCCTGGTCGTATCTGGAAAGGAAACAGCTCCCTGTATTTATCCCGCACAGCACCTCGTGCCAGGGCAGGTGCATGCTTTCCCTGTAAAGCTGAATTTCTCCGGGGCAGCAGAAAGTTGTCCCCAAGGGCTGGGTGCCACAGGCAAGGCACACAGCCCCATTCCGTGGGAGCCCCGACACTGCCCCCCCATGCCCCAACGAGGAGAATGCCCTGATCCAGTGCCTTCACGCAAGGGGATGATAAATGGCCAGGTTTGCGTTCTCACACTGTGCACGAAGTGTCTCTACTGGTTTCTGCACAGCTCCAGGAGCACCTGGAGCATTTCTCACTTCGCATGGTACCTGGGAAAAATATGCGTGTAGGTGGGTTTTGTTTGTATTGTTTTATTTGACTTTAGGTAGCACTCTATCCATTACTTGAAATAACACACTCTCACTGTTTGCCTACCTGAAAACTATCGGACTCTATCTTTCTCTCCTTGATCCATGAGGACAAACACTAGAAGACCTAATTTCTTCAAGATATTTACCAAAAGATTTAATAATGATTGGACTAGATTTATTGAAGAGAGACAGCATTTTTTATCTTAAACAGTAACAGAGACCCTTCTCCCCCGCTGCCTAAACCAACCGATCTGATCACAAACTCCACAAAATGAGCAAACTGCCAACATCAACTACGTACAAAACCCAAACTGCTCTCCTGAAATACTATCCTCTAATTAAAATGAAATATTATTGCTACCCACATAATTTTATTGCCTTCATGAGCAAGGTCTTTTGGATACGTTCTTCTCCTCCCTGCTCAGAGGACTACTCATTTTCTCTAGGGAAAGAAAATACCCAAGTTTGCTATTTGATATTAAGTCACTGCATGACAGCTGAACCCCTATCCAGGACCAGGACGTTGCTGCTTTGACATTTGCATCTCGACCGCAGCAGGGATGGGGCCCATTTTCTTGCTGCGCTACAAGCTTAGCTCAAATTTCTTGAGAAGCCACAAACTGCTCTTTCCTCCAATGCCTCATCCCAAGGAGATGAATTTAAATGAATAAATAAGCAGAGTATGCGTATTTCAATAAAAGCACAAAGCTGGCCATTTGCAAGGATGTATGTGCAAATTCAGTGTAAAATGCAAAATTTAACCTTCAGCCTGCTTTGCGCTTTGAGCAGATTACCCCTTTCATCGGCAGATTGCTGTTCCCCTAGCAAAGACTACTACAAAAGGGCACCTGCCAACGCGCCGGGGCAGCGTTATCTGCGCGGCAAGGGGAGCAGCTCTGCCGTGCGTGGCCAGCAGTGCCAGCCGCAGCGGGCAGGCGCCCTGCCAGGCGGGTCTCCCTCCGCTCCCCCAGTGCGGAGCCTCCTGGCACCGCCGCCGAGGCACAAAATAACAAGGCGCAGATCGGTGAGGATGCGCTCTTGATACGTATCTGGCTTAAACCTCCTCTAAAGCGTTTTTCAGAAATCTGAAGGAGTTTCCGAAAAAGAAAATGCAAATAAATAAACCTGTTTTTTTTTTAAAAAAAAAAAGCAGTGAAGGGGATTAGTGAGAGTCACATCCCCTCTGCTCGCATTTGCATTCAGTGTTCTGACGGCACTTGACTCTGAAATCATTCCAGTAAAGCGGAAAATTAATATTCTAATATGCTTGCTTCTCCAGCAACTAGAAATAAGTAAAGTGGAAGTAGTAGAGAAGAAAATGTTTTAGTATTAACTATGTGTATGAATATTTATTGTAACTTGCCACCAGACGTCTGCCTGTCAGGGTGCCTGTTCATTCGTATGTACTGTGCAACACTGTGGGAGCCACAGCAGCAATTATTTTCATATTGTTTATAAAAGAGGTGAACAATTAATTTTTGATAGTCTTTTGATCAGCTTTTACACCATTTTTTGCCCAGGTATGCAGCATACCTTGCAAAGTCACTGCGGGAGGGAGTCCCACCAGCCACCTTTGCTCGCCTCGAGGGCATGCGTGGCTGTGGGCACGGGCAGGCAGGACAGTGGGGGTGAGGCTGGGACCCCCCCGGAGCCACAGCCCAGGTAAAGCAGGGGGGTTGGCCCAGGCCCATGGGAGCAGAACCCCATGCCCCTGGCCAAGGCACAGCCACGGGGATGGATGCGGAGACAGGGACAGCCACCGGAACAAGGATGGTCGTGAGGACAGCCACAGGGATCAGGACAGCCACAGGGACAGCCATGGTGTGGGGAATGGGGACAGTCACAGGGAGATTTAGGGCAATGGCCATGAAGATGGAGACAGCCATGAGGAGAACCATAGGGACAGCCACAGGGGCAAAGATAGCCACAAGAATAGAGACAGCCACAGGGATGACGACAGGGATGGGAAAGGAGATGAGGACAGGAGTGGGGATGGCCACAGGAATGGCCAAAGGAACAGGGACAGCCATGGGGAAAGCCACAGGGATGGCCACAGGCATTGTGCCCAGTCTCCCAGTTGCCAACCGCCCCAAAACCCTATGCCACCATGATTCCTTGGGCTGTGCTTAACTTTAACTTTGGCTATTTGTAGCTATGAATGTCTCCAAGCGCCAGTGGCAGACACATGAACAGCAAGCGGCATCATGTCTGTGTTTGCTCAACCAGGAAACCCTAGCAGAGGTCTTCAAGCTGCAGTTTGTTGCTTGGAAACTTCAGTTATTTGGAAAATGCATGAAGTCTCACTTTTCTGCAGGAAAACCAGATGTTTGTAAATGAATAAGAATACATAAGTTTAGATTTTCATTTATATTTATGAATACTTATATTTGTTTAAAGCAGATCCTTTTCTGTAACTTTGCTTGTTACTCTTGCAGTAAGCCTGGAAGCCTAAACGTTTATAGTGCCAGTTTGTGTCTTTAAAATGAATTTTAATGTTAATTGAACAATTTATGGTGAACATGCCATGGGTATAAATGCTTCTTTGCTCATTTTCTGTACAGAGTATTGTTTCTGCCTACCCGGAGCCCAGGTAAGATCGCAGACGTGTTTCAGCACTGGTCTAGCTGGCCATGGTTTCACACAGCCCCTTCTCCACTGGGATGGTGCTCGGAGCGTTTCCTGGTGTGGCCAGGGATCAGGGCCAGCTCTTACCTGGGGGTACTGAGATACCCTGCTGTCTGTCCCCGTTGTCTTGTAAGAGAGGAAAAAGAGAGAAAAGTGGAAGAAATATTTGGTATGATTCATAAAATGTCCGTGGTGGTGATAACCAGCCTGGGCTCCAGCAGATGCCAGAACCGGCATCGCCTGCTGGGTGGTGGAGCACTGGCTGCCGTGCACTGATGTGCTTTCAGATCTCTTTGCACTTTTTGGAAGGTAGTAATAGTATGGGAAGAGTCTTCAGCAGATGGTGGGAGCACCAACAGCCACCGGTGCCCGGTGCCCGGGCTGTGGGCTGGGACACCTTTGCAGCACCAGGGAGGGTGCTAGCCAGAAGCAGGGGTCTGTAGAGCACCACTGCTGGGTCCCCTCCTCTGAAATTACATATGCAGCTCATCAGCTAGAAGTTAACTCAGCATAAATGCATCTGCATAGATCACCTATGCCCATATTTTGGTGTGTTTAGGAGTGAATTTTCTAAGTGAAGGAAGCCGGGGATTCAGGCAGAAGGAAGCCTGCCATCCAAACCCCCTGGGGGAACTGCGGCGCAGGAGCTGGAGCCCCAGTAACCCCGCAGCGCTTCAGTCTCCTTCCGAGAGTCCTGGGCGCCGGTGTTACCGATCTGTTATTCATAATATTCAAATCTCTGAGGAATAAAATTGTGGGTGTAGTGTCAAGCACAATGCATTACTTCTCTGTTCAGAAAAGACAAAATCTGCTGGGCGTACCAAGGTGTCCATGTGCTTTTCTTCTTTTTGCTGCAGCGGGCGCTGGGCCAGCAGCTGTCCCAGCTGGCAGCAGCAGGGGACGGGCAGGACCATCTCCCTGGGGGCGCAGGGACCTCCTGCAGCACAAACCTCCATCGCCCTTCGAAGGCACCCCAGCCCCAGATTGCACACAGGTATTTTCGTTACAGGACAAAGGCAGAAATTCAGAAGTTACAGAAGCAAAAGGAATTTTAATAAATCTAGAAAACGCTGGAATCTAACAAATCTTTGCTTGCAGGAGCAGACTTACAGCTCCAGGTCAATAACACAAGAGAGGAAGTTTTCATTGGTTTTCCTGAGAGGTTTCAGAAGGCGTGGAGATGATGGCGAGCAGAGCAGCGCTGCCTCAGGCAGGTACTCTCCCCACCGTAGCGGCAGCGGAATCAGGCACCCCAGCTCCAGCAGAGGTGAACACCTCAGGTGCCGCTGGCAGCGATCCGAGTGGACACGGAGAGCCTGCTCACCCTCCTTACCCTGGAAGGAGCCGATCACAGTCCTGCAGCTCCCGCTAGGAAGCACCTGCGCTGCTGGCCATGCCAGCTCTCCCGCCTGGCAGCAGGGAACCCGTGCGCAGTCCTTCGAGAGAGCCGTGACCCACTTAAGGCAGACTGGCAAACACATCCCTCGCGGCGAGCTGGCACCAGGCACTCTTGTTTTGAAATAAGCTGGCTCTTTTATAAACTTGGGACATAAAATTCGCACTGTAAGGTACGTTGTAATTAAAATACAATCCAAAAAATTCAGTCTTATGACGCCATTAAATAATTATGGCTTATTCACACATTTTTTTCCATCTTTTAATGTCTGCACTTTGTGATGACTGAATATACAGTAGGAGTGAATCGCTCGTTTCCAAGTATAAAGCTTGCATATTGTGAGGCTGAATTATTCATATTATTCCTGTTCGGCCCTATTTCTATTTACATTCTTGATACTGAAAAATATTCTTCAAAGATGGATTTTAGCAATTAAAATTTAAAGACAGAATTTGACAATGCGCATTATTAAATCATCACAAACCAGGACAGTAAAAATTAAAAGTGTGACGGGTGTCAGCTGGTGGTGTCATTTCGAAGTGGGTCACTGTTTTCCAAAGTAGATTTACTATGAAGTCTGGCTTCTGGGGGGGCGGAGATTTTTTTTTTTTTTTTAGTATACATTAGGGTTCTTGAGACCATGCATTCACTGCTGCTTGCTATGAGCCGTGCCCTGACACCTGCCCCCACTGCTCACAGTGAGCCTGCGCTCACCCCGCCCTGGCAGGCAGTCCCCAGCGCTGCTGCAGGCACGGCGCCTGCTCCCTGCCTGGCACTCTGCTTGCGTACTTGTTTGCCCCTTGTTTTTCCTGCCAATTCAGGTATGTGCAATAAATCCAGGGGAAAGAAAGAAATGATGTTAGCAAGCAGGATGGGATTGCTATCTGCTGCACTGCTCTGTGTTTATAAACAAAGAGAAAATGCCTAAAATAATAAAGGCATTCTTGTTGAAATGTGCATTACAATATATGCATAACTTATTTGAAAGGATCCTGGAATATGTAAAATATTTAAAGTCAAAAACTATCTTTAAAGGCAAAGACTAGGGGGAAGTGTCAGGGTTGCCCTATAGCTCTGGTTCTGTGCAGAGCAACGCTGGTGGTGAGTGGGCACGGCAGTTTGGACACTCTTGTAACTGCGCTTTCAGGAGCCCGACATCCCCAACACTGCTGGTACCGTGCACGTTTCCCCACCGACTCTCTTCTGCCTTTGCCGAGTCCATGTGAACTGCAGCCATAGCTTCATTTCAAAAGTTGAAGGGCTAAAGGCAGTGGGGGCTGATTTTCGCACAAAAGGCAAGTTGACACCCGGATTCCAGAACTGATGTTTTGCCCAGAAAGCATGTTTACATGGGGCTGATGTGGAGCTGTGAAAATAGTGTATGCACATTCAACAGTGATGGAACCAGCTGGCCAGCCCTGCCAAGGAGCTGGATGCTGGTCTGACAGATTTTAAGGCTAGACGGGCTCACCATGTTCATGTATTCAGACAGCCTGATTAACATGGATATAATAGAATAGTGGGATTAAAAATGATGGGAAATGATCATATTATGTAAATTCAATCCATATCTAAATTGTGAATGCACAGTTTAAAAAAAAGAAGAGTGGAGAAAGGTAAAGCAGAGCCTGGGCCGAGCAGGTTGCGTTTTGTCGTCCAGCCAGGGAGCTGCGCAGGCTCCGGGTTAACAGCTCCTCTCACAGCCAGGTGAGAACGGGAGCAGGCGCTGTGGAGGCAGGACGGCCGGTCTCCTCCGCTCCTGCACGGCTCTGCTGGCGGTGTCGGCGTCAGAGCTCTGCTGTTTCACTCTCTAATAGACTTCCCTTGTTTCATAGTCCTGAGAAATCTTTTCTATATGAACTGCTCTTCTGCCACAGGGAAAAACACGTAGATTGTTCCTTTACATTTGTATTTCTGCCCTGGTGATGCAGAGACAACCAGCTCCCACCCCTCGGTGCCTCCACACCGTCTTGTAGGCTCATGTAAACCTCTCTGTCCCACTTTTTACCTCTCAGCAGCAGGGCTTGACCTGTCTCAGGCCCCTGCCCAAGCCCACCAGCCTGGAGCGTGGCGTGCTGCACCGTCGGGCTGCAAAGGGACCGGGACTTGGACCCTGAGCAGCAGTAGGATCTCACAACGTTCGTGTGATGAGCAGGCAGACATGGACCTGCTGAAATCTTACATAGGTCTCCAAATCCTGCCAGTGTGCCTTGCTCAAGCTTTAATCTCTTCTCTCAAAGAGGAATAAAAACCATTCTGAAGTTACATGCATTTAAAATAACAATGGTTCACTGCAGACTGCGACCTCTAAATCCACTGGGATGAGGGGGAAAGTGGGACCTTGCCATCCTCAAGTGCTTTCTCACGGGTTTTCCAAAGGCGTGCTGGAGGCAACGCAAGCTCCTCCACAGCTGGAGACCATCCCTCCTCCCAGAAAGGGTTGTGCAAATAAGAGTAATAATACAGCAGTTATAACAAGCCATAGAGGGAGGGAGTGTGCATTTTATGTAAATCTAATCAAAAACTCCTCAAAAGTAATTGGCTGAAGTGATTGGGAAAATTGATGGTGCATAATAACCCTGGAGACTTTCTGCCTGCTCCTCTGCGGGCGCCAGCGGGTGCCCACCCCAGGACAGCACGCTGCCCGCAGCACGCCCCAACGCCCCGTCGGCCCGCGCGGGAGGCAGTGCCCAGGAAGGGGCTGGGTCATTAATCCCCTTCAAGGCGAGCCTTATATTTGCCCTGCTCCTTGCTTACGTGTTACCGTGCAGATGAACCATTTGTGCCATGCAATGTGTTGCCGCCTGCCACCCAAAGCCGTAAGTCCCGTCGCAGGCTCCGTGTGCACGGGCTCTGCAGCACGCTGCTGCTGTGTGGGCATCTTTAACCTCTCTGGTTTTGAAAGGAGCTGGTGCTTCCCAGGAGCACGGACGGTACGGTGCACGAGTCTGCTTCTTACCAGTAATTTCCCTTGACTAACAATAGCTTGTGAAGGGTTGATGCATGATTTTCCACCAGGCTGGGTCTCTTTCAGTGTTGATTTTTTTGCAGACCCCTGTTATGAGCAGATTTAGCACCAAACCTGGGCCACACCGCAGCAACCCTCACCAGCACCCCCGAGATTGCATGGCCAGCTCCTCTCTGCATGACTTAGCTGCCAATTTGTAGCAGTGTTTGCAAACCAGCACTTACTGGCACAGTACAGGTGCTCTGCCCACCCATCCCCGCAGGAGTTTCTTCCTCACAGGGGTCCTCACCGGGTGCCAGCGCTGGGCTCTGTGGGGCAGCTCAGCCCATCTCCCTGTTTTCTCCTGCATCCTGGAGAGGAAATAACGAGTGAGGTGTTCCTGGGGGCTGCACCCAAAAAACATTGGGTGAAAGGAATAAAAGTGGATTGACCTTACCTGTGCCGGGCCATCATGAGCCGCCTGTGTTGTGACCTGTGGTACCCAAGCGAGCCAACATGCCATCGCTGATACAAAGGTGGTTGCCTTCACTTTGTTATCTCACTTCATCTGCCAGTCTTGCCTCAACAGCAAGTAAGGACTGGGGGTCTTTTCTTTTTCTTTTTTTTCAGAATTTCAGATCTCAAAAACCCCACTGACGTTGTCGCCGCTGTTCTGCTGGGGATGGGAACAGGGTGTAGAGGAGGATGGCGTGTCAGGGATCGAAGGGTGGGAGCCCGGTGTCCTGCAGCCAGGCTGAGGGGGATCAGCTCAGGGCTGCTTTCACGATCTATAAATATACTTGTGTATATGTAGGTAGGTAAGCATATAGCATATACATATGTATACACACATATGTAGTTAATTATGCTTTTCTTCAAAAAATCAGTCAACATCATGGTTAACTCTATTAACCTTTTTAGTTGCTGTGAAATACATGTAAAGAAAAGATTCAAACCAGTGGTGTAGGTGGGGTTTTGGCAGCTGACAGCAACGCTGGGTGTCAGAGCCCAAAACCCTTGACATGCCACAAGTAGGATACTGCAAATGTGTCCCTGGGGTTTTCTAGTCTCCTCCTTTTCTCACCCAAACAGACTCCTCTACATGCTCCGCCTGGTTATTAGCAGCAGGTATTTGCTGCTAACGCTTTTTTTTTACATCTCCATAATAATGTTAAGAAATACTGAAATCTCTATATTTAAATTGCTCTGGTAAAGTATAATACATTAATCATAAATAATTTATATGAATCTGTCCTTTTTTTCAGCACATCTCAGCAGTGTCATAGTAACATCCTTTCCATATAACATTACTCTGTATCCTCTTACAAAAGAAAAAGGAAGGGGAAAAAAAGAAGGAAAAGAAAACTAGGTGAATATGTCTTTTCTCTCTCCTACTCGATAGGAACAATCCCCAGTAGATTTCCTCAAGCCAGTCTTTTAATTTTACGTAACACTACCAGGTGAAGTAGGGAGAGCTGCTGCGGGCAATTTCAGCTACTGTCAGAAGCGTTGCCATTAGTATATCTTGTTTTATGCTGTTCAGCTTACCAGAATAACGACAGCAAATGCACTCCTACTTTCAGGCACAGAGTTGTATCAGACACAGCATTCTACTCCATTTCATGGGAATGGCCAGGTGTAATTTTAATTCATTTTCTGCCATTATATATTTTTGCTGAATTGTTTATAATTCACTGCTTCTCTGCCCCTTATCTAGCCGCCCGCACCGAACAAGGCTTTGCCGCTGACATGCCAGCCCTCAGGAACCCATTTGGTCAAGCAGTGGAAGAACGCTATCAACTTTAATGACGATTTTCCCACTATATAAACACCTGTTTTCTCAGCGTGCCACGTTAAACCACTTACAGCAAGGTCAGTGATAGTGTTTTATCTTCCATCACTGTGAGGCAGAGGCATCAATCTGCAGGAGCAGCGAAGAGCTGCGAGCACCAAGGGACAGCAGGCAGCAGGGCTGGCCGCCGCTGCCAAGGCACAGCTCCTGGGGGAGCCCAGCCGGGGACCCCCGCTGAGGAGCCCCACTGCCCCCAGCACCCAGAAGGAGGCACTCCCTATCCTGGAAAAAAAGTCATTTATAACCCCCACACTCTTAAAAAAATACCCCACCAGACATTCCCTTTCCCTGAAATGCAACCAATGGTTTTATTTTGGCATGGGACATTTTCATGGAGTGAGAATATTTCCAGAAGCTAGCCCTTCCTTCAGACAAAAAAAAAAATAAAATCTGGATTTTGGCAAGCTGTAATTGCAAAGCATCTAGTGCCTGTATTCCACAAAACCTTTGGTGATGATGAGCCCCTGTAGAGAAGACAGGGATAGAAATTTCCAGCAGAGCTGTGGGAAGGGCTGATTGTTTTGTGCTTGTGACTTTCAGAGGCACTTTGACAGACCCTAACTTGGAAAGCTAAACTTTGTTTTCTTTATATACTACTCACAGTAAAAAAAAAAAAAAAAAAAAAAAAATCCAGTCTTCAAATCTTAGGAACTTTTTTTTTACCAGCAATAGTGGGAGTTGCATACCGAGGTGAAGAATAGTGTATGATCTTACAGTACATTTTAAATAGCTTCTGAAACATAAGCAACCCTAATTAACATTCTTATGGTACTGGAATTAGAACAAGAAAGGCAATTTAATCTGTAAAACTCTATTTGTCACAATGACAATGATGAAGAGAGGAAGAAAATGTTAAGGGGAAAACAGAAGAGGGAATGAAAAAGAAGGGTGGGGAGAGGAGATGCATCTGCAACAGTTATTAACTGGGTGATAAAAGTATTTTTGGAGGAGGAAGACAAAGCAAAACCAACTGACCGTTGAACTAAGTCAGACAGTTGGGGAATTCCTCCTTCTCAAAGTCCTTTCTGCTGTGAAATGGTTTAATTCAGGTCTGCTTTCCCTTAATCTTCACACAAACAGAAATAGATAAGAGAACAATAATGTCATGATGCAAGCAAACTAAAACAATTCTGTAATCCTCTGGCTCACCTAAAATTGATGAACATCTTTGTGCATCTGTTTATGAAGTGACAGAGTTCACGGCAAAGATTTCCTTTATTGGTTTTAACAGCTTCAAGGACACCCATGGCACGCAAAAAACAGGGAACTGTATCTAAATAGTGATCGTTTCCTCCAACCTCTATCAAGCTTGGCTCCAGCCAGAAAGCCCCGGAGGTGGAAGATGCCGAGCAGCGGGCTGCAATGATCAAAGCAGCAATCTGAGGGAAGCACGGGCAATTGGAGATCAATTTTTCAACCCCAAGAGGCAGGAATTATGTTATTTAAAGAGAGTTGCTTTTTTTTTTCTTTTTTTCCTGCTGAACATGACTTCAATTACTTTTTGCTCTCAGGCTTCTGCATCCTGAACTTTTTCTCACCTGATGGTTAGGTTCCAAAAGGAAAAACAGGGACTCTTGCACAGATTTTGAAACATTTCTTTTAAATCCAGTTATAAAAATATACTGAAATAATACACTGTTGCCTTGGCAGGCTTGCAACAGCAGGAGCAGAAAGGCAAGCAGCTATTGCAGAGCTTTCTTTTAGAGGGGTTTCAAAATGAAGTTACTAAGGTGCGGATGGCACGTGGCACCTGGAGCGAGGGCTGCTTGGTTTGCTCATTTTACAGGTCCATAAAGTAGACAACAATGACCAAAAATTCCAATTTCTATTGTGCTGTTTACTGTTGGCACATGAAGTTGTTATTGAGAACTGGAGAGTTTTGCCATCCCCGAAGTTCTGCAGCGAAGGAGAAAAGCTGCAGCTGCACCCAAAGTGCTGTGTCCGCCTGGGTGCCCGGCGGGTGCCCGCTGCACCCCCCGCAGAGCCCCCCGCCACTCCGCGGTGGTGGGGACTGGGCTGACACACACCAGCTCCTTCGGTTTTCTTTTGATTTCAGCTTCTTCAGGCAGTAGCGTTTGTAACAACCCCATTTCCCCCATGGGTTCAGCTGGCGTCGCAGCTGCTCAGAGACGGGTGGCTCGCTTGGAGATTTTCTTCTTATTTCCCCATGAAACGCTTCTTCTGCCTTCTGTAAGAGCCCTGCAGCTGTCCTGCGGCGGGGCAGGAGGCCTTTCCCCATCCATGATCCATGGGAACAGCTGGCTGGAGCGCCTGGCTCCCTGTTTATGTAGCTTTCTTATTGACTCAACTGGTCTCAATTTGTATTTTATGCATTGAGGTATTCTGCTCAGTTAGTGTTGCTCCCCAAGGGCTCTTTAGCATCCCTACAACCCCAGTAGCTTCAGTTTCTCCAGCCACAGGGGGTCAGTTTTCAGCGCTCGCTCACACTGACCCTCCCTGCCACCTTAATTTATTTACCTGATCCTGGGTAGCCTGTCTGGTGGAAATGCACAGATGTAAATGTCCCGATATTTATTTTTAAATTTAATGCACCACAGAAGGACTTATTAACGGGGGCACCTGGCCATAGAGGCATTGCTCATTCTTCTGAAATATAAATTGATGATGATCGCGTTGCTTTTGCAGATGCTGCTGCAATGTTTATTCGAGGGATGTCTTCCTGGCACCATGCATCATCTCTGGCTAGAAAACTATATCACTCTTTAATAAATATTTTGCCTCTAATGTCTTGGTGTGAGGAGATTTATGCACCGATTATTTCTTTCATCTGATTTGTTTAAGGAGCTCCTGTTTACAGGGCCCCTGACAGAGCTTCAGGGATTGCAAACCATGCCAAGCACTCCAGGGTCCTTTACCCCCAGCAGACGCACCTGCACACGCTGCCCCGGCTCCGCAGCCATCGCCCAAGTGCCAGGGGGGCTCCCGTGCCAGCGGCTGCGCTGGGAAACCCTCGCCGGGGGCCTGGGCGGTGCTGGCGAGGCGAGCCTGCCATCCCTCCTGGAGCATCATCCGGTGACTTAGAGAACCGCTGGCAATAGGGAAGGCACATTAGTCAACGGGCAGCTTCTCACCCTGTCTGACAGGAGACAGTTCCTCTAAACGCGGGAATTAACCACTGTATTGCTCTGCAGACAGAAATTGCTCTTAACAGCTGCCCTAGTCTGAAAAATACCTTCCTGTCCACAGGCGCTGTTCTCCTGGCGATGTCTGTCTCCTGCATGCTAATGCCATTATTTCAGTGCTTTTTATTTGTTGATTTTGCTGCGGATTCAGGAACCTGTTTATTCTCCAATGATGAAACCCTTCAGATTTTGCAAAGGGGTTTAGCCTAAACAAGGAGCAGGGAGCTTGATTCGGAGAGCGCCTCCACAAACTCAGTCCAATCACCTGTGTGATTTCCTTGAACATTTGACCTGTTGATTTCATAGAAGTACATGAGATGTGTTTCTGAAATGGCAGTCTTTAAATTTCTTAATTAAATCGAGTAAGCTGAAGTGTTTAATTATTACAGAAACTTTCTAATGTGTTACTTTTCATTGTATCTTGATTTTTTCAATAATGGAGCAGATATTGTATTTGCTATTTTAGGTATAATTAAATAGCAAATGCTACATCTCCTTAGGGAATGCAAAGCAGGGGCTATACTTATGATACAGTATGAAAGATGAAAGGATTGATTATCAATATTCTTAAATGTACCATCACATTTAGACAGCTTTTTTTAATCCTAACTGATGAAAATTGTTTCGAAGTACAGCAAAAGGACAGTGTGGTACTCTTAACTATAGGGACCGCAATGAAGAAAAATCAGTTTGTCTTCTGGCTTTTGTCATCTGCACATGCCTTCGTGGCCTTTGTTGCCTCCTACAACAGTTGCTGTCCCTATATTTTCAATGGACAGACACAATAGATAGGACAGGGTTATGCAGCACGAAGCCACCATCACAATTGCATGTGAAAAACCAATCAGGACCTTTAAAAGCAATTTTAAAAGCACCACCCAGTATGGCACTCTGCTAGGATGCTATGTGCACTGGGTTTGTGGGTGGTCACGCCTTCCAAAGTAGGGCTGCAACCTCCAGCTACCACACGCGTGCATCCAAGCAGCAGCCTGGCTGCAGCCTCGCAGCGCAACGCTGCGGCACCGTGCCGGGCTGTGACAGCCTGCATGGGTGCTGCTGACCCGGTGCCTGTGCTCACCTGTCCAAATTAGCTCTAACTGAACAGAGCATCCACCTGGGGGTTCTGCAGCCGGTTAGTAGCGTTGGCTGTATCTTGTGGCTGACTGCATTTGAGCCAGAAATGCTGCATTTATGCAGATGAAACACCCCTCTCCTCTGAGGCTGGGCGGTGCTGGCACGGAGGTCTCGGGGATTAGTGGGAGAGGGACCAGCTTGGCTGTGAAGTGGTCTGGGGGGAAAGAAACCCACTTTTATTTGTCCACCCCTTTTATATCTTTGCTTTCTGGCAGGATCTGTCACTTGCAAGCAGGGGCACACCATGGTCAGATGGATGTATTTGGGAAAAGCTGTTCTGACTGAAGCAGCCTGAAGTGCCATTTAGTTAAAAAGGATCGTAGAGATTCCGGGGTCCCGTTAAAGCTAAGGCCCAACTTCTTCCACACACTGCGGGGCCTTTTTTCTGCAAAACCGGTGGGAAGTGGGATCCTGAGCTCCCTGAGGCTCAGTAGCAGCCAGGATCTGCATCCTTGGGCAGTTCATCTTCAGTTGCACCCTCATGCAACATCCTCAGGGCACAGGACATCTTCCTACCTTCTCCCCGGGCCGGTCCCCTCCTGCGGGGACCGCCCTGCGTTGGGCAGCTGGTGCCCAGAGGATGCTGCTCAGAAGCGGCAGCAGGATGGGTGGGGTGTTGGTGGTCAACCTTGGCTCGGTTCTCCTCCCCACACTGCTTATTCCAAGGAGACTTACTTCTAGGAGCTATTTCAAAGTGGGAGCAGGGTGTCATGGTGCCTTTTTTTTTGTTAATGGGGTAAAGCAGACAGGGTAAATCCTGTGCATTTGCCACCTGCAAGCAACAGCTTGGCCCCAGCTTACACCACAGCTTTCTTATGAAGTCCAGGGAATGCGACATCTACTCCGATAAGGAAAAATAACCCGCTTTCGCTTTCCCGTTGTGGCTGGGGAGTGGCAGGTGATAAGGCAGTGGATGTTGCAGCTGCAGATCGACTGGCGAAGGCTGCATTTGGTTTTCTGTCCCCACGTGTTCACAGCAGAATGCAACTACTGGACTCATGCTTTGGAAAACATGAACAAATTATAAGTGTTCCTTGCTAAAAGGATAACTTTTGTTTCAAAACCCACCGCACTAGCTTGATGGTTGCACCATGAGATACTGTTTGGTGCTCTGTGGGTTAATTACTCAGAGTTTCAGGTTTCATTTAGTGACCATTGATTTTTCTTTCTAATTTACATGTATAGAATAATGTTTGTCAGTGTAAAGTTAAAAGAAAAATGAAAAATTGGGGATATTTTTAGTCTGGCTAACAAGGCACTACAGGCACGATGAGAGCTCTAAACATGCAAGTAATCCCAGGTTAATGATCTCATTCTCACCTTCGGGTTAATCATGTAGACAAATAGCAAGGCAAATCCTGGAATACTTATTCACTGCTGAAATAGTAGAAGAGCGACAGAGCTGGCTTCCCAGAAAACCGCGGAATAAAATAAATAAAATAAATTCTTCCATGGTGGCACTTTAAAGTCGTACTGCCTTTTTTGTTGGTTTTTCTGTATTCGTATTTTACTGTAGAACAGGTATCTTAAAAGATTCTTATATTATTTATTGTTTTTTAGGTTGGAAATTAATTTACACATATTACTGCAAGGAAGTCCCCATTGGTGAGGCTCTTGCTAGGAAAAGGTTATTTGTAATGACCAAATTTGTCACTGTTTGGAATCTCATAAAGGTCACAATAGAAGGTTTCCACTCGCTTTAAATAAAATTCTGTATTTTAAAAAGAAATGTGCTTAACTTTCATTTCATAGAAATATCAAACCTGTTTGCACTATAATTTACTTTTTGAGCTCTTGACATTTACCCAGCTGCCTGTCTTTGGAGAACAATCTCTTGATTTGGCTGGGAAGCGCTCACAAGAAAACTGTCAATTACAAATTAGAGCGTGACGCCGCGCAAGGCGCCCCGACCCTCCCCGGCACGCAGCGACCGGGGGACGCGCTCGGCCCCTCGTGCCCAAAGCTGGGGCCGCTCCCTATAATGACACTGGGCAGCCGGGGGGCCGTCCTGGTGGGCACTGCCTTCCCGTTCTTCAAATATTACTCGGGGAGCGGAATGGGACAACATGCTAATTTGCATGGCCATCCCAGCATACTGTAAGAGACTGCATCGGCGAAACCCACCAGCCCCACAGCGGATGTCGTCTCAACATTGCTTCACGTCTCGACATTGCTTCTTCACACCTTCAGCACAGCAGAGGGGCTATCTACCACCATCTC
>JAVJGI010000032.1:35153018-35196060 GCA_035590275.1 Ibycter americanus | reverse complement strand
GGTGTCCCTGCCCGTGGCAGGGGGTTGGGATGGGGGGTCTGGAAGGTCCCTGCCAACCCAAACCATGCTGTGACTCTTAGCTGGATTGCAGACCTCTCAGAATAAAGCCTTTATTTTTAATGGGCTCTGAACCCTGTCCGGGACACTGCAATAAACAGTAATATAAAAACATAATGGTGAAGCTGGATAGAATATCTTAACTTCTGTAGGCCTTAAGTTATGAATTACTGTGAAGATGGAAGTTTGCCAGTTGTCTAAAGTTTTAACGGAGTTTACTTTTTTTTTTTTTTAATGGGGTTTGTGTCTATATAATTCCTTCTTTTGCAAACCAAGCACTTGGCCGAGAATGGGTCAGGTCTTCTAAATGTCTGTTCATGTTAATGAGAGGGAGTACTATTGGATTACATAAACTTTACATAATGAACACAGAAAACAAGCCTGAAGTCATCTAGTCTAGTCCTAAGGCACGGTCAAATATAACGAATGTACTGCGGGATGATGTCTCTTTAAAAATCTCCAGGTGTTATACAAAATCCTTCACTCTTCCACATCCTTGCGATTTATGCTAGCTACCTTTTTTAGAGGACTGTGGAAAGACGTGTATGATTGGACATTTTCATGTACTTTCGGGGCTGTTGTTTGTAAATATATTTTTATATCAAAGAAATAATTTGCACACATTATCAGTGTTTTCAAGGAATATATATATGCTATTCATCTCTATGCCGGGGTAATTCCCACCACTGTTGCAGGAAGCAGAGGGTTTTCAATTTCCATTTCTGTGTTTATGGATTAGTATATGGCTTTCCAGGGGACTGTTTTTATGTAAGTAGAATAAATACGTACAAATGAGAGCTCTAAATACTTGGAAGATTAAAATATCTCACTTTTCATTCTTAAAAGTAGTTTCTCTCTATGTAAATGCGTTCTTAGCATGTGTACGTCCTCCCTGTTGACTCTCCTCGCGTGGCAGGGATCTCTGTTTGTGCAGAGGAAGAGAAGGGTTAATACACCAGAACGCTGCTTGCATAATGCAGCTGGGAGCTTGCTTAGGATATATGTGGGTTGTTTTGTTGGTTTTTTTTCCCAAGGTAAAGTAAGTGCTGCAAAAGGCTTTTATGACTCAGTCCCTAGCTCAGCAATCTCATCGTGCACTTAATATTAGTTTACAAGCTGCAGGTAGTAAGTAAGTGCTGGAGGCAAAACAAACAGGCACTGTATTAGAGCAGGTGGGAGGGAGCGTGAGCTGAAACATCTTCTGAAAGCCACAGAGAGCTGCCCTAAAACCAGCATTAGCTGGGCACAGCCCCACGCCCTGAGTCTTTGGAAGCTCGTCTGCTGATGAGTGATGAAATGAACAATATTTCTGAGCAGAACTGCACCTCCCCTTCTCGATATGAATTTTAAAGAAGATTTCCATTAGTTTTATTGCATCTGATGATAACAGAGAAACTTGTCCAAATCAATTCCACGGAATAATTGCAGCAATCATTACTTATTTTGTAAGGCGGGGCTTTGGCATGCACAGAACGTTAGGTTTGGTTGTCTTGGTCTTTAGGGAGACAGATAATGCTTGCTCTTGTACAAATATCTTGCAACTGCCAGTCAAAAGGATGTTAAAAAACCAGAAGCCACCCCTCCAAAGCAGGACTGGCTTGCTGTTGGCCCCACGAGGCCATGGTTGGCAGTGGGGGTGCTCCATGGTGCCCACCCTTCCCCTCCCACACTGCCCCGCTGGGAGCAGGATGCTCAGCCTGAGGGATGCTGGGTCCATCAAGGTTACAGATACCCTGTGCCATGCCCCAAAACAAGAAGTAAGAGGTTGTTTTACATGAGGTGAGCTTCTGAGCATCTGCCTTTTCAGACCTGATACGCCCTGTGAGTTTTGCCATGGTCTGTTTAACTTATCAAGAGCTCATTGCTTTTCATTAGTTTGTTTAAGGCTGCAGTGATCTTCAGCCTCTGGCCAGAGAAAACTAACATGGTATCAGCTCATTTTCCTGAGAGGTGTTAAAGTGCCTTTTAGATAGTAAATAAATTCCTTCTGCTCTGACTTATGCCTGATGCTGGTCCCAGCTTGTACCTGTGTTGCTCAGCTCCCAAGCTTGAAGTTCATAAAATATTATTCCAAGCAGAAATTTTATTTATATAGGAATGTGTGTGTATGTATATACTTCTACTCTCACAGAGAAGAGGATGTCTCTTCAGGCTGTGGTGGGGCTCAGAGGCAGTCGAGGGCTGCGACTGCAGCAGTGGGGGAGAAAGATGATCCTGAGAGAGAGGGAGACCAGCACTGCCCATTGCCCACGGAGCTCGTGCAGCCTGGCAAGAGAGGAGCTCCAGGAGGGACACGGGTGGACAATGCTGCTCTTCCTTCACATGCATTTTTCTAATGCCTGGGACTGCAGAAAATTGGGGATCATGTCTCAGAAAGGGTCCTGCTGTGTCACAGCAGTGCCCTGGAAGGTGCTGGGGCACACCCAGCATCCTTGGCTGGTTACCCCCGGCTGAAGCGATCTCCATCCACATCACCAAACCTGCAGAGAAGTTTAAAACACAATTGAACATTCAGCAAATGACAAAATGTACAAATTAAACCTTGGGAAAGCCAATGCACTTAGAACTGTTTGCCTCATTCCACAGGCTTTGTTCACAGATGGTTTTATTTAGAGCTATGAGTTAGTGTAAAGTGATAAAAGAGAAACACTTGCTGGATAAATCATAGCACCAGAGCTGGGACTGTGTGAACTCTCCAATTAAACTTGACAACTCCTTAAAAAATTTAATCCCACAGATGCAACATGACAATTCCCCAAGTGTAGAATGAACATGGTATGTTATATTCAGCTGTTTCTTGGTAGGACTGCCGAGTCGGCATTGTGCTTAAATAGTAGAAGGTGGAGAAAATTCAGTTAACACATTGACACCATATGTGAAAGCCTGTTTGTGTCACTAGGGTGTAAATTAAAATAATTTGGAACTTAAATGTTTACCAGTGGGCTCCTTCCATTTTCCTACTCAATAAGGGCAGAATCAGCAAGACTCAAAAATCCTTACAGTTACTGACAAACTTCTCTTATGAGAAAATTCGAAGAAAAAAAAAAAAAGCAGCAGCCAGGAGATTAGCTCTTACTTGCTACTGGACAACTGCCACTGTTTTTTAAAGTACTCCTTAATTTATCTCAAGTGTTTAATTTAAACTTTCCAGTAGCTGTAGTTTTGCATTCTCCCCAGGTATTTGAGATGCTCAGTACTGTGATTAATTGGGCAGGCATGATTTCTTGTATTTAGAGACCACTTGAAAGTGGAAGTGAGAAATGAATTGCGCCAGAAGGGTTTGGTCTATTTTTATTAATAGAGCAGATGAGATGGATCATGAAAACAATCTTCTAATCTAGAAGAGTCAACCTCACCTCTTGTTCAGCAGGAGTAGTGACTACTGAACCCCTGAAGTGCGGTGCCCCGAGTGCCGCTCTCGGCAGCGGAGCATCGCCGGGAGGGTGGGCGATGGACCGCAGCGGCTGGGTACCCCGCAGCGCATCCCTCTCTGTGCAGGTGTATCCAAGCCAGCCAGCGCGGCTGCCTGCGGCGCCAGCTCTTCTGTCCCGCAGCTGGATCCCAGCCCTCGCCCCTGCTGAGGTGTGGGGTGACGGAGAGGGGGGTTTCCCACAGGGAGATGTGGAAGCAGCCCTGAGCCCTGTTGAACTCTCGCCTCACCCAGCGTCAGCGTTTCTTGTGCCTGCTGGTGCCCGTCTGGGTGAGCAGGACTTGCTTCGCAGACAGAAAAGCAGATGGAGGCTCCCAGCATTGTTCTCTTGCTAACAGGGATGTTAAAGTGCTGCTAATTTTAGTTCGCTTCTACACAGACAAGAAACAAAAATGGGAAAAGGCACAAAACACCTATGTGATTACAACATTTATGTGATAAAACCACTTCTGCCATGCTTGTCAGAGTATTTTAGTACAATTTCTATGGGAAAGCTTTTTATATTCCGCATAATACTTGAGTATATGTAAAAATAACTTAACTAGTTTCCCTCCCTCCTCCACTCTGTGTCTGGAGATTTTGCTCAATGGGAAAAAAATTGCAGGGGAGATGAAACAGTGTTTTAAAAACAAAGGGGGGTAGTGGGGTGGTTTCCTGCTATTTAAGCATTCTTAATGGGAAGGAATTTGATGTTCATTAGAGATCTGTTCCAGATGTCTGGAAGAGACCACATCACGAAAGAGTCAACATATTTCTGTGCTAAAAAGCAAAGTGATACCAAAGGGAGGAGGAAAAGGGACCATAGTTTAGGGTTTCTTTAATGGTCAAGTTACTTTATCTGGAATTAAAGTATGACAATAAATCACCCCAAAATCACGTATTCAATAGGCAAAAGCCTCTCATTTTTCTTTGTTACACCTTCTCTTCTACACACATCCACTGACTTTGACTTAAATATAAAAATCTTCCAGTTGTTAGGAGAATGGTGTGAGGTCTGTTACAGAGGCAGAGGAGTTAAGCAAGCAGCACTGAAATCTGGATTCAGATAAACATTCAATTTACAGTTAGAAGTGATGTGAAATTCCTGCAGTCCTAAGTCTCTCTTTTTTTCCCCGTACATTTATTTTAAATCTCGTTTGGGTTAAATGATAAGGATATGTTTGCTACTGAAAGTCAAGCGTAGCAAGTGTGTGACAGAATGAGACATAAAATAATAATTATGATTTTGCAAGATGCTGCAAACTCAAAAATTGTTGCCAAATGCATATCACATCTTGCCCTCTGCATTTTCTGAAACAGCCGCTGCTCCATAAAGTAAATATGTAATTTTTTACATAATTTTTTTTTAAAAAGTAAATATTGGAGAGTATTAGCTTGTTCATCCATCTCCTTATTATAATTTAATTGATGTAGCAATGTTTTACGTATCTTAGATTTAATGACTTAGTAGTAATCAGGATAATTTACAGACTTGGCATAGACAAACTAAGCTGGAGAACTTTCAAGGTATTCTGGGTTTAGGAAAAAGAAGTTGTGTACTTGAGGTGTTTCTGGGCCCACCTTCTGCAGCAAGCTGAGGCTCACTCCTCTCCCCCAGCTGCAGTTTGGGCTGTGATTAAAATGAGCCAGATGTTACTTACATTTAGCAGAGATCATACTTGTTACATGACCCACTTTCTGTGGGTCCGGCTCAGAGCATCATCTAAAGCCCAGGCATTAGGGCAGGGCTTCATCTGGTTTTAACTCTTGCGATGCGCTAATCCTCCTGCTGAGAGCGGCGAGGGAGGGGGCACCTGCTGCGGTCCTGCTCTCTGCCGCTTCTTGAAACCCAGCTCCCTGTGCCGGAGCAGACCTGGCGTTCGGGCTGGCGTCAGCAAGGGGACATTCATCCTCTGGCCAGATCGGCTGCTTGTTGTAACCAACAGTATGTCTTAAAATGGGGCCACAAAGTAATAAATTACATTAATGTGAGGTTATTATGACACTTAAAATGCTCTGCAATTTTTCATCCTTATTAAATAACTGCAAGAAGCATACTTTTAAAATTAGTTGTTTATCAGTACTTGCCAACTATTTCAAATAACAGCAACTGGAGAGTTGTTTTCATTGGAATGAGATGTGTGTGTTATTTTAGGTAGGGTTTGACATCATTATGAACGTGTCCAGAAATTGGCTTTGTTTCTTTCCCTACAGTGATATTTATGGGGGGGGCGGGAGGGGGGAACCTCTTTGCTACAAAATCTAACAAAACATTGAAAGTAGTAGCAGACGGGAGGTGACATGAGAAGGGCAGACCCGAGCCCGGGTTTGCCGCGCTTCGGCTGAGCTGCAGCCCCGTGGCGCCAGGAGGCAGGGTGCTGCGGCGGGGCACGGCTCTGGGGCTGGTGACATGGACCCCACCGCCCCTTCGCTCTGCCACCCCCTCGGGAGGGGCGAGGAGGGTCCCAGCGAGCACTGGCAGCAGAGCCGATGTCGTTTCGCAGGGCGACGTTGTGCACACAGGAGAGCAGAGCAGGAGCGAGCAGTGAGCCTGAGGCTGGGGTCAGCGATGCCGGGGGTCACTCCGCATTACCCACCTCAGTCCTCGGAGGGCACGGTGTCTGGAGGGGCTGCTGCCCTTCCTCTTTGCTGGTGGCAAAATGAGGAGCAGGGAACTATCAACTGGTTTGTAAAAGTAAGCCTTTTCTTATAGGTCACAAAGTGTACCATTTGTTGCAAATCGTAATCAAAAATAGGGAAAATATTGTGTATTAGAAAAGAAAATGCTGCAGATTCATTTCCTTGTGTAATCGCGCTTCTGTAGAATCAGAAGGGTTTGGGTTGGCAGGGACCTTCAGGACCCCCCAGTTCCAGCCCCCTGCCGGGGCAGGGACACGTCCCACCAGCCCAGGCTGCTCCCAGCCCCGGCCAGCCTGGCCTCGAAGGCCATCGCCACAAGCCCGTTGCCGAGTGTTTGATGGGCGCACAGGGCTGGCAAAGGGGCTGCGGCCCCGGCCGTGCACCTGAGCGCGGGGAAGCGACCCTCAGTCCTGCACAGGCCAGCGACAGGCCTTCAGTGTGGTTTGTGTGCTTAGGTAATGACAGATAATTAAAAAGTAATTAGGAAAAATGGAGGGGGGACAGAGGTGCCAGGTAGGTGTTAGACCATGTTGGGGAAGCTCCTAAGGAGAAGCTGCTCACGTACTTGGTTTCTTTCCGACGCTTCCTGAACCTGCTGGAGGGCTCGTGGGCTTTGAGGTCGGGGTGGGGGATCATCCCCAGGAGGATGCTGCGGCAGCCAGGGCTGCTCAGCAGGCAGCAACGGCTGGTTTTCCTCACAGCTGTTTTCATGTGTACGTATCTCAGGTTCCTCAAGGATGCCGCTCGGTGCTTACATGGCAAATGTCATTGTACCTCATTTCGAACTGTTAAATCTAAACTTGAGGTTCCACATTAACCTTTCTCTAAAATCTCCTTACGTCTTCCTGCAGCATGCTGAAGATCATGCTGACACACTCTGCATCACCGGGACATTTTCATGTCTACATTCAGAGTGATTAATTGCTGTAACCTACACTTTTAAAATGCAAAGGCAATTAAATAAATCTTTTTATGTACACTCTTTTTCATATGAATCAATAGATGTTAAAGTGTCTCTAAAGCCTTATTTATCTTGCATTAAATCAGCTGTAATTGTAAAAACATTCCACAGCATCTGTGATCCAAATGTTGTTGCCTGTTCGATCCTTTTCAGTCCCCGTTAGGGTGCAAGGCTCTCGTTCAGGCGTAGTCCTAATTTTCATGATCTTTATGGATGTGTAGCTACAATAGCTGTGTACGTAACCATTAGCCAAGAAACTAGTGATTAGGAGAGAGGACAGCCTGAAAATATGCTTCCCCCATTGCATTTCTAAGACCTCATGAAATTTATTTGTTTGGACCGTGGATCTAAGTTCTGAGCCTTGCTTCCAGGTTCTTCCCTTTTTATTCCCCACCTACCCAGAGCATGAAGACAACTGGCGGCTTTCATTGAAACAGAGGGTCTTGCTGGGGTCCAGTGGCTTCTCTGAAACGCCTGTACATTGCACTTCACAACCTGTGAAGATGCTGAGGCCAAAAAAAGCCCCCAAACCCCTAATTCTCATGGCCTTTGAGCAGGAAGAAGGGTTTACCTCCTATTAGAGCAGTTTAATTTTAATGGTACACGACAATTGCCGGAGATGCTGAAAAGGGTGAAACATCCATGCCTGTGAGCTCTCCACCTCTTGCAGTGAAGCAGCTGCATTAAAAATATACAGACTCATTTCTTTCCCTGAAGAAACACGTACCGAAAAGCCCCAGCTTACGTGATAGCTTTTTAGAATACTTTCAATCGTTTTGCAAAAGAGAGAGTATGTATTGGCTTTGACAGCGTTAATTGCTATTGGAAGAAAAAATAAACCCTTTGAGTAATTACGGTTAACACCTCCATTACAGCCGGCTTGGTGCACAGGACACACGCAAGCACTGCGGAAAGAGAGGGAGAGCTGAAAACTGCTCTGCCGGGAGGAGGGGATGAGAAGAGCCCAGAACTGGTGTCCTTGAGCCTGTGAAATAGGAAAATGACGTAGGCTTCTTGACTTTTTTTTCCCGGAATACCATGGATGCACTAATGTGCAGGTACCTCACAGGAGGGTGAATCAGCTCTGTGCCTGGGAAGGAGTATTAAGAGCAACGGGTGGAAGGTGCCACACAGCCATCATTTTGTGAGCGTGGCTCTGTGGTGGGCAGCATCCTGGCATCACTCCGGCGAGCACTGGGACTGCAGGACAGGCTTCTCCTTCCCTCCAAGTGTGTCTGCTGGGGCCAGACAGGTGTGAAAATCAGGGTGCAGGGGAGGCTCCCTGTGAGTGCAGCCAGCAGGGATTTCTTTTGGTGATCTCTTGCAGTCGGTAGCTGTTAGGATGTCAGGACCAGGCTGGACGGGGCTTGGAGCAGCCTGGGCTACTGGAAGGTGCCCCTGCCTGTGGCAGTGGGTTGGAACTGGGTGGTCTTGAAGGTCCCTTCAAGCCCAGACCTTTCAGTGATATAGCAGCATCAGCTGTCTCTGTTCTTTTACCATCTCTGAAAGCGAGGTATGAAAGTTGATGGGGTTGGTATTGCCCTCAAGACAGAAACGCAAGAGATTTCATGTAGCCAGAGGGATTTATACACAGTCAGCTCCTAAAAGGTTGAAACCCTTGGCAGAGCTGTTCCTTCGCAGCTCTATTTGTTTGCATTTTGCAGACTCTGCCACCATCGCTCGCTGGTGCTGCCGCAGGGCAGCAGGAGCTGGAGCTCTGCTTTGGTGATGGCTTCTTAAATAACTTGTATGTAGGCGATACGGATTTCCTCTTTCTCCTTTTGAACAATATTTTAATGCAAAGTAAAAGTTATATTTAAATGAGATTTTAGTCTGTGAACCAATATGACAAATCTTGGGAAAGTCAATCCAAGAAGTAACAAGTTGTCCTTTACTTTCCACCTCTTGTTGGAGAGAGGTCTGGGGTTTCAGAAACAAGCACAATTGAATCCATTTGCCAAATTTTGCTGATGACTCCCTGTTGTTGCTGATTGAGAACCATCAGGTGTTTCCAAACCACTTGCTTAACTCCTGGCCTCCTTCCAGTGTTGAGTGTTGGTGTGACCGGTCTCTGGCTTTCTGGAGTCCCCTTTCTCCACCCCTTAATCACAGATATTTTTGTCTTTCAGTCCTTTATGACCTTCCTTGTCCTCTGCAACTGCTTGTCTACTTTGTGACTCTCTTAGGATGAATGCCATTAGACTCCAAAAGGTGCTTAGCGTGTTTCTAACCTCTTTATTTCCCAAATTCGGCCTGGGGGCTGAACCTCTGCAGTGAAAATGAATTACATTATGCATCTGGCCATGATCCACAATTCTTTTATGAAGAGTTACCTTAAAAAAAAAAAAAAAAAAAAAAAAAAGACTACAGATTATTTTGCTCCTGTGTGGGCCATCATCCAGGAAACAGTGGACCTACATTTTGCTTCGTCTTTCTCTTCTGAAGCGTTCATCGTTCCCAGACCAGTGAGTTCAGGCGCCAGAAGCAGGACAGCCACAGCAGCAAGGAGCTGTGTGTGTATCAGATAATTTGCAGGTGCACTGCTCAGACATGATGCTTGCTTATACACACTCCCTATTGTTAAGAGGTAAAAAATATTACTATCTAGTATCATGTTTATTTTAGGAAAAAAAGAATCTTAGATAGAAAATACATACCACTACCTAGGTCTTAGCAATGATTGACTTCTTCATGTGACACCTACAAATTGAAGCATTACAGATTTTATGACGATGAGACACAAATAAGGGCTTTGAGGAGAAAACTGAGGGGTTTATTTTATATATGGCTTTCAAATTCAGATTCATTCATGTCTGCCTGCTCCCAGTGAGCACTGTGCAGCAGGAAGTTTGATCTTCTGCTGGGCTCCAGATTTTACATATATACACATTTTATATATACATACACACACACACACACATTTTTATATATAGATATAGCTAATATCTTCAGATGTTTTAGGAATGAGGTTATTGCTTTCACATCTTTCCTGATGTTCTTTTCCCAATGAAGGCATGTAGGAAGTGAATAAATTATATAAAAATCTCTAAAATTTGCGTAGGCTAGCTCATCAAATGCTTCATTTTTTTATTAGCTAAAACATTTCCTATTTCCATGAAAAAGTAAAGAACTCTAATCCAGCTCAGCCAGAAGGTCCAAGCAGCCTTCTTATTAAGCAATTAATGAGCAAATAATTTGTGGTTAATAATTTACTCAATTTAACCTAAAAAAATGATACCAAGCGGAACTTAAATACCCCTTTGAATATAGTGGCTGCTAAAAATTACTCAAACCCTTCCTACAAGTAATTGCATGCCTGGCGGATGAGGAGCTGGCCTGGTTACTGGAACATACTGGGGTTTTTGCCCTTTTAATTCAAAGAAAATGATCTGGGGAAAAAAAAACCAAAACAGGAGAGAACAGAACAGCTGTGGCCAGTGTGCTTTCGGCCAACACTGGTCCCTTGGTGAGGGGCAGTTTTGGATGCATGGTGCTGAGGACCTTAACTCGCCTTCGCCGAAGCTTGCATCACTGCGGGGGCTGCGGCTCCTGAACCAAGAGGGGAAAAAGATCAAATTAGCAGGGCTGACGGGCTGGCTTCCTCCCTCCTTGAGGAAGGACCTTCCCACGACGGGAAGAAGGCAGTTAGGGAAATCAGGCTGAAATACCTAGGCTGCTGCTGCAGAACTGCTCAAGCTTTACTGCAGCTGCTAGCACACAGTAAACTTGCCTGAGTTACCTTACTCTGATGAAAAGTCCCCATATGAAAGGTAACTCCGTACACAGAACGCTTTGAAATAGCTCTTCCGTGTTGCTATCACGTTGCTTTGATAAATAATTCTTTGTTTTTAGGGAATTGCCTGATAACTTTGTATCTCTAGCCTTTAAATCCTGCCGGAGTAGGCTGCGAATTCTTAAGCTGATTGGAAATGGAGTTAACAAGCTAGACCCAACTAAGAGCGTAAGTCTAGGAGTAGGTGAATTTACTCCATGACAATAAGATGTTATGCCTTGCAGCTTTAGGAGCTGGAGAAAGAGGACTGAGCTATAGCAATAGGAATGTCCTATGCAATTTTTGCATGTCTAACTTGCATGAAGGTATGACAAGACCGTAAATTTTTTGGACGTGATTTTTTAATGTATGGTTTATGGAATTTGGATCATGAATCCAGCAAGAAACCCAGAAAAGGTTGGTTTCTTTGCAGTTCAAACTCTCAGGGGACTTTTGCATTGCATTAGCACACGCAATGGTGTACTCGAGGCAGCCGAATCTGCCTGCACTCCCAATATACAGCAAAAATCCTTTTGGTCTGAAATTGGAACCAGTAGAAATATCAATGGCTTAAAAAAGCTGCTTATATGTCTGCACTTCTCTGCCCTAGATAATAAGTAGGCTCTTGGTAGCAGGAGAGGAATACATGAATATCATGTTCATATATGCTTTAAAAACGTGGAGCCAGAAGACAGAAAAGCCCTTCGGGTCTCCACCTCTGCAGTGAGCATGCCTAGGCTGTACAGTAGCTGCCTGGATTTCTCCAATTTATCAGTGATTCTGAAAAATCCTGCTGGATTTCAACCCTCAAGTCCTCCCTGTATATTGAGATAAACATTCCCAAAGCAGGATGCTTCTCTCCGGTGTTTGCTGAAATGCTAGTTTTGCTTACATATGGGTGAAAGCGTTTGTATGTGTGATCTTCATTTCATCTTCCCAGCTCATAAAATTCCAGCTGTTTTTTTCCTATGTAGTAACCCATACCTGTGCTTTTCTTACACAGTGTCTATTGCTCTGTAGCCAGGCGTCCCTGGGAATACCCCAGGGTCCCTCTGTGTACCACCTGGTGCCATCTGCCTTCATCGGGCGGAGGCTTTTTCCTCCGACGTGTGGAAGTAGTGATGTGACGAGGAGGAAGGACGCGTGGCCCTGCTGGTGTTGCCACAGAAACGCCGGGCGGTGTTAGCCGCTGTTCAGGCCCCCGCAAGTGCTGGCAGGGGTGGTCCCGGCTGGCAGGAGGGCTGGGCAGGGTCAGCGGTGGTGGTGCTGCTCTTCTGTGGGGTGACTGGCACACGGACAAGGAGAGGTGGCCGAGGCTGCCGGTGCCTCTGCCTGCCTGTGCTCGGCGTTTCTGAACGTCTGGTTACCGCCGCTCTCAGCCTCCCGCCGAGTGCTGACAAGGAAGATGTCATGAAGTGGTTTCATACACGACTTCTCGTGCGGTGCATTAACACATGCTTAGTTTTTGTAGAAAGCTTTCATCATTTGATTAGATAAAAGCTGTGCTGAGCAGCATGAGAGATTTGGGTAGACTCAGAAACTCTTCCCGCTCCCTGCCCGCGGCGGAGCTGTGTCCTGGGAACGGGTAACGATGTACCCGCCACCACGAACTGGGATCTCTAGGAGAAACGGTACTCCGCTCTGTCCACCTCTGGACAGCTCCTGTGTTGGGATGGAACAAACCATACCTGTGCTGGCCCAGCTTGGACAGGAGCATTTCTGCTGCTGGAGAGCTGGTCCTTGAGGCTTGCTCAGCTCGTGCCATCCCTGCTCGGTCACAGCAAGGCACACGTAGCTGGGTCAGAGGTCCATGCCAAAAGGAGCGTCACCATACCCAACACCGCATGGGTGTTAGCATCAGCCTTCCAGCAGCTCCCATGTCCTCTGCCATGGCACGTTTCCAATGGGAATAAACCCAGCTCCCTTACCCTTTGCTATCCCACCTAAAGACTTGTAAGACCAGAGCTTGATCCTTTAGATTTCAGCAGTTTTTGATGCCTTGAGCCATGTTCTTCATATGGACAATAAAGAATGCCTTAACCACACGACAGTCCAGCTGGGAGGTAAAAACTGCCTGCCAAGAGAAGATAGGGTCTCACAT
Organism: Ibycter americanus; assembly: GCA_035590275.1. NCBI lineage: Eukaryota > Metazoa > Chordata > Aves > Falconiformes > Falconidae > Ibycter > Ibycter americanus. Next base: position 35,183,120 of record JAVJGI010000032.1, on the reverse strand, counting down.
GTAGGTGTGTGTCCCCCCCCCCTTTTTTTTTCTTTATTTCAATGATGTAGCTTATTAAAAAGGTCATTTTGGCTACTTCATTTGGCCTCACAAACTAAAAAAACCATAAAATTGTATGGCTTGTTTTAAGGGGAAAAAAAAAAAAGGTTGTGGATAGCATCAAAACTTTTCCAAAAGTTATGTTTAGCCTGTAGACTCTCATCTGTACCAATGGTCATATTATACCATCTTTTCTAACAATTTATGTAAATGTGACAAGATTCAAATTGTTGCCTTACAGAGCCAGTATAATTTTACTGTATTTCCCTGATTGCACGTTAGCCCGTACTCTTTTGGAGTATTTCTGTTTGATCTCTTGAATGATAATTACTATCACTTCTTCATATGTTGTTCATCATTCATTTGTGTTTCTTCAAATCTATTTCAGACTGCAGAAGGAAAAGCTTTTCCCTCCAAAGCTTATATTAACTAAAAGTCTTATTTAGCTCCCTAAAGCAAAATTGTAATCTGTGAACGGGTTACAATCTTTGTTTTTCTCTTTAAAACAATTTTAAGAAGCAAATAATACTTATCCATTGCTAAGTAGTTCTTTTATATATATATTTTTTTTTTCAAAAAAACTTACCAGCTTGCTGCTTTTAGATGTGTTTTCCTTGGCTGAGAATTCTGGAGGATACTCAGATGACTCTGCTGGTGATGTCTTAACCACTCGTGTAAAAAGCTCACTTCATAGTACAAAAGTGAAAATGCAAGTTAATCTTGCTAACAGGGTAATGTGAAATGGAAGTGTTTTGTGTTTTACTGAAATTATATGCAACTCCCCAAAACGGTGTACAAAAATGACTGCTCGCATGTGAAGAATTGGTTCTTTTCAGCTACTTTGATTCCAAGCCAGGAGTCTAAACTTGAGGTGGAATTGGTTATCTTCTTGGCAAGAGGCGCAACAGTTTGCTAGGAGTTGTCCCCCTCGCCCTTCCCCTCTACCCCACCCTGCTAAAAAGTCCTTAGCAGGTTCCCACGAGACTGGGATGCAGGCGGCCTGGGCTGTGGGTCACTCACCTTGACAAGCCCTTATCAACTTCTGTGTGAACCGAAAACAAAATATTTTTTTTCCCTAAAGAGCTATGAAGCTAACCATAACATGTACAAAATGTTTTCAGTTCCTCAGAAAAGCAAAACCACATTTTGCACTGAAGTGCCTTTTCTTTCTCTTCATCTGTGGCAGGGAGATTGCAGATTAATGAAGCAGAATCCAGACCCAATCCATCCTGCGTTTGTGGTCTGATTGTACCACAGCTTCCACGCTTATCTCCGTAGATACAGCGAGCAGACTGGGTTTTGGGAGAAGGAGAAGGCGACAATAAATCTAGCAGGGCTGTCACAACGCTAAATCAATTCTGCATTTGGTAAAATAGATGAAACTCTCTATAGACCTTTTCAAGACCATGCCGTGCTGCTCGGGGCTGTTTCTCAGCACTTGCCCTCTGTTTACCTCAGTCCCTCTCTCCACCGGTGTTTGCCGGGCTGGATCCATCACTGGCTTTATGTGTTTCAAAGGCACCTCCTCCTCTCACACCTTTGCTCTGCCTTAAACTGCATTCTTTGAGGATGCTCTGTGGCCCTGCAGCCAGCACCGTTTTCTAAGCAGTTATTGCCACTGTTTCTGTGTGTTCAACAAAGCAGCGCATCCGATGTAAAAGACGTGCTGGGTGTAAGGTGGGTTCTTTGGGGGCCTTTTTTAAAAAAAACCCACCGCAGCTCAAGCCAGTGCATTTAACGGCAAAGTCTTTTGCTCGAGAACAGGTGCCCAGCTCATTGTCACTCCGTTTCACCACGCTCCGTGTCACCCTCGCTGCTGCTGAAGCAGAGTTAACTGTGTGACGTTTCTGCTGGGCTCGATTCCTCCGCGGGACCTGCTGGCTGCATCGGGCAGGCGGCGAGCCAGCCGCTGCTGCTCCCTGCCCTGCGCCCTGCGGTGGGCAGAGCGCTTTGGCTTCTGCGCTGTCAGCAAGAGGATGGGGAGAAAAACAGAAGGTGCAAGTGGGCTGCTACTCCTCTCTGGTGTAATAGTGGCGTTGCACGAGTGCACGCGCGTGCAGAACTGGGCGCGGGTAAGGGGGTGACGCTTGGGTGCAGGGAAAGGCGCGGGAAGAAGGTCGGTGGTGATGTGCTATGGCAGAGCTGGCCAGCACAAGCATCCAGAGCGTGGGGAAGCTCAGAATGAAACTGTGCAATAAATGAAGACAAGGGCAGGAAGAAGAAAATCACATTTCTAAGGCAAACACAGGAACAAAATAAAGGATCTTCCCGTGGGTGGTTCTCAAAGCCTCTCGGCAGCCATCCCACCCGGTGTCTGCTGCCTTTAACGGCAGACCCACCGCTGCTGTGAATGGGAACATTATTACTAAGTAAGTGAGGACTTCTGCAAATTGCCCTTCCTGAAGGGGGGTTTGGACAAGAAGACAGACTCCCCAGCCGTTTGAAGGCCACAGCTCGGATGGGCAGTCTCAGTGCCGGGGTTGTGCAGGTCAAACCTGCCTGCACTGCTCTCCAGGGAGCGTTATCATCCCTGGTCCTCATCTCCAAACCACTGGGCTCCTCCCAGCATCAGTTTTCTCTTCCACTCTTCTGTTGCAGAATCTGGCTTTTCTGATCATTTAGAAAAATCTCCTAATTCTGAGCCTTAACATGTTCTTGCCTGCCTATGGCCATCGTGCTTGTGCCAGTGATGCCTCCTCACTTCTTTTCCCTGGGGTTACCTCTGCTGCATCTCTAGAGAGCAAATTCCTCTTCTCTTCCATCCCTCACCTTTTCGTTTGGTTGTCTGAAGACAGATGTGTGTTTCCTCCTTGTGTACCAGTCATCCCAGTCGCCCCATCCCTGCAACCAGGGCCAGGCTCCAGCGCGGGCGGGTGCACCCCTGGGTTTTGCACCATGTGAAGTCAGGGCAGCACCTGCCTCCCACGCTCTGGATGTGCATTTCTGCAAGTCCTGACTTCAAATGTCCAGGAGGAGTGTTTCCAACCAACTGTGGAGGAATCCCTGGCACAGGAAAACACGTAAGGAGTGTGTGAGTCCTTTTAAAGATACACGTAAGTCATTGAGCAAACCCGCATATGGATCAGTAGAAAACAAAAGCAGGTTTGTGCTTGCCCGTACGAATGTGTTATTCCATGGAAGGACCATGAAAAACAAAACAAGGCAAAACAACACAACCAGGAAGGCACAGCAATATCTTGGGAAGTAAATAATTCATTTACTCCTCTTAGAAATAGATTTACTATTTTTAAAACAGCTTTTAATCTTGCTTTCAATAACAAAAAATAATGCTAGCAGTATGTGATGTCTGCTGCTCAAAATTTGGACTTGGGGGCTGTGGGGGGGAAGAAAGCCATTCATAGGCTTATATTTTAGAGATATCCCTTGGTGCTGTTAAAAATCAAGCCAAATTATAGCCTTAACCAGCTGAAGGAATATTCTGAGGAGTAGAAGTTTCTCTGCTCTGTCTGCATTCTTTGGGCTTTATTTTAAACACTGAGAGCAAACCAGTGACAAGCTAACCCTGTTTTCTCCTGCAAATCTTTGTATGAGTCATTCTTGTTTTCCTTCTCCTTCTTCTGAACATCTTGTATAAAATCACATTTATTTATTTATTTTTACTTCTCGTATCCCTATGATTGTTTCGTAGGGCAGCATTTAAACCTTGAACATGAATAGCTGAATTATGTAAATTAGATCGCACAGTTGTACTCTGGCTCTTCTACTCATGCATTATAGAAAAGCAGCCCGTCTTCAGCTGAAAACACTGCTCAAAACTTTCATATATTTAAATGCTTTTATTGTTCTTATCTCACATGCTGATTTTTTGTGGCCAAGGACACAACTTATTTTAGTGTGGATCTTTGCTTGCTCTGTTTCTTGGCCATTTTAGGTCAGTAACCATTACTGCACGCTATTGGTAGTTACTTGGCTTTTTAAAGAATATATATTGTAGAAGTGCATTTTCACGTCCGTGCCAGGGTTTCCTGGTAGCCTCTGTGATTATTTGCTATGAAGTACTAAACATTAAGACAAAATTTATGTGAAGCCACCTTCTAAGTCTGAAGGCTAATAGCGCTACAGAGCTGGCACAGTAGGAACGGTGGGAATAAACCTGCTGAACTCAGCAGTGGGCTTATTGCATCTGTTTCAGGCGTTGACCACAAGGAAGGGACACAGCACTTTCTTTTCCAAGAGATTTGGCTTCTATTTTCCCTAATTACAATAATGAAATGGTATTTAATTACAAGACTTCAACTGAGTCTTTGTTTCATCTCATTAACTGGTTTATTTGGATTACCAGTGCTGTTTCCCCCTATGACGCCATGCGTAGCGGGCGCAGACCTGGTTCCCGAGGGTCAGGGTGCGGTACAGAGTTGCACACACCAAGACGCTGCTGAGCAAAACCAGTAGCTTGATAGTAAATGCAAGTGCAGGTGGTATTTTTCAGTGCTCGTTATATCGCCTGCCACGCATGCAGCATCCTTATGCTTTTTACCTTTTCCATTTGTGTCTGAGCGATAGTCAATAATTTTACAACTGTCTTTATTATAAACATTATTTTGAGTTTTACATTCAAATATATGTTTTTAAGTATATCGGCATCCTCACCTTCAGCTGTGTGCTGAGAAATAGTATCAGTTTTCTCTCCCTAGAGGTTTTGTGCCAGTGTGCTCACAAGTTTTCACGCTGCAGAAATGCTCTTTCCGTAGCAGCGGGCCTCAGGCGTTTGGGCAATGCTTTGTGCCTGCAGCGTCCCGCAGCGCGCGGGGGGGAGGCTCCGGGACCTGCCCCTCCCTGCAAAGGCGCCTTCGCTAGAGAGCAGAAGCCACCCCTGTTTGATTAATCAGGGTCAACAGAATCTAGTTTAGGTGGCAGCGGGCAGTCCCTGGCCACCCCCTTGAGTCAAAGGCAAGGACCCTGACCGCAAGGGTCATCTCTTCCTCCCGTGAGTCCTCCTCCTCCTCCTGAGAGGTGGCAGGCGGTGACCGAAGGCTGGCAGGGCGTCACAGCCGTGCGTAGCGCTCTGCCCTCTGCGTGCGCCTGGGTGCAAGGGGATCAAGACCTTGCCACTATCCGAGTCTGAGAGATGCACAGGTGAATGTATGAGGGAGGTCATCCTAGAGGACTCTGAGCACTTGGGGTTTTTTAAGGCTGAATTAATTTTAGAAGCATCCTCGCCCCCGTCGCTGTTTGACATCAGTATCTCTCCTCTGAGCTTCCGTACAGTGTTTTCCCTCACAACCCCCTTCTGTTTTCTTCTGTGCTGTGGACATCAGTGAGAATCAAGTCATGCTCTGAGAGATGCGTTACCTTCTCCCTCATCTGTATTGCTGCTTTTCAGGGTAGAAATTACAGGTGAAGGGGAAAGAACTGTGCATGTAAATGCAGGTATGTTTTTGTTTCCTGTTTTAAAGGATTGGGATTTTTTGCAGGACTCTCATTGTGTTCTGAGAAGATAGGGCTGAAGTGCTTGGTGAAGGCTCGGAAGGAACTGAGGACTCACAGAAAGCCTTCAAGGATTAAGAATAGCTTGAATGACGGAGTCAGAGTCAGAGATGGAGACAATTTTCCATGTAGGCTGTCCAAGTTCTTTGCAGGAAGCCCTGAGGATGGACAGTTTTAGCTTTTTGTCTCACTGGTTGATTGCCTGCTTCTCCTGAAAAATTTCTGGCACTGAGTTACTGTGGCTTGTTTGCTATCCAGGACCCACAGGTTCAAGTTTTTGGATTATTATTTTATATATACTGCACCTCTGCTATTGCTTTCCTGCTGCTCTTGGAGCACCTCTTTAGCCAAGGTGAATTTAAAGTGTTAGTGGTTGAGCTCAGATGACCTTTTCTGTGGCCTGCTTGTGTGTGTGTATGTTTGGTTGAGAAATGGAGTCAGTATTTGATTTCCCCCTGCCCCTTCCACCATGAAACCTAAGGATAGAGCCCACCGGTGCTGAAGCCAGTGTTCTGGGTGAAACCACGTGCCATCCCAGGCATGGGAGCTAGCTGACTGTGTACAACTGCAAACTGGAGGCATGCTACTGAAGCGTGCCTTTCTCTGCCGTATGAAAAGTGCTCAGAAATCTCTTTCCATATCCGTATTTAAGATGAGTTCTAGATCGTTGTGTAGATGTGCGTGTATATACGTATGTCTACATACACACGTGAGAAGGGCTGCAATGTTTAACAGTTTTAAAAAAATAATTGCAAATGGATAATGAATAAAGACTGCTAGGAAAAGGGTATGTTCTGATCCTTAAAGTCTAGTTCCAAACAGAGTTCATGAAACGAGAAGGAGTTAAAACACAAATGTCACAGGAGAAGTGCAACTATGCTCAGGGCTTTAAATGATCAAAGCACTCTCTTGAAAAGTCTGTTGTCAAATTTTGATGCTGTGTCACAACTCTCTGCGTCACTCCTGAAGTAAAACCAAAATATTGATGATTTTTGGAGATAGGAACAAAACCATCTAAGTCTAGAAGGTAGAAACACAGCTGCTTAGGAGCATTTTTTCCCTTAAAATATGTATTTTAACTGTCTAGATATAGTGTTCATTACTGCAGGCAAAATGAAATCTGCACATATTGAATTGCCTCTGGCTAGCAAACGTATTTCTGGGGTACATAATATTTTAAGCAGGTAGCACAGAACAAGTCTGCAAGTCAATCTGTCTGCAACTAATCACATATTCACAGCATACTTCTAGCAAAACAATTTTAAAGGAAAAGTCACTTGCTAGTCACTAAAAAGCATACAGAAATTAAAGAAGTGATGTCTATAGCAAAAGTCAGAGGTTTACGGTGTGATTTCTAATTAAAAAATCCAGTCTAGCTTGTTAAAAAGATCTCTAGTCCACACACCTGCTTGCTAAAAAATCCATCAGTTGAGTATATTTTTAATAAGGCTATGGATTTGATGACTAAGAGCTACAGTTTGTAAAGAGGTTCAGTTTCAGCTGACCCAGACTCTGCATCTGAATTATGTCAAGATAAGCATTTTGTCTCGTTTCACCATCTGCAGAGTGGGCTTTGTGAAAAATGCTTCTCTTCTGTCAAGAGCTTTAAGATTTTCACAAGAAAAGTGTTAACAAATACACCTGTGTTTATGAGGGCCGAGCCTTAAATAATGGTTTCTTTCATACTTCGCAAGGACCTCCTTTGGAATCTATTGCACCAGGCGGAGCGACGGCGAGCAGCCCTGCCGCAGTGTGCAGTCCTGCGGAAAGCGCAGATCTTCCCCCGTTCTTACCAATCTGGTTTTTTACAGTGTGATAGTCAGCATGACTCTGGGTCAGAAATACAGTTGTATGTCCTGGTAACTTCAGAAAAGCTCCTGTTTTCCCTGCATTGGATGTGATCCTGACATGTCACATCTGAATAGCGTTTTAAGGCTGAAGAGTGACCCCGATAGATATGGGGATATTTCTAAACTCACAGAGGGTAGAAGGTTAGGTGGGAGGAAAGGGAGTGAATGTACAGTGTCTGCTGTCACCTGTGGAGGTGTCTCTTCATTCCCTGATGTTCAGGTTTGTAAGCTCAGCTCATGGTTCCTTTTCTTGAGTGATCATGTAGAAGCATTTAAAAAGATTTTCTGAAATCACTTAATGTATTATAAAGGGTCTGACCTTCATGGTGGATGGTTGTTTGCACACTCAAATCAGCTTCTACAGAGTTGTATTTTTAAGACTGTTGGGCTACAGCATCCACTGCCGTTGGACTGGAGGTTACAGGAGGAAAGCAGGCAGTGATGGAGTGTCTTCTGCTCTTAACTGGGCAGGGTGGTCCAGCCGGTGACTGGTGCGGCAGGCTGTGGGTGCAATCGTCTTCAGGGTTTGCTGTGTCAGGCAGTAACTTGGTGTTCAAACAATTTTCCTTCACAAACTCTCTCTGCACGAAGTTTGGGTATATCAAGCAAAACCTCATTTAACTTGTCTTGAAACCGCTAGTGATCAGGTTTGTTGCTATGACCCGTGTGTTATAGTGGCTATTTAGCATAAGCTGAAGGAAGCCATCAATTATTCCTCTCTGAATTCGGGTCCATTTGAATGTCCGGACAGAGCTGTAGTGTGGTAGTTTTGCCTCTTGGTGAATTTCTGAGATTCAGCAGGGGGCTACAGTCCAGAATGGATGCAAACACCTAGAACCACTGACGCTGAAAATCAGCTCTTCTGTTCCGCCCCTCCAGCTTTTGCTATCGTGACATGTTCCTTGTGACTTCTTGTGTATTCCAAAGCTAAAGTGGAGGTCATCAGAGAACTGAGCTGCAGGTGCGCCTCCGTGATGTGCTTTCTCCTTGAGGAGGAGCGGGTGTCCCGCTCCAGCTCACCCCAGTGGTCCCCTGGCAGCTGCACCGTGGGCAGCTCTGCCTCCTGCGAGCACCGGCTGGAGGTGCCAAGGCACCGAAGTAAGAGCGTAACTTAGCAACGTAGAGGTTATCATGCTAGCCACAGCCATGAACACTTCAAAATACTCAAAATACTTTGGGCTTGAAAGAAATCCATTGTTGTTACCATCTGTTATCCAGCTGCATGAAGGCAGTTGAAAAATGTCTACATTTCTGTTCATTTTAATAAAGATATATTAGAATACTCAGAGGAGACATGTCTTTAACCTGAAGCAATGCAATAAGCTGTGCAGAGAGTTTGTTTTTAAATTTAATTGATGTGACTTCAGTATTAGAACGGGTCAACATTAAAGGCATCTAGAATTATTAATATTTCTGGTAAATAGGTCAGCTTTTCTGCTTGTAGCCACATGGGCACCTAATATGAAGGCAACCTGCTTTCTAATGCTCTCTTCACCTGATGTGTTAGTACTCTGCTCAGTACTGATAGCATCAGAGAAGGTAATGAATTCGGCTTCTGAGAGATAACACTATTTATCGTATTGACAAATGCATAGACTTTATGAATATGTTTTTGTATTACTGCACAACAGCAAAAACATCTTATGGAAGATCTTCTGAATTTTATGCCTGACACCAGAAACAGATGAGTATTAGGGCAATTGGGATGACAGGCTCATCAGTATTTTGGGAGAGTCAGATGTGGAGAAAAGCAGGAACTTGGAGACGCAGTGAATATGTTTCAAATGACAGCATGCTCAGAGTAGCAGAAAACACATGGATTTAGGCTGAGATATATTGTGAGTTGGTTAAGGGATGGAAGAGGTGAGTTTCCCCCCCATGTCCAGATCCTCAAAGTCTTGCCGAGTTACGGGTGATGGAGGGTCTGCGTTACCCTTACAAGCCCTGGTCCTGGGAGAAGCTCGCTTGCCCAGTGTGGTGAAGGTCTCTCCCTCCTGAGCAGCAGCCTGCACCTGGAGGATGCTCGGGGAGCCCGTACTGACCCTCTCCAGCGGTTCTGCGCCATCAGAGGGGTGCATTGCTGGATGTACCCACAGCTCCAGCTCTCAAGGGGTCAAAAAACTCTTAAAGTATTATTGCATGCCCAGTAACTTGTAAGAGGCTGTGCACAAACCAGATGTGTTTTACCGTCCAGCATCCATTGAAGAGCAATGTACACCAGAGCACCCTGTCTGAACCGTCAGTGCAGTGCACTGGGGCGTCCAGATGTCTAAGTATCGATGCAAAGTGGTGTCACCAAGTACGTTTCTACAAACCTTTAATAATAATCTTTCTTTTCACAGTAAACTAAACCGCGAAACCATTGTTAATTACAATTTAAAGGCATTACTGCCAGTATAAATCTGGCTGTTGTAAGCAGTACCTTGCCAAGAGATTATTATCTTTTTCTCCTCTACTATAGATAAAATGCTTGTTGCCTTCTGAAAGATAGTATTGCTGGCAAGCAGTCAGTTATGCAACACTCCGCCTAACACCAAATTGTTGGTCAATAAAAGCCAACAAACCAGAAATTAGTATCATGGAATTAATTTCTAACAGCTAATATTAACTGTGCTACCAGATCAGGTCCAGCTTGATTGTTCTGACTGCATCCAGACTGCTTCTGTGGAAAACAATCTGCGACAGTATTGTGAAGTACTCTTGTTTTATTTATTTATCTGTTTTTAATGGTGAAAGAAGTGTTTCTCTGTTCTGTTCTACATTGTTTTCCCCTGTGCAGCTGCAGAACTTATCCTGATTTCTTTGTATGGTTTCTGCAAAGATTGTCTTCATACTCCACAAAGAAATGTGATTACTGTAGTGTTTCGGTTCCTGTTCCTCTGGAAAATAATACTCCAAATACAACAAAGTGGTTTGTTCAAAGAAGCTGAGATTAGCTTTGGAGTGTAACCAGTGAGAGGTCCCTGATCAACACATTAAATTTCTGGCACTAGGAACGTAGTGTCTAGTACGTACTGGTTTTCCTTTTTATTTCTGGGACTGTTTGTGAGGTGCCGAGGTCTCTCCAGTCATCCCAGGTCTCCCTGGCCCTGCCACCGTGGGAGGGAGAGATGCTGAAGTGCCTTCTGTCCCATGCTATGCTCTGCCCTAGGACTGATGCTCCTGCTTTCCTGACAGGCCAGCCTGGAAAAGAAAGGCACAGCAATTAGGAGCGTGCAGTACCTAATCCGTTCTAATTAGAGGCTGTTACCCATGTTTACCTCCCCACAGCTGTGCGTAGCCTCCCAAAGGCGCCTTCAGGAATTTTGACCTAGCTGCTGTCACACAGGGCATGTGCTGTGCTCCTGGTGCTGAGCGCAGGACCTGGCCACGTGCAAAGGTGTGCTCGTCTTTTCAAAAGCGATTCTTTCAAAACAAAAGATAAATTAAAAAAATAATTACAGTTCCATGTTGATTGCTTTCACTTTATTGGATGTCCCTGCAATGAAAATATCAAAGTGCTCAATTGAATACAGTATTGGGCTTAATTCTACTATTTTTAGTTTTGCCTCATTGGGATACTTTCTGAGTAAGGTGGTACACAATATTACTGAAAAGTCACTCCTGAAAAGTCACTCTGATTCTTCCCTAGTTGTTGTAGAAATAATCACAATCACTGGATCAGACTCTTTATTACCTTTTTTCTTTCATAAGACACCTTTCCTGTATAAGTTCTCTATCAAAAGAAAGGAAATAACTTGTCACTTTGCCTATTAAATGATGAATTTTTAACATAGATTTTGCCACTTACTCATGTTTGAAATATATATTGATGCCAAAGATCAAAATCTTTCTGGAATTTAAGGGGGGAGGGGATCCATTTTTAAATTTACCTGTCAAGCATTCGTACCTTGTGGGATCTTGAAAACTTCAGAAATTTTCATTTGCTATCAACCTGAATGGCACCTGGGAGAGGCAGGAGCAACCCCCACTGGCTCCTAGAGGCATTTGGGCATCTCTCCGTCTAGATTTCAAGAGCTGTGGGGTTTTATCACAGGTATCCTGTATCACGATCTTGACATCCAAAGGGATATTGAAAAGGATGATCACATACTCATCGTGTTTCAGACAGGAAACACGTACCAGCTGTTGTGGAACAGTAAAACATTTCCTTGATGTCAATCTCAGCTTAATGAAAGTGAGAAGATAATTACAGCAAGATTTTTTAAAAAGATGTTTTTTCCTGTTTAGAAACCTCTGGCAAGGATCTCTTGCCAGAAGAAAAATAAGACTGATGGAACATAAAGCCAGCAAAAGATAATGTTGACTGTATGGAAGAAAACCCTATTCACAGGTTCATAATGCAGCTTAATAAATAAGATTACAGCCAAAATAGATCACTCAGGATCTGAATAAAATGAAATAAATAAACCACCACTTATGTTGGAAGCTGACAGCCTAGAGCAAATTAAATTGGCCAACAGAAATCATAATGCACCGAACATGTTGAAATTCTGTGCGTAGCCAATAACACGTCCCTTAGTGTTTGTAAGCCACTGGTGATGTATGGTGTGATGCATACAAACTGTACAGCCCAACCCATGCAGGCCACGAGCAGCATTTATAACAACAGTCCAAAACATTTTATTTTTTTTTTACTTAGAATTATTATGTTTTTCCTGTAAGTGCCACTAAAATTTTGAACAATCTTCATCAAAATGTCATTTTTTGTTAAAAATCATTTTCCATAAAAGTGCAAGCCACCTCTGTTTTATGTTGGACCTGCTTTTCATTTCTGTAAATCGTTCCCATTGATTTACCCTCTGTGCTCTTCGGAAAAGAGGTTTTATTTTTTGTATATCTGTAACACTGGCTGCTAGTAGTTGTAGTTGGGTTTAATATTTCATAAATACATTGCAGTGATTATGTTGTGCGAGGGGTTAGCTACATATTCACAAACGGTAGATTTAAATGTCTCCTATCAAATATGCTTCAGATTTATTCAGCTGAAACATTAAACAGCTACATTTCAGCTTATAACTGGAATAATGAGAAAAGTAAGAGGTCTAGGTTTTCTCTGGCCATAAAAATCATAGCTAGACCTCTTTTCTTTTTCCATGTCACTTTGCTGTGGTATTTATATTTGCTTTTTTTAAGTAGTACAACACCCTAAATTAAGGGTTGACAACTTAATTATATGTGATTGATATGCTTATTTTGAGTGAGTCATTACCAGAATGTAAACGGCAAATGCTGTTCTCTTTCGCATTTGCAAGCAGAGGCAGGGAGGGAACGCGCCAGTGCCAGTGCCGGAGCATCTGGCAGGCTCCGGCAGGGAAAAGATGTGGGGTGGGGTGGGGTGGGGTGGGGGCTTCCCGGCGCTGGCAGAGCGGCCTGGAGACCTCACCCCACAGCGCCTGGGGACCCGGGTGACTGAGCATCCTGCTTCATGGGAAGGAGAGGGAATCGGCCCCACGCGCAGGGGTGTGGAGGTTGGGCACCAGGGATGTGCCGCTTTCCCTGGAAGCGCTGGCAGGTGCACACCGGGGCAGAAGCTCTGGCAGGGTCTGGAAGCACCTTGCTGCTTTCCCACACACAAACCCAGCCCCGCCACAAACCCGCGCCGTTTCAGGGAAACCGGCACAGCGGACACCAGCGGTCCCAAACAGATACAAACCCAAAAGTTAGCAGCAAACTTCTTCCAACTTCAGTTGACTGAGCTTCACTCCAACGCATGTAACTCCTGCCTTTCCCTAAATTCATGCTGCCTACCTCGTTCAGAAGCTCGTAGCTTCTGTGAGACGGTGTTTGTCAGCAGGAGGGATTTCCATGAAGGCTTTTCTCGAACGCCAGGACTGCTGTCAGTAGGCAGTAACAGGAAAGACAACGCTCTTGCTGAAGGAGAAGTGGCACTTCAGACAAGGGTTGTAACGTAAATCTGTAACGAGCTGGATAATGTCTGCGGAGCTTCTCCTGACGTTACTGCTTTAAACACTTAACAGTTTGGAGGGGGATCAAACTACTTGATTGCTTTAAACTTCAGTCGTGTCTACTTTAAAAGTGATGGATGAAACGTGTGTAATGGTGGCTGTGGCAGAGTTACAGGGATGAAGTTTGGTTTTAAAGTTGATCTGAACGCTCGGTCCACTCTGAAGGCATGTCACTCCTTATCCGTCTGATGGCACAAGTGGGATAATGTTTGTGACACCGGCTTTATCTTCTCCTGGAAGCAGAGCAGCTAACACTGAAATTTTAGCCATCATTCCTTCTAATAAATGAAGTGGTCCATAAAAAATTAAGTAACAGCTGCTGAATTGTCAGGACTTGCATGCTTTCAAAGTCATTCAAAAGGCCTGGAACAAATTTTGGTACCCTGTTTGATCTTCCTTCCAGCCGCCACAAACACAGGAATGAAACGTGCACCTTCCTCAGTAATTCAGGGCAGAATTGTTCTGTTTTGCACTGAAGGTGCACGTCATCGTGCAGCGCTGCTGCAGTGTAAAGGGTCACACAACTTCCGAGACCAGCCGGAGCCTGCATCTCCAGGAAAGGCTGTGCTGAGGGGACTGTCGCTCTCGGTGACACAGCTTACATTTGGTTTAAAACTCCCTATGAAACAGTTTTCGCTCTAAAGAGTTTTTTGAATAATGTGATTCTTCCAACAAAAACAACTCAAGCACTTGTTAAGAAAAATAACTCCTTGCCCAAAGCTGCTCAGTTGTCAAATGATGTCTTAGATTTCTTTTTACAAGAACATTTTCTCTTCATAAATACCAGCACCACCACTCACCTACTAAATAAACCACTGCATGTATAAAGTTACGACTTCTCTGCTTCAGCCTGTTTGGGCTAAAATCAGTAACAATGTTCTGATTTCCAGACCTCGAGAACCACATGCAGGCAGGATTGGTACTTCTAGAGTTCACAGTTCTTGTGTTCTTCATAATGATTGATTCAAGCTTCCCCGGGGGGGGGTGTGCGCCTCACTTGTCTGGTGAAAACATGATAAAGGTGCCTGATCCCTCCGTCTTCCTCACACCGCGCGGCTGCTGCGTGTTCTTACTGTCAGTGGGACTTAGGCCAGCAAGGGAGGAGCTTTCCCGTTGGCACTTTCTGTCTCTCAGCAAGTAGAAGTGAGACTCCGTTTTATTATAATGCAACGAAGGTTAATTTGTTCTAGGATTACGTGAACAGAAATTTCTAGTTGATCAGTTTTCATTCACTGCATGACTGGATAGCCACTGACTGTCCAGAGGATGCGGGAATATTAACCTAAATTCCTCTTCTTGCTCAGCCCTCAGCTGTATGCCAAAACCAGCGCTATTTTTACATATTCTGCTTAAACCCTCTGTGAAGATGAGACACCCCTTCCATGTGTTTACTTGCTAGGAGGCTTAAAGCACAGGCTGTGGGGTAAAATTTCGTCAGTGCGATATGAGAAAATACAATGACTGTACAGCTACAAGTACCTTCCTCTCTCTGATCTGTTTTTCCCCCCAAATTTATTTAATTAGAAGTTTCAGAAGTAATTGGAACCAAATTTGAGGGGTAAAAGATAATGTTTTCTTGAAGCAACATACAATTAATTAATGAAAAAGCATATTTTAGATTTCTGGTTGTTTTAGGGTCAGTAATCTTCTCATGATACATCCTTCTATAAATGCAGCTAAATTAAGAAAGGCTTCTTACAGAGGTCTGGATAATAGCTTACTCTATCACTTCTTGATTTCCACACATACTGAAAATAAACTTTGAAAATATTTCCTACTAAATATTACTTATATGACTAAGACAGTAGAAATTTAAGAATTGCAGTCATCTTCAAGTACATTTAAAAACATAAGCAATGGTAAATATATGCCAGGGAGGCGTGGAGAACAAAATCAGATAACATAATGTTTCTCTAAACCCGGAAATAAACATACATACATATATATATGAAATTCTGGCATTTAAGAAAATTTCTGAAAATATGTCAGTGAAATACATCTGTGGAAATTATTTTCTCAAGTTGGTTTCTATTAAAATGCAACTTTTTTGTTTGTTTGTTTTTGATTTCAATAAACACTAAAGATGTAGTTTGTATGCAGTCATTACAGGCATACAGGTATTATACAAAACCTAACTGACTTTATTTTCTTTCCTAGGTGTTCCAGCATATTTTAAATTGGAAAGTGCTTCAATATTCCTTTCCTGGTTTAATCATCTGCTTACCCTGGAGGATAACATGTAGTGGGGGATGTAAGAGGTGACCCTACCATTGAGCAAAGGACGAAATGTTCAGTGGATTCTTTCCATACCTGGCTCCAAGGAGGGACTCCTGTTCTCAGGGGACACAGGGTGCTCCTCGTGACCCCTCGGAGAGGCTGTTGATGGCCAACAGCTCTGGGCATGAGCAAGCTCGTGCATCTGCACGGTCGTGTTCCTGGCAAGGTCTGGTGCTCTGTGCACATCTTCAGCACGAAAGGAGACGGTGGACCGAGACTGTCCATCCCGGCTTGGCAGCAGCCCGAGGCACGCTGTGGCAGCAGCGGGGGAGCGCGCCGGGGTGCATCGGCACCCTCTGCGCTTGCTCTGGAAACGGCGCTTGGTTTCACTCTGTAATGCTGTTTTGCTGATTGACTGGATACCAAGCAAAAATGAATTCCAAATCAAATACAAGAATAAATGCAGTTTATTATATTACACTGTAATAAAGGAAAACCAGCATGCAGTATGATAAAAGGAAAGAGTACTAGTTATTATGCACAATATGATCAAAGAGCAATAGGAGTGAAGCATCAAATCATTATTGCAAAGCATTAAAGAGACTAAGAAAAGGATCCTTCGCCGACTGCCACCTCAACATCACCCAGGCTCACACTTTGGCTGGGAGCCCCGTCACAGCCAGTGCCAGGAGTTTCTCAAGAAGTGGAAAAATTCCTACGTGGTGCATCCACCCGCAGGTGAGGCTTCTGGCCCGGTCCCAGAGCTTGTCCGCCTTTATACTCAGTGAAAAAACAAACTAGTTTATGCACCTAGCGTATGTAAGCTTCAGCTAAGCGCAGGCATGTGCCATCTCATGATCCGTGAGGGTCACACGCGCCAGGGACGTTGCCCAGACGCCCGAGTGCGGTGGAGTTACCGCCATGACACCGCTGCACACGGTATTATTGTCGGGATGGTCCTGTTCGCATCTTGCTTGCTCAGGGGGCTCAGGACCAACACCACCTGCTCATCACAGCTGTCCTTGAGCTCCCTGTGCTCCCTGTCCAAGTTAAGGGATCCCCACTTAAAGACAAAGACTCTTTCATAAGCAGTAATCAGTTTAATAAATTTTCACCACAAATGCTCAGAAGGCAAACACCTCTTGGAGAAATAGACTGGGAAAGGGAAGGTGCGTGGCCCAGTAACGACCAGAAAGTGACTGTGCATGGGCCTGTCTTCCCTGGATGTTGCTGGCCCAGATAATGGAGAGGAAAAGGAGCGAGCTGGTCCTTCCTGGCCCGTGCGGTGTGGGATGGTGTTGCGCTGTGCAAGTTCCAGATGCGTACCAGCCCTGCTGCCGGAGGACCACTGTCTGGCGGAGCGGCCGGTCCCACGGGAAGGCTGCCGGGTGGGGTGCATCATGGCAAAAAATGTTCAACCCTGCAGCGAAGAGAGAAAGGTCGGTTCCTGGCTCCGGAGAGGCTGCCGTCCTCTGCTTCGCCTCTTGCGCCATCTGAAAGGAGACAGCGGTCACTGCGACTGGCGTTGCGGTAAGGAGGTTTATTTTACTTTCTTATAAATGAAGTATTTCAGTAATGTATAATCACTGCCCAGCAGAAGAGCGCTGGCAGCACTTTCAGGGAATGCTTTTCTACCTGTGTGCTACTTGTGAGAAAACCTTCAGGGTCGTGCGGCCGGTGTAGAACGTTGGTATTGAACCTCTCTGGCTCTGCTGAAGCCAGAAGCTCTCTGGGAGCTGCAGCCCAGCCCAGGCTTTGATGCTGAGGTTCTGCTGCTGCAGCCCAGTGCGGCGCTCCGAACAGCACCGCCTTCCACGGCGTGCCTCCGGGGCGTCCGAAGGGCCGGCGCCGCTGTTCGCCCGTCTGCTGAACATACACCCCGGGAAAGGCCGTGTTGCTTCTTGGTAGGCACAGAGAATGAAGTTACTGAGCAATATGTCCCTCACAGAAACCAGTCCCTTCACGTCAGTAGAACTGTGGTGGTGCCGTTAGGTGGTAAGCCGTTCCTCTAGGAAAAGGAAATTTATCTTCTAAGACAATGACATTGCTGACTTTTTTTTACCCTTTAAGGAAACGCAGAGAGAACAACTTGCCTCATAACAAAACTGTAAAAAAGGAGCAAATATGCAGGCAACTGGTGTACTTTCATAGCGTGAATAAGTGGTTTATGGATTTTTTGGAGTTGTGAAAGGAGATTCTGTGTTTAATTAAAATACAGGTGTGGCAGGGAATCTCAGCCACAGGTTCTTTGGCCATTCTCCTATCCAAGCCTCATACGCTTGCGAGACCTCGTAACAAACAGCAGTTTGTGCACTGCTGTATTTCTTTGAGGAAGGGAACCTATTTTATACTGTTGTGTGTTGAGCCAGGGGTTTTGCAACCTCTGTGTTGTATCAATACATACAGTTGAATTCTTGATGTGTTTCCATGGTTGAAATTTGTTATTTCCTGGTTTTGTGAGTTAAATCATTTTGGTAGCATTACTTAGTAGCATGATGTATTGATTCTAGTGTCTAATATTCCTATTTAGATATTCTTCCCTGGCCCCCAAGGTTTTGTGCCCCATTTCAATGCCATCCTTCCTTTGCCCACCAGCTAGTACGCCTGAGTACTTTACCGCCAGATGTTTTGATTATGCGTTAGTATGGAATGTTTCATTTACATAAGAGCAGTAGTTTTATCTACCAGCTGAGTCAGTTATTTTGTTAATGTAGTCACGCTCTTAAAATGGGGAAATTTGCTGCCATCCTGGGCTTGGCTTTGTTGCATTGCTTTCATTCCATCCACTGTTTTAAGCAGAAGCAAGTTCTGTGATGCCGGCAGAGAGAAATCTTGTTTAATATTCCTTGTTTGCCTGTACCTGACGCGGTGAGCGCTGTCAGGAGCCAGGTTTGGGCCCATCATCTCCACGGGCTTTCATGTTCTGCCTTGCCACGAGCATTAATTTCTCTTCTCCACCAGCACAACAGTTTGTGGGTTTCTCAGCAATACGGTACTTTCTATTTGAATTTTGCTAATAAACAACTTTAGACTTCATACCAATTAGGATTCCTGTACTTCTGGTACATCATAACCACTGGGAATTGTGTGTGAATGACACATCATTACTTTTGTACTAGAGGTGTTATTTCAAACCGCTATGACTAATTACTAACAAATGATGAGAATTTGAACATCAATTCCCAGTTTTTGCTCTGGGCAAACCCACTTTCCATAAATCTTCTGTGGTTTGTTTCCTAGAGGGGGTCAAACGCTGCTGGCATTTGTTGTAGCTGCTCATTCTTCTGCCCTTCCATGTACACAGACGAGCCATAATCGGTTCTAGGATTTCAATTAAGCATTGAAATTATGTCCTGCGTTATTTTAAATAACAATTGTTAAATTGTTTAAAATAGTTCTTTTCTTGTTGATCTGTCAGACTCAAACATTTCAACCTTGTGCACATACACAAGTAGAATGTCTCTGCCTATACACCAGAAAATTGTATTACTACTTAAAGTTTACCATAGTTGTCATTGTCTGCAATTTCTTCTTGACTAGACTTAGTTCACCTGTATGTTATGGTTTCCTATTTATGCTGTAAGTTCATCCTCCTATTGTGATGCTTTCCAAAAACACTAGTCATGAAAACTAGTAATTCTTGCTTAGAGCCAAACAGGTTAAGTGAATGCTGAATTTGAATACCCCTTCTAATTTAGGTTTGTTAATCTATGAAAAAAAGAAAGTTGCTGCTGGTTTTGTACCTGAAGACATCGGTTCTTTGAACATGTAGGTGGGAGATAGGAAGCACCGAGAGGTGGTGCGGCAGTATTGGGGGTGCTGCTGTAGCACGGATTGCTGGGCCACATTGTGGGGTTTTATACTTCAAAATAGATAGCAAAAAATTGGAAAGATTTAAGAGAAATTACGACAAAGAATAGCTCAAGGTCTGCAAAACATGCCTTTGCAATTAACAAGCTTAAAGGTAAAGGTGAAGAGTTGATCATTGCCTACCAGCACCCACAAGCCAAAGATGTCTGATGGTATTGGGATTCTCTAAGGAAAGGCATGCCAGGAATAACGGCAGCAGCAAGGACACCCCTCAGAAATTGTGAAAAAGTTTGACATTTCCTGTACGACTGACCTACCTAGGGGCATCTTAGATTCTCAGACATAGAAGTTTTGTTTATTTATTTTACATCAAGATTTAATTTCTTCATAGGCAAGCCCAGTTTCCCTATGGCTTTGCATTTCAAGATTGAAATCTTGGTGTCTAATAAAGGATAAGCACGTTGCAGTTTTTCTCTCAAGTGGAGCACTAATAGAGTGTCTCTGGTTACTTAATTTCATAATGTTGGTAGGAACATATTATCATTTAGACCTTTGTCGTTGTGTCAAATCTGATTGAAATCAGTCAGCCAGTTTCAAAGCTGTTCACAGTAGACGGGCACACAAACATATCTGGTGACACTGACGCCACCAGAAAATGAGGCTTACCTCATTTTCTTAAAAAAAAAAAAAAAAAAAAAAAAAGGATAAAAAATATGCTAAAGCTTAAACAGGTTTATCCATGATGTAAAAAATTTTGCAGTGCTGTGGTCAGGCATTTTATTGATATTTCAGTTTGAAATAGTAATTTAAAAAATTCTGGGTAAGCCAACAGAGGTGTTCACTTTTAGGACAATATCATCTGACTCAGTCTTTTAAAGTTCCTCTGATCTGGAACTTAGATTTACTATTTAAAAATGTGCAAATGTGTCTGTCTCATTGGCAGGTGTTACAGAGGCGATCTGTGAGGCTTTTTTGGAATACCTAAAAAACAATATTTTAAATTTATGTTGAAAAGCGTCTCTTCAAAATTTAGCCTTTCAAGCAGGTTGCTTTATCTATACCACCTTCAGTAGTCTCCTTGTTACATCAAAACAGAATTTGTGAAGATTACATCTTCTGAATCTCTCTGCATGAAGCATATCTTTGTATGTGTAAGCATGTATATACAGACAAGATACGTACGAGCAATAAGAGGTGTGTGTGTTGGCAAGGTATACCTTTCTGATGAATCTAGTTTATTTTGTAAGTCTACCATATCCTAGCAGATTGTGGTTCATTTCTTGCGGTTATTTCAATTTATTTGACAGATACAGTATCTTTTTAAAATGCCACACTGAGGATGGAGTGTGAATATTCAAACTATGAGCCATACTTCTTGCTTGAGATCGGTGAGATAAATCATGTTTTGTAGTGGTTATCTTGTGGCTCTGTTTGTTCTACTGTTACATCTCCCTTCAGACAAATTCTTTACTATTCAGAAAGATAACTGGTCTCTGATAATGTGGCCATGAAATTCCATTTCTGCTCTTGACCATAAGCATGGCCAAAGTTGACTTTATTTTCATTGCGTTATTCATATATTTTTCCTAATAATGTTGTAACTCTATTTTTATTATTGAATCCAAATGGCGCAGGTGCATTTTCACTTAACCACCCTGCGAGAAGCGGAGATCGATTTTTCCGGATAGCTATCAACCTTTCTGACGGCTGGTTTATATCCACCACAGCCACTCCTCGCAGATTCTGAAACCCCTGTTGTTAGTCAAAAGAGATGACTGATATGCAAATATTGGTTCCTATAGACTCCAGCAGTGCTGTGATTCAAGCATCAATTATGGAAGTGCCATAAGGCATTTCTTTTTACCATCGCTTAGAGATTTACAAAGTCACTATCTGGAGATTCCTCAGGTTTTTAATCTTAATACCTGGGGAGAAAACATGCAATCCACACGGACTTCCAATCTGATATTTTATTAACGAGATTAAATGAGTAAGCTAAATAATACATGTAAATCAAATAGAGAACAGAATAAGATAATATGAAGTCAGCACATTAATCAGTTTATCAGGTCAGTTTATGTGATATGCTGTGATCAGTGGTCTTCGTAGCCTCCATCCAGCGTGCTGCATACCAAGAAAAAAATATAATCCTCCCCCTCCTCCCTTCAAAAACTCATTTCATATCTATCGTATCACTTCTGCTTTTGCTACAGGATAACAGACCTTGTGAATAAGGAAAGAGCATTATGGAAATCTACTTGATTTTGGGAAGCTTGATATTTTCCTGCAAAGCAGTTGTGTAAAGAAAGCTATTACAAGAGCTAGGGAGATAAAGCTGTTCTGGAATGGGTGCACGATGGTTCAGAAAATCCTGTTCAGTGCAGCTGCTGGTGGTCACTGTCAACATGGCACGGTGCCATGACTACGTGCCACCCCTTCGCGGTCTGCCTTGCGTTGGTGCTGGCCTGAATTTTAGAAACACAGAATGATGATGACTTTCCAGGGCATCTAGTACAACCTGCTGCTCTGAGCAGGGCCAGGTCTGAGGTGGATCAGATTGCTTAGGGCTATGGGCTTGCAGTGGGCTCAGCGGTGGAGTAAGACGTACCCAAGCGACCCCAAGCTAGCCAGGGCAACGAGCAGTGCCCAGCAGCTCAAGATGGTCCAGAAGACATCACCAAGAATGACTGGTGAGGTATGAGTATAGATTGGAAGCATTCCGTTTGATTAGCACAAAGAATTAAAGAGTAATGCTTTTAGGTGAGCAATCTGAATGTGGCAAGGTCTCGTATTTCCAGACAACTAAGCGTGTACTCTTTAGCGCACTTTAGAAAGAAAAACTGAGAGATCCCATAATATTGTAGTGCAGATGACTGTGTCCCAAAGGAAAGTGTGTGAGTCATACTCTGGGACGGAAAACAAATCAATCTTTTTTTTCTTTCTTTTTTTCTTCCTTTAGTTTTATTGGTCATAATGTAGGGGTGGGGTCCCCTAATTGTAATATAAGGGTAGGGTCATACCGGTGGAGGCTTTTTGCCTGCCATCAGGTCCGTAACAGAGGTGTTGATCATCAGGCAAGAAAAGGAGAGTGTCCTGACTTTTCTGATCCCTCCCGCTTTGCATATGCAGTCCCTGCCCTTCCATCCTGCGAGGCACGCAAGCTTACAGCGCTTTTCTCCCAAGGTCGAAACATTTGCGTGAGATGTCAGAGGTTATTTAGACAAAATGCTCCCTGATGAATAAATGAAATCCTAACATGAGCGAATGATCTGGGCTGCTGAGCACAGACTCACGGATTGTCCACACTTGTTAAGTTTTGACACGTAGCACATCCCGTCTTGCCCAAGTTATAAACTCTGACTGTAATAGTGAGGGATCCCCATACAAGCCATTGTAAAATACGAATGTCTCGGGTAGGAAATGTGATTTAAAATCTGATAGGTTTGGTAATGACTGTTCTGCACATCTCCAGTCTGAAAAATACCAAAGGAACAGCTACGGTTTGTTTTATAGGTTTGAAATACGCTGCATATATAATTCTTGGGCTCATAAAATGATCTTACATTTGCAGCAAGGATACTTGAAAAATGTTTGTGCACTTCCTTAACACGAAAAAAGCATTTTGTTTATAAGCACTACACCACACTATTAAAGTAACTGTCTCGACTTGTCTCGAGCATGGAGAGTTGCAAATTGTTGCAGCACAAACTCCAGATTTCCTTCCCCTGCACCACTTCCAGACCCAACAAGGAGCGCCTTTCCTCCCTGCGGAACAGTAGCCACAAGAAGATGTTATTTCCAGTAAAGCAGGATGCTTGCGTCTTGTCACTTACCATTTTTTTCCTGAACTTTATTTAAAGCTACCTCTTTGCAATGCAATGTCTGCTCTTTACCTTTGTGAATGAAAGGTCTGAACAATTACAAAAACCCAACGCTTTCCATGCGTGTTGGGAATCTGTGTCTTTGCAGGGTTCTTCAGTCTGAAGCTTCATGTGGATGTTTTCAAACTGCGCTCACTTATATGTCTTAAAATAGGGAAATGTAGGCTGATCACAAGTTGACAGTATTATCTATGTATTTGGCATCAATATTAGTGAGCTTCTGTCATTTGGCAATTATTTTCGTAGTAGACCATATGGTGAAGAAAATGTTTTCATTCACCCACATATGACTAAAGTTTTATTGATAGCCTTGTACTGTGCGCAATCTTACCCCACAGAGGGTTGGCTCAGCCAGCCCAGAACCTCAGGACACCGTGTGCTTCCGTCAGGCAGAAGGGGCTCGCTCTCGGGGGGGGTGTCCTGTATAAGCGTAGCGGTTCCGTGCTTCTCTTGGGTTACGAAAGCTGATTTGCGAGGTGCCGGGTCAGCACTGCTCTTCCTGACGCCTTTGTAGATGCTAAAGAAGAAATTCTTCTGCATTTTTCTCCGCCCCCCCCCGCCCCCCACACTGTTGAGTGTTTCTGCTGGAAGGATGGATGTAGGATGGAAGCGACTCCTGCCTGGTGGCTTTGGGTGTGTATCCCCGCCGGGCAGCCTGCCCACTGCGGCGGGGGGAGGCAGCGCGAGTCAGGGCTTCTCAGACGCGAGAGAATCCGGAGAAGGGGCATTAGGGATGCCTCGTGTCTGAGAAAGGTATAATTAGAGCTTGTGTTTTATAAATAGGCACCCACGGATTCACTCCTCCCTTGAGAATTCTTTATTTATATATATATGATAAATTATTATGTAGCATTATTTCTATTTATTATCTGTATTCTTTGTTCTTTATTAGATATATTATACCTATATTTCCTCCCTTGAGCATTTTTTATTTATTATCAGCATTTCCTGATGTCTAATATGGGCTGAGCTTGTTCTGCGGCCTTGTTCTGTCAATTTAAAAACTCGAATAAGACGGCGACTCAAATCTATGGAAATTAGAGTCCTTTCGTTCTGGTGCTAATAGAACTACTGGCTTACAGCTCGTAGGTGCTAGCTTAGATCCTAGCACACCAGGACTCTTCCAATTTTTGAAGTACGGGAAATAATTTCATAGGGTATTTTACGGAGCACTTCCGTACATAGTCATGTAATAGACTATGCAGAAAATGGAAAACGCATTTTATGGAGATTTCAGCATTTGCTTTCAATCCTATTAGCGAAAAAGCCCCACCATATTGCCATGAATTCCGAAGTTATCTGTGAAAGAGATACTTATTTAAAAGGAAATTTCTGTTGATTTCAATGCTTGACAAAATCACTATTTCCATTTTTCATATACAAGTGATTTAAAAAATATAAAGTATATGTTGGAAAGGAGACATGCAAAACCTTTTATTTTAAAATGTGAAAGCGCCATGTCTGTGTTTCCTGAGATTTATCCCTTCCTCTACTTATCTGCACTCCTCCACCCCTTTTCAAATGAAATTTTCAGGGAATGCATTTTGTGAGGCCTTTTTGCACTGTAAGAGATGATCCAGTGGGATTGATCTAGATGAGCTCTTTTACATAGCAGTTCTGCAGAAACATCAGAAATTGCACTTTGAAAACTAAAGCCAACAAATTATTTGGGTGCCTTGGGTTGTTTGGTCAAATTTTAGGGCCCTTGAGATACTTTTTAAGAACATTGAGTCATGGCTGGATGCTTCTTGAAAGGGTTTGTGCTACAGCATAGTAATAAAGTGTTGTCCTTAGTTATGTGGTGGTTTTGCTACAGGAGAGAAAAGCAAAAAGCAGATATATTAGAGAATATAACCTGAGAATGTTAATTACCTGAGAATTCCTAAGCTAATAGAAATTTTTACTTTTTTTTTTCTTCTTCTTAGAGATGTTCAGTTAAAATGAAAAAACTAGTTTTACCTCCAGGAATGCTTTATTCATTACATCTAAGTTTCTACTGTTCCTTGGCCATTGTAAAAATGTTTCCAAATTCCGAAGTTTTTGTGAATTTGGACACAAAACATGACTGAAAATTCAGCATAGGGTTTTTTTTGTTCTTTTTTTTTTTTTTTTTCCTCCTGTTTCCTATCCATGCCTCATCATCCCATATGTCCTTCCCCGCCCCTCCCCAAATTTAAAATGCCTGTCATCTGTTTAGGGAGCAGAAGTAAGGTTTTTGTTATCAGGGACAGCATCATGACAAACCTCAGATTGCTATTCAGATGCTATGGATGATGCTAACCAAAGTCATTTGACAACTAGATGGAAATACTTGAACACTTTCAGAAGTATATATCTCAAAAGCAAACAAATGTATATATGGAAATTGCCCATTTGATTCTCACAGAGCTCTGAAAAAGGTTTTGATTAGAGCCATTAAGAAAATTACAGGACCGAATGCCTTCCATCACCGCAGCATGATTGTCTTAGAAGATGAGACATACCTTGGAAATGCTGCTGCCATGGATGTCGTTGGGAGCTTGAAATATGACATGCACGTTTGCAGCCGATGTTAAAACATGTAGAAATAGAGCCAATTCCTTGCCTGACTCGAACGTAGGGGTAATTAGCAGTTGGCCAGCACTGTCCAAAGTACGCAGAAAAATGAAACTAACTGGAACTTGACATGACAAGGAATTAAAAAGTATGTGACTAAACCCGAATAGTTCATTGAAAACCAGTAATCCAACAGCCGACCATCGCGTCAGTGAGAGGGGTTTCCCTGAGCAGATTATCCCACCAACCTCCTGCCCCCGGAGCCAGGCGGGACAGGCAACGAGCCACAGCGCGCTGCCATGGGCTGCCCACGGCCCCTGGCTGGGATGCGTGCATCGCCTGTTATCCCTGCCCGTGGTGAGTGCCAGCTAGGTGATGCAGGTCAGTGATACCACTTCTCTTGGAGTTGCTTCTAGTCGTTCAACTTCCACAGTCTGTCTCTAGCACGAAGGAACAGTTACAGGGGAGCTGAAAACCCAGGCGGAAACAAAGCAAAAGCCAAGTGTGAAGTTTGTGAATCAGTCTTGAATATTTGTGCAAACTGTTAAATGGATCCTTGCAAACAACAACTAAATTCAGCTTTTCTAATGGCTCTAAGCAAAAATGTGCAGTTGAGTCACAAGAAATATCATATGGTCTTAGCACTGCTGTGTTTGGAGTACCTGGCTCTTTCAGGTGAAACCAACACGTTAACATAGCCAAATGCAATTCATGCTAAGCTAGCGAATGTGAAAGATTTCTGTCCTCCCTCCATGGAAGTAATTTTTCTATGTGTGTACACATCTGGTGTGAGATTTTTTTCTTTTTTTTTTTTTTTTTCCCTCCCCCTGTAAGCTTCCTAGACTTGGGAGGAGGCGGGGAAGATTCAGATGAAAGAATTCAGTCTCTAGAGCAACACTGATTGGCATAACTGCTATTGACTCCTGACCTGCTCTTTTTTCCATTGATCTGCAAATAGCATGAAACCCAGGGATATGAATCTAAAAATGAACAAAACAAAATAAAAAGCTTCATCTTGGCCACTGCTGATTGAGATTTATATGATCTTCTGCAAAATTAATAGGATATTGCTGGGGAAATGTCTTTTGTCCTTCTTATTCAAAGTGGAGCAAATTATTTGATTGTTTGTTAAGGTCAAGTAAAAACAACATCACATGACTCGTTGAAGGTTACAGAGCTCTCCCTAAAATTAGATCTCAACTATTATATTGCATCTCTCTCTGGATGATCTGAGTACTTACCAGAACACTCCAAGGGCTTCTTACATGAGGCAGCTGTGTGAAGTTTTTCACATATGAAGACCGACTCCCATGTGGTTATGTGTCTTCCTCCTCTTGATACCAGCACAACAGATTTGCAAAAATTCCATCAGAGCTTGGAAAGGTATTTCCCCCAAAGTCTAAGAAATAGCACTGAAGATCACAAACACATTCATAAGTGTTCTGCCTGAAAAATTAATTGGTTTGGCAAATGTTGTCTGACCAGCTGTAATAGAAATATTTTGCATGTCAGTTACAGGAGGGACCATGCTTCACTCTAGACTGCAAGCCTGCAAGGCGAGAGACTGATCTGATGGATCTGAACTCTCCTTTTTTTATTTTTCTTCTTTTTCTTTTTTCCTTTTTCTTTTTCTTTTTCTTTTTCTTTTTCTTTTTCTTTTTCTTTTTCTTTTTCTTTATCTTTATCTTTTTCTCTTTTTCTTTATCTTTATCTTTTTCTTGTTATAAAAACAATGGCATTATGTAGTTTGGGTACATAGCTTCTTTGGCATTAAAAAAAGTGCAGAAGGCCTTGAGAAATGGGGGTGTGGGTTTTTGTTTGTTTCGGTTCATTTTTATAACTTCCCCTACTCAGAAAGTTTAATGTGAAAAATAGCAAAGTGTGTACTGAATTGGGAAATAGTGGACGGGTTTTTTTTGCAGCAGAGAGGAAAGACTGCGCTGCTTATTAGTTTGGCTAAGCCAGTCTGCTGTTAGCAGTGGGAAGGTATAGAGTCACAGCATGGTTTGGGTTGGCAGGGACCTTCCAGACCCCCCATCCCAACCCCCTGCCACGGGCAGGGACACCTCCCACCAGCCCAGGCTGCTCCCAGCCCCGTCCAGCCTGGCCTTGAGCCCTGCCAGGGATGGGGCACCCACAGCTGCTCCGCGCAGCCTGTGCCAGTGTCAAGATGAAGCCCTTGAGAGGTTCTTCTCAGAGCAAGGGAATGGAAGCCGTGCAAATGGAAGCTGCTATTTAATTGAATGGAACTTTGGAAGGAAGAAGTGTGAGGAAAAGTGATAGAAAGGTCCTCGGGACATATTGCAGTGGGGTTGGTGCTGGTGTGTTTGTCATCTGTGTCTTATATACAAAACCTTCTCAAGGAATATTTCTCCATAACCTTAGGTCTTGCTGTTGTTGTGACAAGGGCAAGTTGATGCATCGGCACAGCTAGGTAAGCATGCGTTGTCAGATTGAGCTGGTTGATTTTTCAGGCCAAGCTTCCCTTACATGCATGACTGGGGAGAGCATTCAGCAATCTAAATGCAGGATCTCAGCTTAGAAGTCCAATGATTTGGAAAGGAGGCAAAGATTTTGATGACAATATCTGAGAAGCAGGGCATCCACTCCTGAGTTACAGTGATGGTGGCAAACGGGTGACTGGCCTGGAGCCCTGAGGCTGGGTGACAGGAGGTGTTTTCTACTGGGGTCTTGTTAACGAATTACTGCAGCCCTGCTCACTTCATTTCCAGCTTTATAGGCAGCATGAGCCTGTACAGCAGCATACAAACAACAGTAGCCAGAAGAGCAGTTTTGTACACTAAGAGTGAGAAGAAAAGTCCAGTATACCCGAGCACGTGAATGGGGAAGGCACCGTCCCAGGATCCAAAGCAGAGCAATGCTGTGTGTTTGGCTGTAAGATAAACCACTTGCATACCTGGTAACCCAGCTGGCAGGGAACACACCAAAGAGGTTGTGGAGTCTCCGTCTCTGGAGATCTTCAGAAGCCAATGAGACACGGTCCTGGGCAAGCAGCTTTGGGTGGCCCTGTTTGAGCGGGGAGGATGGATGAGATGAGCTGTGGGGGTCTCTGCCAGCCTCAACTGCGCTGTGGTTCTGGGTAGTCATGCAGAAAACAGAAAATGGCTCTTGAAACTGAGGTATTGCCATGCGTGAAGTATCAGAGAAGAAATTAAGACCAAACCCCCTGGCTTGCCGAGGTTCCTCTGCAAACAAACATTCTGGGGATGTGGTGTTTGGAGAACCGCTTTGGTGCTGCTAACAGCAGAACTCGGTGCGTGATGGTAAAAACAATATCTGAGACTGTGCAGACAGGACATTTACAACCATTTGGCATGTGAGGCTTTGCGGTTGCTAACTGCAAGAAGCATACATGTCTGGGAAGGTCCTACAGGAGATTATTGTAGGTCTTTGAATGTGGGATGGTGACAGCGTGAGATGTGGGACGGCTCCACCTGGTATCGGCAACTCCCCGTTGGGAAAGCAGCTGAGGCTTACTGTCGAGGTCTGTCCTGTTGGCAAGCCCGTTTCAAAAGGCGTGGTGTTGCATCGGCAACGTTCCTAATGATATTTTTGATACTAGGTGTTCAACTTCTGCTTGCAGCAAGCTGCAACTGTCGTGGTCCCGGTGGATGGGTACCGCACACTACGGCAGTTGCCTGCATGCTAGCAGGGAGAATTGTCTCACTGCAGAGTTGTATTTAACATTAAAAAGGCATTACTGTACTATAGCGATAGTAGTGACGGCGAGCCTTACACATCCAAGATTTGTGAGCCAATCTCTGTCTCTCTTCCCCGCTCTCTTTCCTTATCAAGGAAACTCTGTAGTATCATGTGCCGCAGAAGTAGAGGAAGAATTCCCTTTTGTGTACGCTAGAATTTCTTTTGGCAGCTGGAAAGATGTAATGCAATGGGATGCAGTAGGGAAGGTAAGGCTTACAGGAGAAGGAATGCAGGTTTATCCAAAGAGCAAGCATTGGAAGTATCATGGTTATTAAAGACATTTTTTTTTTACTTGGAACGCTCTACTCTCAAATCCTTCTGATGCAAATTACCAGTAGGAAAAAATGGTGCACTAGAAAAATACACACTCTGGCAGCGGATGAAAGTACCGCGGGAAAATCCGTGCCCGTTGTACCACGGGCTGACAGCGTGGGGTGGCAGAGCTGCTGCGAAGGAACAATTACAACATTGTACGGGCCAGATGTGCAGGAATTAGTGTGAGAACGTTTCAAAAATGCCCTTGATGGCACAGCAGCCATGCAGCTCCCGTGGCACAGCGGTGCATGGCTTATGCAACTCGTGCCGTGCTGCCGGGGGGAGCGAGCCCGGCGGGGGGGGTGCACCGGGCGG
>JAVJGI010000032.1:35121928-35135673 GCA_035590275.1 Ibycter americanus | reverse complement strand
GCAGCATCCCGCGTCTCCCAGCGCGCCGCCACAGCCCCGTCGGGAAAACCGCGCGTACGGGCTCCATGGTCATGAAAAGCCAGCGGTCTTTTATATGTTTTTCTCCGTAGTTGGTGAACTTTGCTTTTCTGTCCGCGACCTGTGGACAAGGGTGTAGTGGGATCAAAATCAGGTGAGAGGAGAGAAGATGTTGGGGAAATGGCCAGTGGGGGAGGAAAAGGTCAGCAGCTCACAGGTGTGGAGCTTTGGGCACGTTCACAGGAGACCGGGTGATGAGTCAATATGTTATGAAAGTGGCCTAATTATGACAAATACTTTCCCCGCCCCGCTGGAACAACTGGACTAGAAAATTGTGTTAGGCTTTCCATTCTGAGGCTATTAAATAGCAGAGGAAGAGAGAATGGAATATGTCTTTTGTCACAGCTACTTTTCTTTTTTATTGTAGAGCCTCGCACTGACTGGAGATTAGTTTAAAGTTAACGTAATTAATTATATTTAATTTGTGAATTTGTTTTTACCTGCAAAAACCTTCTTTATATTGTATGTCTGGTAGTATGAAGGTGTATGTGCTAAAGATAAAACACAACTTGCAAATTACATTTGGATAGCCCAGTGGTTTGGGGTGGGCTGCAGCTGGGGGCTGCCCCGGGCAGGGGGGGCGTGTTGGGCTGAGCCTCCCATGGGACCTTCTCGGGGAGCCACGCGTGCAGTGACACCCGGCTCTGTCTCTTCCAGCCCGGCTGCACCAGAAGACGGGGGGTTAGCACACAGCAAAGCGTGCGGAGGTGGGGTGTGTAATCCCCAGTGAGAGGCAGAGCGGTTGCTGCTGTCTGCAGCGAGTGCCAGGGGGTGAAGGGGTGAGGGCAGAGAGGAGGCGCGGCGCCGCGAGCACCCCTGAGCCTCTGCGTGCCTAGCTGTGAAACGCCAAAGCTGTTCAACATTTAGAATTAAACCTGGGGCACAGGTGTGGAGCGAAGAGCCGAGAGTCTTTAGATACAGTAATTGAATTTTCAGGGTTTTTTTTTGTTTTGTTTTTGTTTTTTTATATAGAGCTGCACGCTCTTGTCAGGAGATTACACCACCTGCAGCTTTCACGCAGGCTGCGGGAGCTGGCGGGAGCGCGGGCAGAGCCGCGGTGCCGCTGTGCCCGGGCTCAGCAGCCTGGCGTGGGCCAGCCCTGCCTGTGGGTGACGGCTGGTGACCTGGGTACGCCGGGGGTGCTGGAATCGTTTCCTCCAAACTGCAGAACTGTTTTTGGAATTTTTTTCCTATTCCTCTTTCATTTATTATATCCAAATAGACTATCTTTTTTTTTCCTTTTCTTGTCTCTGTAGCACATTTCTGATTCATTCATACTGATTTTATCAATGGATGATGGGTTTAAAATGCATCTTGGGTTTGGGGGTGTAAAGAGCACTTTCTGTGATATTCGTCGCATAGAGTGCAGTCATTTTGTGTAAATATTTCAAGTTAATGCGTATTCTTTGATAAATACCAATAAGGCTTAAGTTGTAATATAAATAATTAATATCTTAGGAAGCCTGGCCGTTCTAAATATAGGTAACTGGCATACCAGACTAGTTTTATTGCCTGCATGTTATTTTTTCCTGTACCTATGGCCTTCTCTCCCCAGCAGTAGTTCACCTTGCCCACCCTACCATCTATTTTAGCATTAATGTTTACTGCAATGAAGCTATTCATGCCCAGGGAACACATTATTCTGTTTATGAAGATAGTAGTAACCCTGAACACTGCATATATGTATTTGGGACTTAATTCAAATAACTCTTGAAATGCCACGTTTTAAATGGACGATGCTGATTCCTGCTTTTTTGCTTTATACTAGCTAGGTAAAGTGAACAGTGAAGGAGAAGATTTTATATTACAAAATTCATTTTTAATTCAAATATGATACTTCTGGAGTGACTGTCTTGAAAAGCATACTTTTCAATATTTTAGACACATCCAAATACATTTTCTTTTTACAAGATTAACCAAGTGAAGGATCAGAAGGAAGATTGTTTTGAAGTGTTAATGAAAATAATGCTTGTGTAGAAAAGTGGAAGATCACATGAAGGATGGGAGATAACATTAAGGATGGTTCAGTGCATTTATCTCTGCGACTTCAGGAAATCGTAACCCACAGAAGAGCCAAGTCGGTCCAGGAGCCAAGGCTCATGTACTGACTAAGCGGGAGGAGGCACTCAGATAGTCGTCCGTGGAATCGAAATGGTATTTTGATGTCAGACGTATGGCTGATTGGCCTGCTTATTATAGCTGCAATAAACTGTGAGCAGAATCCACTGTCTCACTAAGATTACAGCTCATGATAAAGTATTTTGGAGGTGCAATGCTTAGAATTGTAAGAGCATAAACCAAAACAAGCCAGCAAACAAAACAACAAAAAAAACCAACCCCCAAAACCAACCCCCAAAAAGGCCTAAAGCTTCAGATGTTCACTGAATGCAAGTATGTTTGAAATTCCTGGGATTCTGCTTGTGGACACAGTGGGGAAGTGGAATAAGCTTAGGTTCTCAGCATTTTTTGCAAACCTTTAGAATTCTTAGATGGAGGGTAATACATGGTAATAGTACGAAGTAATACTATTTTCTATAGTAGCAAATGATGTGCAGCATTTACTGTTGATCGAAGTTTACGTTACCTAGAATACAGTGTCTGTGCAAATGTTTGCTGCCTTTGGAGAGGACTTGACATATTGTTCCTAAGATGGAGGCAGATAAATTACAATATCCAAAGCACATCTGCTAGAAAGAAGTTTGACTGGGTGTGGAAAAGCAATACAAATATATTCATAGCAGAATAAGAGAGTCCTTTTTCTATTTAAGAATGTTAATTTGACTACATATGTATGATGTTTAACAATATACATCTGTACCTGTGTGATGGCAGAATCAAGAATGTTCTTTTGCTTCATCTGAATGAGAATCAGCAATCTAAAATAACAACAGGAATTCAGCACGCTGATTATTGAAGTTGTCAACCATTTTATAAAGTTACAGCATCTTGTACATCAGTTAGCGTAATCAGTTGATAATAAAGAGCACCACTCAATTAACAAATAAGTGCCGTTGGCAGTACTGAAGTATAATTTTGGCCATTTTTAATAGGTGATGCCTTCGCAGGGCTGGTGGTAGTTATTAGAGGATAATAAGTCTTGGGAAGGAAGGGTATCAGCAATGTGCAGCTGGAGTGCCTGCTGCTGATTATTCACCGCTGGCGCCTGCCGAGCGCCTGCCCCAAGTGGCAGCGGTGGCCCAGGTGGCCCGGGTGGCTGGAGGCCACGCGTGGCTGACGGGCTGGTGGGAGGCGGGGTAGCTGGGGGGCACTTGTCCTTCTCACAGCTTCATTTCCTGCAGAAATGGACATTCCCTGCGTTTCTCTTCCTGTAAGAATCACGTGTTTATATAATTATTTCTGTTGTTGGTTGGGTTGGGTTTTGGGTTTTTTGTTTGCCTTTTGTTGTTGTTGTTTGTTTTGTTTCGTTGTGGCAGCATGTGTCATATTGCAGATTAAGAGCTATTTTCTGAAAATATTTACTACAGCTGACCCCTTGCCCCGTCCCGCCCCTGGCAGATGGATGCAGAGTTTTCCCATCCAGCAAAGCTTTGCGGGATTGTAATTATGAACCTGGTACTGGGAGAGCTGTACTTTTTAGCATTCATCTGTCTGTAACAAAAAGTAGATAGTTCCTGTAATGATTCCAAAAACATTTTCACTAGCAAAGAAGTTCTTTAAATAGTACTCACAGTGAAGCCACTAATTTGCATGACAGCTTGATTAAACGTAACCTGGTTCCACACTTAATTTATTTTGAAACTGTCCAAAATTTTCATTCCATCTCATTACTTTTAAATTAGTAGACTAGCTTGAATAGATTAGTTAGGAAAAAAGGTAATTTTATTATCTTCATTTATGCAAGTTCAAATCCATACTGTAAAGTTGTCTGAAAGTGGTTATAAATAGCAAAACTGTTTGCACCAGCATAAAGATGTACGGAACCTGTTGGCGTGATGCATAATGAAATGAAGAATTAGGTCTTTTAATGATCATCTTTAACTTCAGCAGAAGCTGGGTTGCAAATTTGGCTCCATATCACAATATATATTCCTGAGTATGTGGATTTGGGGAGAAATGAACCTGAAAAGATAGTATTTAAGAGCGTATTCTACACAGATCTTCAGGAAGACTCCATTTGCAACAGAAAGCGATTTGTCAGCTACAGGAAGCGCTTTTGGAGCTGGTTTTTAATTGCATGTGAGACTGCAAGCAGGAACTGTTTTGAACAATTAATGACACTGATACAAATTTGTGTCTTTATGACACTATATGAAAAGCAAAACCGAAACATTCACGGTAAGAAGCAAAGGCTGGCATTCGTATTTGTCACTGCTGTCTTCTTAATACCAGGTTCTGTGGTGGCAAACCCACTCTGGGTGCCTGTTCCGTCGGAAGGCTGGCGAAAGCGCTGCCCTTCATCCTACCGCTTCCAACCCAAGGTTTTCAAATATGCCCTCTTTCCGCTGCCAGCTGGGGGGTGAAGGATGCGCAGGTGCAAACGAGAAAGCCCCGGGTCCGCTGCCGGAGGGGTGTTACTTACCTTTTGCAGTGGAGCTGGTGGAGAAACCAGCCACAGCTCTTTGCTTTCCATTGCGCTGGAGGCGGGATGCCCCGTGTTCGTACCAAGTCCTGCACAAAAGGGTGCAGGCAAGATCTTTTAAAATTTATTTCTACATTCACTTAATTAGCTTCTCTTTGCAGGTCAAGGCTTGTACAGTTAACAGAATATTTCAAATATCTTATGAAAACGGTCCCAACAGTATAGGTTATCTACCATCTGTTCCAAAAGGATATGTTTGAGAGTCCGGCTGTGAATACTTTTCCTAGGTGAGGGGATATTATATTAGTCATCATAAAATATATTCTGATCACCCGTTAGAGTGCTATTGTCATTGTTAGTGTCTCAGCACAAGGAAAAATAACTATTTATGGTAAATTGTAAGTTCAGAGCATTGGAAACAGTAGAGAGGTTTCAGTTTGCACTATGGCTAAGGATTCATGGACAGCCCAAACACTTCTTTTTTATATCTTTCCATAGGGCCATACTAAAATTGTTTTGAATATTCATTGACTATGCTAACTAATTTAAAAGACTTTTTAAAAACTGGCTTTTAGTACTATCTTCAAAATAATCTAAGTCCCTTGGGGGCCTACAGTTTGTTTTCCAAAGTAATTTTAGCAATTAAGAGCCTAAATATTTTTTTATTTTCCTGCGTCTGAGTAATTTCTGAGAACAGGGAAAGAGGCTTTTGAAACTTGTAACCTGCCAATCGGTCAAACATGCTGAGGCTCTGGCACAGCCCTGGAGCTGCAGCTGGAGGGAGGAAGAACGTCGCTCCCAAAGCCGGTGACAGCACTCCAGTTTCTGTTTGCATCCAGCCCATACCTGTAACTGTGGCAAGTTCACTTTCCAACATGCAGGACATTTTTCCTAAAAGTGTTTGTGAACATACATGTATTTGTTTACCAATTTGCAAACTGACCCTTGGCATTATGGGTTATACAAAACGTTTAAAAAGTTTTTGCAGTTCTTCAAGGCAGCGATGATTTTTAGAGTGATTAAATTAAACTTGGTATGTTGAGTGCCAATTGTTGGCTTTGGGGTTTTTTCTATGCATGGTAATTTTCTGTCAGAAGCAGTAAAAGTAACAACAAAATGTAAAAAACAGATGTGCTGTGAAATATGATTGATATTTGCACTAATGTGTTACATGAAATATTTGATCAAGGTGGGTTCACCTTGCTCACTGCTGGAGATTAATTAAATTTCCTAGATTAGGACCCTAATCTACTGCTTTAGCTACTCTAAAAAAGAAAAAAAAGAGCAGGAGATGCTTTCAGAGAGTGATCCGGCTACCTGAAATCTGACTGTGAATGTCTTGCAGTGGGTGGAGTCTGTATCATTAAACTAAAATAATTTGTAACCCAAGAAAGTCTTCGTTAATTTATGGCCTCTGAGATCAGTGGTCTAAGCAAGATGAACCAACCCTAAACCCATAAAACCTCTTTGGAGACACTCATGTCCTCCTGGAGTGGTCTATGGCAGACACGAAAACCTCAGATCCACCGAATATGATCCGGACAAGCGGCTCAATGTATTTCATGGTAACGTTAAACTGGAATATGTAGAGGAGAGAGCAGAGTTTTGCCAAAACATAGTCAGTTTTTGTTTTTTATGATCTCTCATCCAGCTTTAACATCACGAGCTGTGCTCGTCTTGAAATCTCCTTCACTCATGAGCGTCTGTCCTCTCTTGGTTGTTGTTGTTGTTATTATTATTATTATTATTATTATTATTATTATTATTATTATTATTTCCTTTTGAAGAGTCCTATTCCACACGTTTGCTGTGCAGGCAGGCTTTGGATCCCCTGGGTTACTCCCTCATTTCCTATCTCTCTGCTCCTGAAAATGTAACTTGCTCTCTCCATGAAGATGACAGACAGGTACATTTTCATTTCAGATTTGCATCCTAGATTTGCAAACTAAAATCTCCATTTTATCTTCTGAAATCTCTTTGTAGATACCTACCATGGAGCTCAAGCATTACATTTTTTTAAAAAACCATCACACATCTTTCGTTTCTGCCTGTCTGCTATAAATGCCTTTTCAGCTGGCCATCCTGCTTGAAAGCCGGCAGCCTGGTGGTCTGGTACCCCTCTCACGGTTCTCCTGGCCACGCTCGCTGTAAACCTCGCTGACCCTTGCTGCATAACACCCCCGTGGAGTGAAAACACCTATTCAGGCTTATTCATCCTGATTAACGAATTATTTTTCCTTCTGATTTTAAGAAACACCATCATGCATTGTGACATTTCTTTGGACCTCAGTGACAAATATTTTTTCAGACCGTCCTCTCGGCATCCTGCCTCGGTTTCCTCTGGTTCCAGCTTCTCCATCTCATCAGGGATAATGTATTTGTCTTAACATTCAGGTTTATCAGGTAGTAATAACCAGCTATGAAAATGGATGTCTTTAATTTGGCCACTGCCCTGGGTGTGACAGTGACAAAGGCAGCTCATTGCCCGCGCTGGGGAGTAGGGCACTCCATAGGTCTTCATTTTCAGCTCTGGCTGCAAAGTTTACGATTACAGGGTGGAAAACAATGAAGACTGAGAGGAGAACATTTTCCATTTGAATGAGAGGACTGAGACATGTGACACTAAATATACTTCTAAAAGATAATTTATTTCCTAAATCACTCTCACTTTTGAATTTGAACAGTAGTTATAGATGAAAACCACTGGCATTTAATCAGGAAGTGAGTGAGCGCTGAAGAAAATACTATGGGCGTGCTAGTAAATATTTATTTGTGATAGATGAGCATAAGTGAAAGATAGAATTCAGCATTCAGTAGGGCTGAATCCATCTCGTGATGTAATTTACAATTTCCAAATTTATGAATATATGTATGAATGGTTGAATATAGACTCTGCTGTGAATGCTAGTAGTTGAAGGTCATGCTGTATTTCATTGGAAAGCTAATTTTCCTGATGTATATAACAACATTTCACATTTGATCTTCATGTAATAATTACTGAAGCATTTTAACATTCTATTATTGTGTAAATAAATGTAAATATGTAAATATTTTTCTTGCACTTGATGAAGCAAGTAATGTTTCTGTTATGTATCTGAAAGCAGAAGACATAGCTGATCCCAGCGATGTTCATGTCTATGAAACCATAGCAATGGGACAGGCTCATGCTGGAAAGAAACAGTAAGTTGCCCGTCTTTGCATCTTTGTTAACATTTTTCAATTACTTCTCCACTTTTGGATAGAAGTGGACTGATGTCACTTGGGAATCATTAAACGCTTTCTGAGGCAGATGTTGTACGCTTATCTGCGAAGGGTGACCATCTGTGAGCCAGC
This sequence comes from Ibycter americanus, assembly GCA_035590275.1. NCBI lineage: Eukaryota > Metazoa > Chordata > Aves > Falconiformes > Falconidae > Ibycter > Ibycter americanus. The sequence goes on along the minus strand of JAVJGI010000032.1, from coordinate 35,127,722 downwards.
AGATCGGGATGCTCTGAACCTTGGAGTGCTACAAGACTTGGTTGAGAAGACCACCGGTCTATAAATTTTATTCCATGATAATATACAATCTAAAATACTTCAGTGAAAAATCCAACAGATTCAAGCAGTTAACCAAACCAATATTTAATTTTATTTTGCATTTTTTTGTGAGGAGGAACGATTTCAAATCTGTTGTGATCTTTTGAGGTTTGTCTGAAAGGCTACAGGTAATAGGCGCTGCCTGTTACTGCTGTTTGATTCAGTACTATAAAAACTCTCATTTCTTAAAAAACCAAAAGGCAAGCTGCAAGTTCAGTAAGGCTGTGTGAAGTGGATTAAGATCTGGATAGTTAGCAGACCTGAGAAGAATTGTCAATGTGGAGTCAACACCAACGGTGGGTGCAAAGGGTATTTCTGGTGGGATTCTTCAGCAGTGAGCAGTGGGAGCAGTTCTGTTTGGTGTTTGCATGAATATTTTGAAATTTGATATAAAATTATTGATGATGAAATTTGAAAATGACACAGCGATGAGTGGAATAGGAGATAGTGAAGAGGAAAGCTGCTCAAAGGGAACATCTCGGTAAGCTGGAGCCATTTTAAAAATAGAGTTTATGCTGGGTCCTGGTATAACACAACGGCAAAACCCACAGTAGCAGGATCCAGAGGTGTGCACATCTGGAGTAATGAATAGGAGTACAAATGCCTTGCTGAGTTAGGTAGTGAAATACGATGTGTAGTTCTGGTGCATGTTTTCTCAAAGATGCTGAAATAACAGAAAGATGGCAGAAGAGAAAAAATATTATATGGGAAATAAAAAATATGTACGGGGAGAAGCTTAAAGAACTCATTCTAATTAGTTTAGCAGGGTAGAAATAGGCATCCTCATTGTGTTGAAGAATGTTTTTATGTCAAAAAACCTCAGAAAATTCAATCTTGGCAAAAACCCCGTAATGAAAACTAATGACTAAAAGCTGAAACTGAACAATTTCAACATAAATGCAAAGCAAGTGTTTTATAGGCAATTAACTACCGGAATCAGCTACCAAAGAAAGAGAGGGCTTCTTATCTGTTTGGCTGGTTGCCTCCCTAGAAGATACGTTTAGGCCCTTTGTTGAGCGGAATAGTGTCAGAAAGGTGGTTCTTTCCTTCGGCGTAGTTATGGGGAAATCCTCTCTTTGACCCAGGAAGAGGGGTGAAGCATTCTGTGGAACCCCAGCGCCCCCCGCTAGCACCATTGCGCATCAGTCAGAGCAGAGAACTACCATTTGCTCGTCTGAAAATTTCCTGTACCTGAACCTTTTTTCAGAGTGTTACTGGGTGTCTCTGTGAAATTCATTCCATTCTTTAAGATATATTAAATTTATATTTGATTTTAATGTTAAAAATCTATTTTCTTTAATGACTTAAATAAAATCTGTTGTGTGTAGGAGTGTGATTCAGAATATTTTAATGTAGGTTGTAAGCGTGGAAAGAAATACAAAACATGTCCAAGAGACACTTGGCCTTTGCTGTGTCTTCGCCACACCTGTGGCACAGGGTTGGGGCTGCTCGTGGAGCCAACCTGGCAACCCAAAAGCATTTCTGTGCCTTTTCCCTCCCACAGTTATTTAGCAAACAATTTATTCCTGTGTCCTCTGTTCATAAACCCATAAATCTTTTCTATGAGCAAACAGTTCAATTTATCTTTAATAGTCAATTTTATCTTTAGATTGTGGAAGGCAATACTTCTTAGAACCAGTGATTTCTGTCAGCAGAAAAAAATAAATGATGCCTTTATATCCCTGTGTGATGGGTTCCTGTTTCATTCCGGAAAACCTGGCAGTGGGGACGTTTCCTTGCTCCACTGACACAGTGTTCCTGAAGAGTGTTTGTATAAATTATTTCACTGACAGCTTTCAATCCTGTAAGCATATTAAAACGTTGCAAGGGAAGGAAAAAACCCCACAAAAAACCCCAGCTGGAGCAGCAACCACTGCTCTGTTTTTCTGTTCTTTTTGGGATCTTTTTTAGCTAGGCTTTGACTTTGTCACCTGCCTGGATAATGAACGCCGGGAGAGCAGGCTGCTGCTGCCGCTTAGCTGAGCGGGCTAATTGGAGGGGACTGCATTGGTGACAATTAGGAGGAAGAACAGCGGAGCAGATCAATATCCTTGAGAGCAGACTTGCTGTCCTTTGGGAATCTGTGCCATAACAGGGCTGCCAGCCTACGGAGAGATTAGGATACAGCCGATTGCTATCGGTAATTTATTTGCCTTAACTTATGTAACTATCAGGTATCAGATATATCGTCCATACAATAAACTGCATTAAAGGTTCAAGTACCAAATTTTGATGGATGGTCTGCCAGTGGTCTTAAGACGCTACAGTGATTATGCAGTTATATTATTTTCTTCTGTAAGACCCTAACATTTATATGCTGGATGCGCTGCTGAGTATTATAATTATTGTGAAGGTGATTGTACGTCTGCTTTCCGAGCTTTGCGGATAAGCCCTGTGCTGATGTGAGATGGCATCTTCCCAAGGAGGCTGAGGGGAGCCCCCCGGCCTGCGCCATCACAGCGGCTGCAGGGGTGCTGGGGACGGGTCCGGTGCAGGAGGTGCCCGGCAGGCAGCCTGGGGCAGCGCAGCCCCTGTGCCCGGGCAGAGGGGTGCTGGTGCAGTGCCAGGGGGTCCAATGCAGTGCAAAGCGGTGCAGTGCAATGCGATGGGGTACAATGTCGTGGGATGCAATGTTGTGGGGTGCAATGCCGTGGGGTGCAATGCAACGTGGTGCAGCGCGAGGGGTGGAATGCGGTGCGGTGCAATGCGGTGGGGTGCAATGCAGTGGTGCGCTCAGGGCAGGATGCAGCCCTGGGAAGGCACGGCTGACAGCCCCACCGCAGATGAAGCGTGCAGGTCCCTGTCCTTGGCTCTGAACCCCAGAGAAGTCTTGCACTCACTCCGTGCTGTGCTCCTCCACATCTCTTTTGTCTTCTAGAGAGGAAGCCTTGTGGCTTCTGCATGAGATGTACCCATGTCTTTTCCACTGTTAGGTGGAGAGAGCTCACCTGGTACCCCTTTTTCCCTGTGGTACCATCTCACACTAGCCACCCACAGTCCTTCATTATGGTACCCAATATGTAAAATTAATTAGTTTGTGTAGAAGCACTCGCGTAGTCTGTTCAGCCAGAGACTGCAGCAACAAGCATCTTTCTGCTAACTCCACTGTGAATGGATTCACTGTCTTTGAGGCCGTCAGAGATGTATATGAAGTTCTGGTTTTACTGATCTGGTCTTGTTAAAATGCTGGTCAAGAACCCATTTTCACAGCTAGCAAATTGCTGCTGTGAAGGTGAACTGGCTGGGCTGATGGAGGGCAGTAGCCTGGCACAGGGCGAGTCAGGTAAAACAGTCTTGAAGCTTTCTGCATGTTTTCAGAGTTAAAAATATTACTAAAAGTTTTCAGAAAGTTTCAGCTAATATGCTAATATAATACAGACAAGAAGTCTGTAGCAGTAGCGATAAATCACATTGTGGGATCCTGACAAGCAACACTGGGGTATTTCGAGGGTGATACAGATCTGCCTGCTTAACTGTTCCCAGCACTACCCACGTTTAATGAAGATATCCTATAATCTTGAGGATCCAATTTACTAACTGTCACTGTTAATGTAATCTCTATAGAAGTAAAACTCTGGGTTTGACATTAACATGGACATAGACAGAATCCATTTCAGGTGAGCGTAAAAATTCAGTCTGTGAGGTACCTGTGACTGTCACAGGTGAAAATATTTGCTAATGAAGTGTGTATTAGTCTTAGACAGGTAGAGAACTCCCCATGTCTCTTAATTTACTTTGAATAATTCATTAGCTAGCACTCTTCACCCATGACAGTCATAGGTAAATCCCAGACTGGAGCTGCTAATTAAAGTTGCAAGATGAAGGGAAGCTACTAACGAGATGCTAGACGAGTCCTCAAACAATACAGAGGTAATTTTAAGTGCATAAAGTTCTATTGTTGGTTTTCAGGCGAGGCTAAGGAAATGCTGAAGAATTTACACTTGGTACAACAAATAATTAGAAATGCGTGTGAATGTAGGCGGGAGGCTGAACAAGGGGAGCATGCTTCCCCAGGGTCAGCAGGGACCTGCCGCGTGTAGTAGGGACCATTCAACAAGTTGATATGAAAAATTGTTGAATATTTCACATATAGTTGTTTGGTTTTTTTTTTAAAAAAAGAGAAACCATGATTCTATGTGGATTTTGTCAGACACATTTATGGATAAATATGTCACTAAAGTAGACCTGTGTCTGCAGAACAAAAACTTGTTACCCATGTGATGATCTGTACGTGCGCTGTTGTCAAGTGGAACTAAATGGTGAGCTTATTGGAATGAAAACGTATAGATAGAGTTTTGGATACTATTTCTTGTTGTGTCTTCTACAACATGAGATTTAGAAATTTCTAAATTAATGTTTTGTTGAAGAGTACGGAAGATTGCATCTGTGTTGTTCCCATTGCCTGGCTGATTCCGTACACAGAAATGTTTGATGTTGCAATACATTGAAATATGTTTAATGTTAGTTTGGTAAGAGATATCTAAAAATCTGTATTGGGGATATGGAGGAGGATAGAAACACACTTTTAATGATTATGTTCAATATACAAAATACAGCACGCTATTCAGATAAAATCAAATGCATTAATGCAGTTCATCGTGTTAAAGAAATTGTCTCATAGGAAAATCTGTATAGCAGAGCTTCACTAAACGTGGGAAAAGTTGAGTGTGTGGAGGGTCTTGTTGGAAGGGAAAATAAATATAAACAGTTAGATGCGTTTGCTAATCCTGCTTACTGCGTGGCCACAGCAGCAGCTCCGGCACTGCACGTGCTGGGGCGGGGACCTGCCGCGATCCTCTGCAGCCAGAGACACTTGAGTTACAACCTCCCGAGACGACGTGTCTGAAGCAAAACCCACGAAAGGTGGTGCCGGTCCCTCCCGCTGCTTCTCGCCCTGCACCGCTCGTGCAGCCGCGTTGTGGTTTGCGCTGGGAGCCGCCTGGCTTTGGTGGGCGAGCGGCGCTGACACCTTCCCTGCCAGCTGCTTCCCGGGCCGCTCGCCTCTGATTCACTCTTCAGCCGTCCAGGAGGTGATGGCTGGCTTGCAATAAAGCGAGAGCGGAGACAAAGCCTTGGCATTTGTGCCAAGGCAGGAGCGCATCCAGGCGCTGCTGTGGCTGAGGACGGCCTTTCAAAGCACCACGTGCCTTTACAAGGGTAGGATCAAAAAGTAACGCGCTAGGAGAGCAGTACATGAAGTGTTCGATATAGGAAAAACGCAGTGGAAGTGGTAGGGATGTTAAGATTACCAAAAAATGCATCTCGTCTTGGTGAAATACTCAGCAAAGCAAACAGAGTTTTAATGTGCTTCAGTTTAGCACCCACAACAAACCCTGAGTTTGAGGGGGGAGAAGAAGAAACATAAACTGCCATGTAACTCTGCATGGAAAAGTAAACGTCTCCGTGAGCATCCTGTGCTGCAGTGCAGCCCTGCTTAGCTGGAGGGGTCCTGGCTGGTCCTGGTGGCGGCCCCTCGCTGGCCATGCCTGTGCCGTGTGCCATGCGCCGTGTGCTGTGTGCCATGCACCGTGTGCCGTGTGCCATGCGCCGTGTGCCATGCGCCGTGTGCCGTGCGCCGTGCGCCATCGCCGCGAGGGCACGTGCCTTCCTGAGCCCTCCCGCCGCCGCCAGCCCCCCGGTCGCTAACGAAACTTGGTGTTTGGAGAGGCTGAGCCGATAACGTATTTTCATCATT
>JAVJGI010000032.1:35091113-35121828 GCA_035590275.1 Ibycter americanus | reverse complement strand
TTCTGTGTGATACCAGCAAATATAGAAAGTGTGATTTTAAAATCGGCGTGTGTATGCTGTGTGCGGTTTCGGTTCGGGGCGCCCTGGCGGCCGCCGCTGTGGCAGGGTGCAGCCTGGCTCCGGAGCAGTGCCCCGCGCTCTGCCGGCGCGTTTGCTGCAGGGCCCAGGCGCCCGTGTCCGTCCCTGTGGAACATGGATTTCTGATTTCTTTTGTGCAGCGGGTGATTTTGCACTGACTGAAAGTGCTTTTGCCCAAAGCCAAGTTGTGATTCATTTCCCGTCTGTATTGAAGCAGGCTCTATTTTTATGCTTAAATAAAGAATGGGGTGACTATGGAGAATTTGCATGTTCTCCTGAGAGCGTTTCCAACTGCAGGTGATGGAGATGAAACAGCCTCATGTCTATCCAATAACAAGACAATATCCATTTCCCTATATCAGAAGAACCAACAACTCATCTAAAAAGGTGAACAAACTATACCATCTGCTAAAAAAAAGACAAAAATAAACCAAGGGTTTGATTTATACGGAATATTACTCAGGTATTTCAGGGTGTTTGTGCATGAGGGAGTTAAAAACAAGTTTGTTCCCTGCTGCAGTTTTTGCTATGCCAAAACTTAAGAGAGAAATTTTGTGCATTAAAAAGGAAATGGGAAACAGTTCTTTGCTGAACAGTGTCAGCCATGCATGGTACGTTCACAATCTGGATCTCTGCTGTGTCTGAGTGCCGAGCATCCACTCAGCTCTTACGTTTGACCTAGAAAACTTAAAAAAAAAAAAAAGCTCCTGCTAGTCACAAGATGGTGTACCATCTGATCATTTTCATTCTGATAAAGGTTAAAGAGTTAAAAATGATGAGTTGAATTTATTACTTTGGGATTTGTTTGTTTGGTGTACCTGTAGCTGTAGCAGATTGTTGATTGACAGCAGGGACATGCCCCACTACTTAATTATAAAGAGATCCCAGAGTTTAGTGAGACCACAGAACAGCTTCTTCTGTCACGGAGACACATCTGCTTCCTGTATGTCCTCTTACTGTTCTCCCACTTATTCTACAGAACATACCGATTTCAAGGCATTTCATGTTTTCCAGATTCAAACTATTGTTGCACATAATATTCCCATAGAGAGAGCAAAGAAAGTCCAGTGGCGTATTTTTATGTCTATAAAGAAATGTAGAAAATTATAAAGTGCGGTTGTAATTACGAAGTGAACCCAAAAGCAAAGGGAGCCTGATAGCCCCTGTCTGTGTAACCGCTTCCCTGTGCAGAACCCTGTCGCTGGGCAGGGTGCAGAACTATGAAACCAAACCTGTTTGTTTTGCACCAGTTTCCATGTTTAATGCCTGGAGTGGTAAAGAAGCAAACTTACCCGCAGATCCTCTTTGGCTTGATGACTAAATTCCCTTTCAACAGAGAGGCATGTTGTGGAAATGTGTAAATCATAGAATTGATAGCAATTTGCTCAGGGTTTTTATAGCTTCCTTGGATCGCCTAAAAGATGCTGAAATGTTTTCTTTCACTTCAATCTTACTTTGACTTTGAAGAGGGTGAAATGTGGCTGTATGTTTCAGTGGTGACACAGTTTAAAAGGAATCTTTGTATGTAAAGTACTTAATGTACAGGGAAGGGGGGAACAGTAGAAGGTTTATAAGCATTTGATGGTTTGGTGCTGCGTGCTCTCCTAAGTCGGGATCAGAACTGTTAGGAGATAGCCTCCAGGAGATTTTCTCCTCCAGCCACTGCTCTTGGCAGAGTCACTGGGCATCCCCTCCCCTCGCCCCCTGCTGCGGAGGGCCCACGCCAGCGGCAGAGCCAGCCTGTGTGCAGGGTCCTGCCCACAGCCGCCCTGTCAGCTGCGGGCAGCGAGGTGCCCCGTTCCCAGTCATGGGAGATCAAGGCTTCGAGCTCAAACCCACGTGATATATTTAGCACGTTCTACTCTATAAGCTCAAAACACATGGATGTTAAGTACAGTCGTGAATGATTCCTTTGATGCTGATGGAATAACTGTTAGTTTTCTCTTGTTAATGAAGAGGCTGAGAAAGTCCCAGTGGATGAGGGGTATTACTCTATTTCAAGCCTTGTTTTAATTCTTCTAAATCACTTCTTTTCCAAAAGTGATATTTAGAAGACGTGTAAACTCATTGCCTTTTCATCCTACAGCCCTACTTTCCATTTAAACAATGTCTCATCTGCTGAACCCCGGTATTAATGTCTGGTTCCACTTAAGTTGCTTGAATTATGTTGTTAAGTGCTGAAGTAATTCCAGCGAGCACGCAGTGCAGCGGTTCTTTATGGTGCAGCCGGACGGTGCAGCCTGGCTTTGACCGTGCCCATCGCTTTGGAAAGCCAGGCTGTAACTTCCCTGTGTGACTGGGGCTGTCCCCTGGCAGGCAGGGCCTGGGGCAGCAGCCCTGGGAACGCTCCTGAGCAGCAGCTTGTTTCCTCTGAAAGTGAGCAAACATTAACATGGCACCTTCGTAATAACGTACATTGAATTGTAAATGAAAAGCACACGGTTGTGATTTAATATGCAGGCAACTCTGGAAAATCAATACTAACTATATAAAAAGAGTTCAAAATGATAATACAAATTAATCCAAGAGAGAAATATTCATAGTAGTCATGATACGCTGATTTCTGCCAGTCACAGCTTGATTGCATTTACAGTTACATTTGTGGTACTCTTGATAAATCCATGATTGGGAGATAACGCACACATCTGAACCAAATACATCTTTGAAAAAGCCTTAAGCCCATGAAAAACAAAGTGAACCCCACACCTTGCCTCTCCGCTCGGTTCCAGTTTTAGGGATGAGGGTTTTTCCGGGCTTGGCCCAGCAGTGACTTGACGCTGGAGCAGCGTGTTCCAGCAGATCAATTCCAGTCCAGGGGAAGGGCTAAACCTCTAGTTTCATCTCCCCCAGGGCTTTTAGCCTCCCTTGACCTTGGCAATCCATAAGTGTCTGCTTTGCTTTCCCAGCAGTATATTAAAAAATAATAAAGTCAATAGCTGGAGCTGTCAATGGGAAGGCACTCGGGTGCTGGGAGCGAGCGGGCTCCTCCGGCCAGCATCCTCGGCTGGGAGAAGAAGCAGGGCTGCGGTGGAGGGAGTGGGCAGCACCCTGGGGGGGGCGGGGGGCCGGGTGGCAGCACCCCGCACCCTGCAGAGGGTACCAAATGGTCCAGAGAGCCGCCGCGGAAGCGCGTTGGGTGTCCAGCCGGAGCTACACAAGCCATTTTCCACCCATATCCCGCGATGGCAATTTGTTTACCTGGGGCTGATCTGAACTGAAACTTCATCAGAGAGAGGGTCCTCCGAAACCTGTCGCGCAGGGAAGAGGGACAGCACATAGTTCCTTTTCCATGCCAAAGTACAGTAACGCAGCATTTTGACATGCAGGCAATTTACGAGGCTGTCTCCGTGGTCTGCAAGGAGCAGGGCTGCTTATTTCAGTCAGCTGGTTGCATTAAATTGTCACCCGTAAGAGCCTTTCAAGGACTGTGCAATCATTCTCATTTCTCCTTGGCACGGACTGGTTTAGTTCATGATCTGCTGCTCTCACATGTGAAACGGAATAGATCTCTGCCCCAGGTTTCCCAAGAAGACGCAATTTGACTTAATCTGAAATTACGATCTTTGACAGCATGCCTCTCACTTTCCATGGGCTCCTGTTTTTCTCGTATTACCCTGAAAATGAGGGTTTCTGTTAGTACTCCTGCATCAAGGGCCCATGTTTTCTGCATATCCCTTAGGACGGCTTCCCTGTCCATGCATCGAGGAGAGGGCGCGCTTCCATCAGGTGCACCTTCTCAGTTTTCACCAAACCGGCATTATTTATGGTAGAAGAAGCAACTTTTAACTGCCCCGCTCCCCGCTGGGACCCCTGTGAGAGTGAAGGCAGAGAGCCCAGCCGGCGGGAGCCCCGAGAGCCCCGCTGCCGCTGCCGCCTGCCGAGCCGGGCCGGGCTGGGGAGGAGGCGTTTCCCTGGCAGCTCAATATTACAGTTTTTTCTTTCTCACCATCTTTCTTTCATGTTGGTTTTAAAAATTTGAACTCTTCCGTGCGGACGGTACTCTCGTCCTGCAGCTCTGCCCGTGTCAGCTGTCCGTGTCTGCACAAATGGGCTGAGTTAATGTTTATGATTTCTAAATTATCTTTGAAGCACAGAAGAGATCTTAAACAACAAAATACCTTCTTTTTCTTTCTTTGAAGCAAGCAAATGATGTTTGGACAACGAATTAAATAGTTGTAGAGGTATACTTAAGAAAAGCGTATGCAGATTTGCAGATGTTTTCTTATAGGAGCTTTTTTGATATACGTTTTGATATGTTGTGTGTTACTAAATTTACACAACGACCTTAAGTGATTTCTAAATCCCGGCTTCGCTGCAGAACAAAGACTTATGCCAGTACCTCTACAATATTCAACCTCTAGTGAGTATTTTGTATCATATCCTCTTTTTATCACGTCCTTCTAAATTACTTTAGCTTACCTCTTACTACGATCTTCATCCAGACCTGTGCTAACATGATTTCATGTAGGTGTGTTTCTGGGGGCGTTTTGCTTTTTCGCCAAGCTCAGTCCGTGGGCACAGTAGATCTTGGCTGGCCTTGGCTGCAGGTGGCCGGATGCTCTGCGGCGTGAGCCCCTGGTCCACGGGCTGTGGGGTGTCAGCTCTGCAGGGCAAGCGCATCCCTGTGCTGCACCCGTGCTGGGGGCGAAGCGGGGACACCTTCGCCTGGACCGAGCACGGCACGTTGGTCTGTGCTCCTGCCTGCGAGGGCGGTTACATGCGCCGGGGCACGGTGGGGCTCAGTGTCCGTGCAAGAGGAGAGCTGGGAAACAGCTTCCCACGTAGAAGTGCTGCTAATGGTTTTTAAAAAGAGGAAGTTGGTATCCTCTCCTTGTCTTTCTTCTATTCTTCGTCTAATATGAGGATTTTTGTTTTGTTGATTCATAGGTTATCTAAATATGAGTAGGTTCACATCAATCAGCACAGCTAGTACTGCAAAATGAATATAAATGTTGTGTTCAGTACTTTCCTAAAAGAATGGATGTGTGTCTGAAATGTAAATCCGCATCCTGCAGTCTTTTCTCATGACTCCTTGAAGCCTAACTCTTTAGGCTGTTCTTTTTTTAAACATTAATCAATTATTTTGCTCTAGACTTCTAAATTGGTTTGCAAGAATTTATGTTATCTGTGGCATTATGTTAATTTCAAGCGGATGGTAACAATCAAGTATTATACAAAGGATAAAAGTTAGAAATGAAAAATCTTTGCTCGTTCCTCCACATGAATGCTGGAAATGTATACAGGCTGTTAAGGTTTTCTATTTATTCAGTGACCAAGCTTTAAATTGCACATGGTAATTACTCAGTGTTCCTCATACTAACATATTGTGGAGCACTGAGGGAAAATTATGGTGCACTCTTGATAGTTTTAGAAAATGAACTGAAGCAAGATCCGGTACCATTTTGCACCATGCCGAGGCTCCAGGGAGGAAAAAAGCCTGCATGCTGGTGCACGTACAAAACAACAAAAAAATAAGCATACTGATTTGTAGCAGCTACCATTGTCATTATGATATCAAAAGTGAAATTAAAAGTTTCCTACAATTCCAAAAAAACCCCCACCAAAAGCAGAAAAAGTTGACACCTTGAACCTAAAAACCTTCCCCTACAAATCAGGACCCCCATGTGCTAATTAAAAAGTAAAAACCCAACTCCTAATTCCAGTTTGGCCCAAGGTAGCCCCGGATTTGCCCCCTTTTGTGGTGGCAGCAGGAGATCTCCCCCAGCGGTTGCGGTGCAGCCCCATGCCTTGTCAGTCGCCAGCAGGAGCGGACCCAGCTTTGGTTTTGGGGGTCAGACCTGCACCCCGAGGTGCTGCTCTGACCCAGCTTGGCCCCACCTGCCTGGGCAAAACCGTGGCCTCGATTTCCCCAGACATGCTGCATGTGTGTGTTGTGGTGCCATGAGAGCTACTGACTGGTGGAAGCCATCTCGCTACAGCATCATGTTTTGCAACGTCTTATGAATATTTGTATTTAAAGCTTTCTCATTAGAAGTAATGACAAGTGATATGCATGAGGAATTGCTAGCAGAAAATGCAGTTATTGCATCTCATATTTAAAATTATTTAGGTCAGTATTCTTGACAAATAAATGAGCTGACCTTTTATTAAAAGGGATAATTGGTGTTAGCAATTAAAGTAAGACACACTAAAAGTAATTAATCTTCAAAGTATCCCTGTATAATTTGCTTCTTCTTGCCTCATTTGAAACCCTCTCTTGCGTTTTTGAGGTTGCTCTTTTAAATATTCTGAATAACTGAAATATTTTACTGTTTAGTGAATTGAAAAATAATTTCCTAACCTTAACCATACATGTGCTTGGAGACATGTGGGCTTCTTTACAAGAGTAGAAATCCACTTTGTTGCAGCACTTTTGTCATTTTAAAAAATTTCTTCCCTAGATGTTGTTGGAAAGAAAACTGATGGTGGTGATTGGGCTTCCATCACTGTAAAAAAAGGGTATTTTTGGCTCTCTTGAGCTGTCCCTTCTTCCCCGACCACAGCAGCTGTGTAGTGAGCGACGTGAAGGTGATGCTGCAGTTATCCCTATTTCCTATGAAAGAAAAAGAAAATACGGCTAAACAAGCTCTGTGCAGGCTAGGGCAAGGAACTGTAGAGCTGATACTGTAACTTCAAGGGTGTTTGCTCATTAGAGTTACAAAGCTGTAATGTATTTTGAATCAAATTGGCAGTTTGAAAATCTGGAGTGGTTTGAATTCTACTTCCAAAAGATGGAAAGTCACTATGATGATATTGCTTTTAAAATATTAGGCTCTTAAAATGTAAGTAAACTTATTTTTTCCCATCTAATAATTTAAATTGTTCTAGGTAAAAGAATTATTGATGTGCGCTTCTTTTACTGATTCTCAAATGGTTCTTTTGTTGTAAACCAAATACACTTAAATGTGTTTGTGTTCATGAATTAATTCATTTCTGTCACAGGCATATGACAGCGTTACAAAATCAGTATTCCATAGGCAAAGTCTTCTCCCTTTCTGAAGCTTAAGATGGTGAAATCTTGATGCCATAGAAATCAGAGGGGACAGGATCCTGACACCTGATTTTATAGGTAGTGGAAATCTTTGTTACTTAGATTAGAAACTTATGGTCTTTCAGTCTTTAAAGAAAAAGGGAAAAAGAAGGTTTTCTCTCCTCCTTGTTCACGCTTACCGTGAGTGCACAAGAGCAGTATAATATAGGTGCAGTATACCACAAAAACTGCCAAACTTTTTCCTACCTTCTTCAAGAAAAAACCCAAAAATAAAATGATAGAGCATTAATGCAGACCAGTAATTTTCTTCACATGTGGGAGAACTGAGTATTTCTTTTGGCTGTGTGAAATTTCTGCTTCAGCAGCTTTCCCTGCTTGGGTGGTCAGGAGGGTAACATGGACAGGGATGGAATTGTGGATCACCAGGGAATCACTGTTGTTCTGGTGCAGTTTTCCTGGGAGTTTCATGACACCGCTCTTGCCTCCACGGTGGACAGGAGATGGTTGCGTGTCTGATCAGCTCTGGACATGTTCCGTGACCAAAGCCAGAGCACCAGCCCTGACTCTGGATTTTTAGGGCTTTCAACTACTCTGCCCTTCGTAGGTGAAGGCTGACCCCCAATGGTGTTGTCCATTCTCTCCTTTCTGCCTTCACTTTCATATAGAAATAAGTCTAATCATTATGTGTGTTGATTCAGTCTATATGAAGGGGAGGTTGGACGAGATGGCCTTCAGAGGTCCCTTCCAACCTGAATTATTCAGTGGTCCCAATCCATATAGCTCTCTTTTCCAGCAAACTTCCAAAATGAAGTAGATGCTTATCAAGCTGTTAGAGGTATGAATTCATATTCTGATTTCATGCTGATGTCCAAGCTTGCTCAGGGTCAGTCGCAACATCAGTATCATGTTTTATCAACTGATATCAGTTATTGTTGCTACCCTTGGTTAAGTGTTAAAATTCACAGTGCTTTTTTCCAAAACATGTCCAGAAGAGGTTGTTGAGTGCTCTGCCTTGCTGGAAGAGGCCAGACCTTACCATGGGCAGCAGGAGGGCTCCAGCTGCTGTCAGCAGAGCTAGGATACGCTTCTCGGAGTTACTGTCAGTGGAAATATGAAGCAAGCCAAGAACAGGAAGAAAAAATTTTTTTGTAACCACAGTCAAAACAGTGCAATAAATTATTGAGGAGACTGTAGAAGTTCAGTCACGAAAGGCTTTCGGAGGGTCGGTACCTCTTTCAATGGTGCATTATGGTTGGTTTTGATTTTGAATTAGAAAACAGATCTCTGAGTTCCCTCTTGCATTTTTTCTGATGAGTTTTCACTCATTCTGTGCATTACTATGAAAACAACATATGGTCAGCACCCTGTATTAAGAGTGGCTTTCTATGAATTAAGATTGATTTTTATAGCCTTTGACCTGTAGCTGTTAAAGCCCCAGCTCTCACTGACTTGCCTTTCTGTGGTCCTGCAAAAAGTAGTAGTGGCCAGAGTTTATTTCAGAGTGCCTAAAGATGAAGACAGATGCCTTTTTGTCTTTCTAAGAATTGTCTGAGCGACTTTTATGCTTTATTACAATGAGAATTAAGTCAATATTGTTGAGTAGCCACTTGTTAGATTCCTTTTTTTTTTTACTTTAGACACTTTAAGTGTCAGTTTTAATCGTGTCACTAACGTACTCTACACAAAAACTTTTCAGCAGTGAGACTAGCCCTTCTCTTGCCTAAAACTTACTGAAATTTGTTCTTGTTTTCCTTGCCAACTGAATTTTCCATTTCCTTCATACAAATGATGATAGTGAATTTTGGTAATATAAGTGAAAGTTTTGACTTGTATCAGAATTAAAGAGAATAGATTCAACTGATTCTTATCATCTGAGCTCAAAAGCAGACTCAGATTGCACAGCATTAGTGAACCAGGACATCTGACGTTACATTTTCTTGGATTAATTTTTAAAGCAGTACTTGAAGGTCTGAGCTTAGTGTATTTTTATTTAAGGTAGTAGCTTTTGACATGCACATAAACATCCGCTGAAGATCTTGCTCAGTCTGAGGTGATTGCATTGAATGAGGAACATTGGGTGAATAAATATGAAGAGCAGACTCTAAGGCGACTTGCTATAGCTTCACCGATGTCAGTGGAACTACGGCGACGCAGGTGATGTAGAGGGAGACTAGGTCTAAACACAAGATGAGGATGCACCCACAAATATGAGTAAATATAATTCCTGTTCAGGAAAGCCCTGCCTCGCTGGATAGCTACAGCTAGCTCAGGTGCCCACACCGTAAGCGTTGTGGGGTGAAACCTGTGTGTGCCAGTTCCTAAGCAACTCCAGGTCCTCGGCCTGCCTGGGAACGGGGAGGGGGGAAGGGCCCCGCGGTGGCGGGGGGGCGGGGGGGCAGGGAGATGCTCACCGCTTGGGCATCCGCTGGCGGCGTGGCACAAGGTGCGGGGACAGATGGACGTCCATCGCAGCTTGGGGGTTTGGCATCCTGAATTCACCACCTACACACTCAGTTATTTCTGTATAGTATGTTTTTTAAATACTGCCATTTGAATTTGCTAGCATTTTTAAACCATGTTATCTGTGTATAAATACATGGGTGGCTAAGATGAAGGGTCCTCAGACACATTTGCGAGTGTGAAAAAAGACACAGTTTTATTATTGCCTGTTAGTACGTTCTGCGTGTATGTAAAAGCAAGGTGTTTGTGCTCTTGCTTAGCTTTAATTATGGCATGGGGGCAAAGTTTCGTTTGGAGATATTACCATGTTGTTTTGAGAGAATCTAAGACTAGTTTGGTTTGCAGTGTTTTGCAAATGAAATTCCTTCTCACATTGTATGAACAAAATTGTCCTCTTCTTCAGAGAAGAACGTATACATGTGATATAGAGAAAGTGTAATGGAGTTAAAATTTTCACAGTTAGTATTGTATATTGCAGTTAGCAGCTGGCTCTTCTTATCAAAGCATGGGCTCAAGCTGACTTTTACACTCTTAATGAGAAAAGCAATCCTTTTGCTACAAGGAGCTGTACCAGAACGTACCTTTGCAGTCCTGAAGGAGGATGAGCTTCCTTGTCATGAACAAGAGACAAAGATGCAGCAATAGTAGGGCAGTGCATTTCGTGTGAAGATACAGTTAGGTCTCGTGTGCTGTGTCTATGCAGCAGTGCCCGGCTGTCCAACACCACTC
This sequence comes from Ibycter americanus, assembly GCA_035590275.1. Taxonomy (NCBI): domain Eukaryota; kingdom Metazoa; phylum Chordata; class Aves; order Falconiformes; family Falconidae; genus Ibycter; species Ibycter americanus. The sequence continues at coordinate 35,111,570 of JAVJGI010000032.1, read as the reverse complement.
TCTCCTGCAGATGAGGTTTCTCAAAACTGTTGAAGTGCCAAATTTTTAGGCAGTTCAGTCCTAAATGGTGTCTTGTGCTCAATTGTGAAATTTGTCAATCAAACAGCACCAAATATTTTCATACTCTTTTATATGCATCTCAACTGAATCTGGAGAGGAATATATATATTTTTTGAAATAATTTAGGTTTTTCATTGTATTTCTGCTGCGTTTATCAACTAACAGAGAGCACTGAGAAACTTTGGCCGTTTTCCTCTAACCACATCTCCACTCTAAACACTCCAGTTCTGTTCAGCTTCTGCTCGCCTTCTCTATTTGTGCAGCATCTCCCTTGGGTGTGGATGCCTGTGGCGGATGGGGACTGTGGTATGGACTCTCCATCAATGACTCATTGGATGGGAACGTTGAGCATTCCTGCCGTGCAAATTCAACTGCTTTCTGAATAGAATTTGATCAGGAAAAGAAAATGTCATGTTTCACTGCAGCACAAAGGCTGCATTGGCTGTCATTTACAAAACAGTTCAGAATGACTGGTAACTGTTAATTTTGGGTGACTAGCTGTACTTGTATAGCCTCATGAACACACTAGGGAAACAAATCCCTCAATAAATGATTGAACGCTGGATTTTCTGCAGGGAAGGCTTCCCGTAAGCATTTTGTGAGATCTTGCATTTCTTTTCTTTAATTTTCCCCCACTCAGACACAAATGCTTACGATGAATAAAGGGAAGAGGGCAATTGGTAGCAAGAGTATTAATGAGAAAACATTTCCTTCTGTAACTCTCGCAGAAATGAGAACAGAAACAGGCCAGGGGGCCATGGCAGTCAACAAGGCAGAGTTGAAGTGGAACCACCTCGCATCTAGGCGAGTGCATGAGGAATCGTGGGTGGGACAGCCCTGGGGAAAGGTCCCTTGGCCTTTCTGGGGAGTCAGCATGCGGGGTGCCTCTCTGAAATGCCTCGGCACTAACCTGCACAGTGTGGGGACTGGACAGAAGAGCTGGAAGTCTGTGCAGGTTCAGGGGTGCGACTTCTCTGGAATCGCAGAGATGTGGTGGGACAGCTCTCACGACTAGGGTGCCACCATGGGGATCCTTCCCCTCTGCCCAGCACTGGTGAGGCCATGCTGGGACTGCTGGGTCCAGTGCTGTGCTCCTCAGTACAAGAGAGATGTGGATGTACTGGAGAGAGTCCAGCAAAGGGCCACTAAGATGATAAAGGGACTGGAGCATCATGTCCTATGAGGAAAATAAAATATGCAAGACAATGTCTACTTTCACTTGCATTGCAGCCAACAAAACTGCAGTTTAAAAGACAGAATTTGGCTTATGTAGTTCAAATTATTTACACAAAGCACAAAGATATGCATTATATGATAGACCAGGGCAAACCATCCTTTTCCTGGGCAGATATCTGGATAGTTTTCACCAAGTCCATCTGTATCAGAACTCAAAAGAAAAAAGTGCAGTGAGACATATATCCTTGTGAAGGGCATGTACCATGAAGCTTGGAGCATGAACAAAAGGGTTTTCTACTTGTAGGAAATACTGTTTTTCTTCCCTCCATCTTAGCTCTCTCCCTCTTGCGACTTTTGTCTTTTCCCGTCACATGGTGTTCGCAGCGAGTGCGAATTCAGATGGTGAAACATGCTGTGAGACAGCCACAGCCTTTGTCTTTTTCAGCTGGCTGGAATAGGAACATGCTCAAGACCGATTTATCTTAAGAGCAAGTTTTTAAATTACTTTTTCTATTTTCAGACCTTCATCCAGCTATCCTTTTGGATTTGAGGTGTTGCCTGTTTCGCGTGTCCGTTAGCAGGGCTGCAGGGGGGTGCCAGTGGGAGCTTTGTGATGTGGACCCCAAGATAAGGGTTTTGGCTGGCACAATGCTTTTTCACTGTATCATTGCATCTTTTGCCTTTTCTTCCTGAGCATGACTAGCAGATTTCCCAGAGCCTTTCAGATTATTAACATCGTTCGGATCATTTTTCCTTTCTGATTGTCAGGCTTATTTTTTATACTTCCTACTTTAATCCAGGTTTTCACTTATTGCCCAATCATTATTAAGAGATGACAACAAAAATGATTTGTGTTATCTTCCTCTGCTCAGTGTGAACTCTCTGTGGCTTTGAAGTATTATATAAAAAATAAGATAAGTTTGTAATTGGACATCTTTTCTTTATGCGAGACTTATTTTTGCTCTTAACAAGATTTGCTCTGTAGTTGTTAGGCATTTCTACATCCTTTCTAGCTGAACCGATGATGTTTTCTAATAGTAACCTGAATACCAAAGATAACTCTGGATATCACAGCTGGTTGCTTCCTATGGCATCACCTATACAGCCAAGATGAAGGACAGAAATCCAAGATCTCATAACTCGTCAGTATAACTGCATGTTTGAAAACTCTCTGATGTTGAGTCAGCTTATATCGATATTATCTTATTGCTCTGGGACTGTAAACTTCCACAAGAAACAGTGAAACTAAGGCTGCTGGAATTGTTTATGGTCGGGGTAAGGTGGGATGCAGGTGGAGGTGACCCTAAGCACAAGCAGAATAAGCCTCTGAGCTGAGGGCTCCTTGTCCTAGAGACAGTCTAGATGAATGCTAGGACAAGAGCCCTTGTTGCAGGTGTGCAGTGCAAAGAAAAAGACAGGGATACACCAGAGATGAGAGGGGAATGGAGAGGCACAAGGGGTGGATTGATTGCTCAGGGTGATCAGAAGATGGGAGGAAGAAACCCTGAGCAGCGCTACTTCCATGCAGTGGCCGTGGGCGGAGGAGCGCGGAGCGGGGGACACGCTGGGTGGGTGGGTGGGTGGGTGGGTGCGTGGGCTGTGTCCACCCACGGCGGGATGCAGGGATGGGCAGCTGCAAGGGGCTGGGCTGAGCAGCTCCCTCGGGGTGGCTGTGGCAGGTGGCCACAAGGCTTAGGTGTCCCTTCTTCTTTGTTGTCACGGTCTTTGGTTCATCAAGATGCAGCAGTGCTCCCGAGCTGCTCATTTAATAAGAATGCAGCAGGCAAATTTCTGGAAGGAGAGGGGGTCGGACCTCAGCAAGGCTCTGCGCTAGACCCTCCCCTCCCAGCGCCTAAAAGACATATCACAGGAACATTGATTATATGCAAATATGTGTATTTAGCTGCAATTTCTGGCTGCTTTCAGTGGTGAGTTCCGTGGGGAAGGCAGGAGTGCAAACGTTATTTGCTCTCCACAGGGTAAATACCTTTTGTGTTGCAGGCAGTGGTGGAAAGTTTGTGTGTGCATTGCACTTACCAGCGAGTGCTTAAATCATGAATGCTGTTAGATTGCCTCTAATTGCCTCGGAGATGCCGTGACTCGTCTCCTGACTGCCAGCTCCTGTTTCCATGGGAGACGGTGACTTCTGATCCCGAGAACTTGAGCTTAGACATATTAATGGTGTTCGGTTATCCTGCCGTAACTCCATTAACTCGCACCGATGCTGCCTGGGTGTGGAGCGGGCGAGGCTCGGGCCGTGCTGTGCCAGGGGACCAGCAACAGAGAAGGGAATATACGCCCTGCGAGAGCCAGATTGCAGCCGGTTTTGGAAAAAAATGTGGTTTTGTTTAATTTCCACATCAAAGAAACACAAATAGTTTAACACTGTCCGACACTTTCTACAAGCCTTTCCATAGTTACATTTGGATAATCTGTTTTCTTGGTAGTAGGTCCCAAACATCACAAGCTTTCTGGCACTAGTTAGCTGCATTTTGTTTCCAGCACGCTGTTAAATAAGCTTTTTCTTCAAATTTAATGGCTCAGCAAAGGAGGTCTACAGCTACCTGGCTGTAATGATGTGTTGGATTTGTTGAGTTTTAAAGTACTGAAATTCAGGATTAAAAAAGACTCATACACCAGCTTTCTGTAAGGGATTTTTTTCTCAAGTGACAAATGTTTTTTGTATATTTTTAGAAGAAATTGAAATTTATCTTTTTTCTGTATTTTTTATTTTCTCCTTTGCTTGAAGCATGATTTTCTTAAAAAAAAATAAATACCCTTTTCCTAGCTTTTTTTTATTTATTTTTCGGCTGCTTTGATAAAGGTATATGAAACATGTATTTGATCTTTCATTACCTGGGAAAGCAAAGGTCCTAATTTATGTGCATGTTTAACCAATGTCCTCCTTCATAAGCTATGCAAACACCTTAGCTCTAATTGTTCCCCTACAAGCAAAAGGAAGAATCAAGGGAGAAACCAAGCAAATCATATGTCGTACTGTGTGCAGAAGCTGTAGGAGCAGAAATCCCATGCCCGCCCTGGTGGTACAGCAACCCTTGGTCTCCGTGGGGCTCTCAGGCAGCAGCTGCTTTGGAGCTGTGGTAGGATGCCAGGCTTCAGAAATGGACCAGAGAAAGAGAATTTCTCTTTCATCTTACAGGTGATGAAAATCAAGTTATCCCCACATCCAGTGATGACACTGTGGGATAAAAGTACCTGTTCTGGTTTGTAATAGCAGGCATTATGGGTTTTTTTCTGATGCTGCGAGATTCCAGCGTTGCTGAGGACTGCCATGTGAGTGGCCCCGGCAGGGTTCGGAGTCGCTGCCCAGCTCCCCTGCCTGCAGGAAGATGCTCCCTTTCGTGGGCACCTGGCTCCATGGACAGCCATGGCACACTGTCTTGGGGGATCACAGCTGCCGGGAGGTGCCACGCGAAGGCAAACCAGACCCATTTCTGGTGATTTTCCTTCTTCTTGGCAAATATACTCAGTTGAGGGAATTTGAAGGAATTCTTTGATGATATGTCTTTTGAAGGCTTTCTGGATCCTTCCTTCCCTCCCTCCTTTTCTTGCTGCCAGCAAAGGGAAGCCCAAGCCAAGCAGCTGCTCCTGGCCTTCACCATCTCATCTCTTTGCTTTTTCATCATTAGGCATTACCATTTCTAAGCAAAAACTGTTCTTGCCATTCCTAGTGCTGCTGGGTTTGGTCTAGTTACGAAGTTGTCCCACTGAAGAAATTCAGAAAAGCTCGAACTTCCCCAGCAAGCCTGGAGATAGCTAGCAATTAAGGCAGCTGGTGGCTTTAAATGAAATGTGGCGTAAGGTCAGGTGCATTTTGGTGGTCGTGAGTAGAGTTCTGCTTTGTGAGCCAGAATTTGACAGAATCTAAATATTGGTTTAAAACCACAAGTGAGAAGTATCTACACAAAGCCCTCTGACACCACGGTGGAGACAGGAGCACGTCTGCCGAGCATGGCTGCGGCCGGCAATGCACCCATGCTGCTTCGGTAATGCACGGAGAGACGTTTGGCTCATGTGTTTGCCCTTAGATATAGACAGAAAGAGGCCTTTATCAGATGAAGTCTGTACAAGCACGAGCAGAAATCTCAAATAAATAAACCCCCAAATACCTAAAAGCTAAATGTGTGACTGAGGTTTTTCATATGGTTATTTTCTTCTACAAGTCTAGTGTTTGACCCGTGATTATCCGAGTGCTTACAGCTTCACCAAAAGATGCTGCAGTGCTGGTTCTCCTGTCCTCATTTTTTAATCTTTATAATGCACTGTCTCATTCCCAAAAGTATTTCCAAATCTGTTACAAAAACAAAGTGAAGAACCATACAAGCCCGACTTGTTCTTGGATGTGCGGATATACAGAGCCCAGCCCCGTGCACGGCTGTCGCATCCTGATGGGCTGAAGCCCACGGGAACACTGCAGCTTCTCTCACTTCTGGTTTGCACCACTGGGAGATGGGTTTCTGACTCCCAAACCACCCAGGAGAATGGCCACGCCATTGGCGTCCAGCCTGGCGTCAAGTAAAACAGTTCCCTTGCTTCCACATGCACCCTGAATTAATTACAGCTTTGGAAAAACCATAGTGGAATGAAGGCAAGCAAGAAAAACATTTCTTTCTCTCCTCTTCTGTCTCAAAATTTTTTTTTATTTTTTTTTATAACTTCCTTTCCCAGCTGAACACTTCAGGACATTTAAAAGTATTTTCGATACGGTATTCTAGTGAGAAAAGTTATCACCAAATGGTCTGTTCTTTTAGCAGTAATATCGTTCATGCATCAGCACCTGCCTCCCCATCCGTGGTAGCAGCTGTTTGAGTTGCAAACAGGAATGAAACCTTGATGGTTTCATACCCCGCGCTATTGCGCATTGCGCCAGCACAGCCACCTCCATCTGACTCGGCTCTCGCGGGCGGCTGCGAGTGCTGGGTAACTTTCCAGAGATGGGGTAGCCTGTGTCTGCGAGCTGCTTTTGCTTAGAAAAAGGAAAGAAGGCTGATTTTATCTAGAGATTTCAGTCTTAAATCTCTCTAAAATGACTGAACTATCAAATTGCCACGAGACGACATCCCCGAGGGTTTCACCCCGAGCTGGCAGCCCCCCGCGGGATGCGGCACCGGCCGCACGCGCTGTGGGGTTTTGTCTTGAAGCTCCGCGTGAGCTGGGTTACACGCACGGTGCCCTAGCGGCACTGCAGTTCAAACATCGTTACACCCCTGGACTTAAAACAGGCTGCGTTAGTGCTATCAAAGTACAGTTTAAACATTCCCCTGAATGGCTTTGCAACTTTGTTTTCCCTTCTAAAACCCCATAGTTTTATTCTGAAAGAGCTCTGATACACACAGATGTAGCCAAAGTGATTTTTCCTCATTAGGGTGAAACCTCATCTCTTTTCTGTTGCTTTTCCATGCTAGGTTTTATAGCTTGCTTGAGAAGATTCAGTTATTTTATTTCTACTCCATTAAAAAATAAAACAATGGTGCAAGCTAAACATTATTTTGAAAGATAAGGTGTGAGGAATTGACTGTGATTGCACAGTGGTGAAGAAAGCTTTCTATTTTACTGGAAAAATAGTTAAGTATAGATCGGTTCTGCTGTGAGGAGCGAGCTAGTCTTATTAAAACAATCTAACTACGTATATAAAAAAGGCAAATATTTGTTGAAATGCTGTAAAGAGGAACCAGGCTTACATTGCCCATCACTGGCAAAATGTAATTTTTATGCTTAATTTAAATTCCCTTTCTCTCTCTGGAAAGTGTTTAGTATTCCTTGGAAGCTCTATTGATCAAGGAACTCTACTTAGAGCTTAAAGCCATCTGAGCTGTTTTTACAAACAGGTTTTGTAAATGACAGACAAAATCGGGCTGTTGGCCCCCGCCACAGCCACCGTGTCAACCCAGCTGCACTGTTACAGATTTTCCTTTGCTTCTGCATTTGCTCGCTTATCCGTCTTGTGCTGTGATGGGGGAAAGAACTAAATAAATGGCAGTAATCAGTATGGTACAATTTTTTCTATGCATTGCAAAGAATTGGGTCTGGTTTGCTGACAAAGATGTTTTCTTGGGGTTTTTTATGCCAAAGATTTTGCCTGTTTGCTGTCGGTGTTGGGCACAGCCTGTGCTCCCCAAACCTTGTTTTTAAATTATAGAGGAATAGTAATTAAGGACAATAAATGCCAGTGAATGCGTATTCGGCTTCAGAGCTGCGTTTCTCGGCGGTGGGTCTCAGCGGTGCCCCGCTGAAGTGCAGGAGGGTCCGGTGGTGTTTGGTGCTGGGAGCCAGCACACGGAGCAGCTCCCCAGGTGGGGTTACGGCGCCAGCCAGCGCCGCTGGGCATGGCCGTGTCCACCACTGCACACACCCTGCTCCTAGTTGCAATCAAAGATGTATTTATGAACAAGACATACAGTTCTTCTGGCAGCTTGCCTAACTCCCTCAGTACAAGTTTTAAAAGCTAACACATTTGCCAAGTGTTAATTATTAAAAATAAAATCTGACTGTCTTTAGATTATTGACTACACCACTAATTACTGCTTTAGTTCCTCTTGAAACAATGTCCTTTAAATAAATGGTGGTTTGGATGTATTCAATAAATTATCGTCCTTTATTGAAAGGTATTATTAATCTCCCATCATCATTTAAATATCAGTATTAGCAAAGAGCCATTCTTGGTATTAAAGATATTGTTCACTTAGTTCAATCTTAAAGCGGGATTTTCTGTTGTGAATACCTAATGTATATCTTCATCAATATTTCTGTAGTGCGTGGCACTGAAGAACAAAAGCTTGTTGCTGCATATCCTCCATGTATCCTCCACAAATCCATGACTTAGTATCTTTTTGGGATTAAGTTGTTAGAAATTTGAGAGAGATAGAGAATGTAGACAGAAAATCAGCCCTTGAGAGCATCATACTTTGAGAATCTATGAAAGGAAAAAGAGAAGTTTGACAGTGAGGAGTCAAATTTATTAGGCAGATATTAAAATAAATTAAGACATCCTCTTTGACACAGAAAGGTGTCTGAAGTGTGAAACAGATTATCGGATGCAAAGGACTAAATCTGCCAAGCATTGATGATGGTATGAAGATACTGTCTGTCTGAAAGTGGAAACACAACGTGGTGGTAAACTTGGATAGCTACAAGCTTGGATTTCCAGTCCAGGCTTGTGCTGAATCCTCTTCAAATTGTATTCAATGTTTAGATTTGTCTTAATATAGAGTATTTTGCCCTTTTAATTTATAACTTCTGCTTGTCTAAGGAATATGGGCTTTTTCTATTCTTGCTATACTGTTTATACTATCCCTGACTGTGCAAAATATGGATAACCTACTCCATCTGTCTACATTTTACCTATGTGAAAGACATACAGCTGGTAATATAGGGATAGTCTAGTCTTCAATTTAGAAATGGCATTATATTGCCAGAAATGGAGAGAGATCCAGCGATGTGGTAGTTAAAATCCTGTGCTGTATCTAGGGGAATTGCTTTATCGCCTCTGCATAACCTATGACTATTTTCAGTGGAGTTACTGATGTGCTGCATTCGAGGATTTGGCCCTATGTAAGTTTGATTATGGCAGTAATATTATGATAATTAAAATATAATGTCTTATTCCTTTTAATCTAGAAGATTAAAAAGATTTTTAAAGCAACAATAACTTTCTTGATAGACCATATTGTTTCATGAAAAGTAACCTTTTAATGTTTCCATGCTATATATTTTTAAACCTCACATTCCTGAAGTGAAATTCTGATGCTGATCTCATGTCAGTATACTTAACGATGCCTCCTACACTTCAGCCACGTTGCAAGGCATGGGCTGAATGGAACCACATTGCCTTGGAGCCAGTTTTCACTCTATGCCTTGACCATAACTGTATGTTGTTATCTGCACATGCTCTGATAAAAGCAAATTTCAAACTACTCAATACTTAGGTGCTTTCCAAAGGCCCACTGAATTTCTCATGTAAAACTAAAACACCAAGTATGTGCTTTGAAGTATTGTATTTAACACCAAAAAAAGAAATTCTGGACTGGGAAATTTGCAATGATCAAGCAACTCACTAAAATGTGACCTAAAATTTGCCTCAAATAGTCTCAGAAAATTCTGTCCTTTCAATCCAGTTCCCTTTCTCTGCAATTACTTTTAAACATACTTAGTGCAAAGATTTTCTATTCCAATCACTTAAGCCACCATCATTAATGGAGAAAGCTCAGCCAGGATTCTTTTTTCATTATACATTCCTTAAAAAAAAAAAATAATAAATTGCTTTTTCTTCCCAAGTCAAAGTGTGTCAGTTACAAATTCACGGTATCTTTCCAGATTGAAAGGCTTGTTCTTCCTGACAGGTGTCAGGTTCACTGGTGATGCAAATTAATATTAAAGGACAACAAATGAATGACAGAGGAAATCTTGAAAATCTTCTCAGCCTAAGACACTCAGCTGTGGACTTTTAATGCCTATAAAATATGAGTTGCAACTAGGCAAATTATTGAAGGATTCAGAGCACTGATATGTGAAAGAGAACAAGAAGATCTAGCTGACAGGCTCATAGCAGGCAGAGCAAAGCATTGTAGATGCCACCCGGCCATATAAATAGCTTCCCTACAAGACTGGTGCTTGTGGTACTTGGGTAGTTTAGTGTAAGAAATAAAATTTCAGTTGTTATTACTCAGTTATTACTTACTACACTTCGCAGCTACATTATTCTAGAAATAGATACCTCTGAACGCTAGTTTGAAAATACAATTTTTATCATAAAAACCATGGATGTGTATTTAGGACTGAAGTTACACAGAGAAAACTGTGCTAATTACCCAGGGCAGTGTAGCATTTCGAGAATATTTCTGTTGCCCAAATAATTTTTAGCATGATTTTTTTAGATTTAGCATTGCAGTTTTTTCTTTAGCTGAATGGTTTCCTTTCCTGTGCTGAGATGCGATAGTGTCACAGGCTTCAGGCTCCCCCTTGACCTGCGCGAGGAGTCCCTGCTAGTCTCGGAGGAGAGTGCTCCCGCAGGAGCCATCTTTTGCTGTGAAGGCGATGTTTCCTTCACGTGAAATGGTTCCCTCATGCGAGATGTCTGATGCATTATTGCTTCAAGAGTATAATAAATGTACAGGTTGAATCAGGTTGCATATACATGAAGGTTATAAATGTGACAGTAAGTGACTCTGTGATAACTGTAAGACAAGACAGAAGAAAGTACTCATTACTGGTGGTTATTGTACACGCTGAATTGCTGAGCTCTTATTTATATTTTCTGACACGTCCTTCCAAGGCGTGCTGAAGACAGGAGCCATTCCCTGTGCATGTGCGTACGTGCGTACCTGAAACACGCAGGAGGATTTGCAGGGCTCCCGGGTTTCTGGATGGGGCAGTGTGCAGAGGAGTGCAGGAAGGCATTCAGGGTGGCGATGCACGATGTCTGGTGCTGCTGGGATGCAGGCTGCAGCCCGGAGGTGCTGGGCTCCTCGGATGTACAGAGCTCGCTCTATCAGTTATGTTTCTTCAGGACTTCCAGGTGTGTGGCCTTCTGCCTGACATCAGAAACTTTCAGACACCCGCATAGTTAGGGTGGGTTTGGTTTTAATTAGGCAGATTTTTCCAAGTCCGAAAGGGAGATTTGTCTATGAAAACCCATATTTGTGATGGTTTTAAGACATGCTCAAATATCCCATCTTCAACAATTGCTCTTCTAATATGTTCATAACAAGGACCGATGTTGTACAGACAGGTCTTCCTCCTGGCCCCAGGGTGTTTTAAGAAGATGATGAGCCGGCAGTATTGATGATGTTATTTGTGTAACATCCATAACTGCTGAGCTTTTGGTTCAGTTTAGTAACAACGGTAACATAACCTGTTAGATCTCTTATGGTTATCTAAATGCTGACAGCTAAAACATCTCAAAAAATGACATGTATCTTGCTATGGTTCCCTCTGCCATCTCAGAAAAAACAAGTGCAAGTCACAAGAGTGACATGGTCAACAGACTGTGTCATTTTTCATGAGAAGGGAAACATTCATCATCTAGTCTCACCAGACCTTGTTTCACGAATCAATTCAGCAGGTCCTCTTAAACTCAGAAAGATAATATTTCCTGTATGACCCTATCATCTCATAAACAGTGTTTTCTTGCACTGCCTCCAGGCCGTCTGGTTGTGGCTGCTCGTACCACCCTGCGCAGTTTCCCCAGGGCTGAAGGAAACCAGAGCAACCCGGAGAATTGCAAACAGTTTTTACGGCACTGCCTTGTTTTGGGCTACAGCCCTCCACGTCCAGCACAGGGGAGCGGAGGTCGGTTCAGGGAGCACCAGCTGCCACCAGCACAGCTTTTCTCCAGCCCTGCGGTGAAAGGGAGCTTCTCTGCTGCGTGTTTCTTCCCTCCCCTGCCTGCCCAAGGGCGAGGGGTGACGGCAGCCCTACCTCTGCGCGGTGCACAGCTTCAGGAGACGCGCAGGACAAGCCCTGCTCCCCCTTTCCGGCATAGATCTGAGAACTGCTGTGTTTATAATGTCGGTGTGAAATCCTCCTTCATGGATCAATCCCTCTTGATCTGGCGAGGGAGGGTATCACAGGAATTATTGACCAGGGTGATTAAAACAGATATTTTCAAATTAGGAATTGAACAGACTTTTGAAATGGCAAAGGTAATTTTCCATGGAAGCAGACCTCCAGAGAGGTACATTCCCCACCTGCGGCTGCCTGCCATCCGAGCGTAGGTGCTTTTCTGAGTCGTGTGGCACGAGTCGTCTGACTTAGTGCAGCGAGGACTGGGCTACATCCCATGCCCTGGTGTGTAGGTTATGAGATATTCCCTGGGTCTGCTTTGAATGTCAGCAGTTTCATTTACAGAGTGCTCCAGTACTGGTAGCGTATGTGTGTTCATAACAGGATCACAGTGGTGTTCGCATCCTCACCCATAGTTTTGCTTGACGCTGAGCCCAGGTATGGCCAGAGGCCCGGCTGGCATCTCCATCATGGATAATGCTGGAAGGACAGAGGGATGACACACCAGTCCACCTTGACATGAACCCTTTCATCATTGCTTGCCAGGCATCTCAGCTCTTTTGTGAGCTTTTTTGGTGTGTTTATGCCTCGGTAGGTTCGCAGCCCTTCTTTCATGGACACAAATCCAAGTATTTCCCATCACCTGCCTGCTGGTGACTAAAACTCACAGGACTGATTACTTGCATTATACCAACAAAGTCATTAGTTAAGGGTCTGTGTGCTGCAACAAAGCATGGAAACAGTGTGGGGAGCGAAAGTAAAGACTTGCATTTAATGATTTGCTATAACTCACTCCCGGTATTAAGTTTAATTGTTCTTTGACTCTAATGCAGGGATGCTTTAAAAAGATGGCTCTATATCTCTTATAAAGATGGCTGTCCAAAACCCATTCATAGAGATAGTTGTTACAGAGCCTTTACGTTGATTCATCCTTTCTTTATGAACACTGGCTTTTTTATGATCCCATTCACCTTTTTTTTTTCCATGTGAATTTTTAATTATTACCTCAGTGTCACTGGGAAAAGCTGTAATTGCCTGAGTATTGGTTATAAAGATTTATTTTCATTGGAGTCCTCTGATACTTTACTGCTATAAAATGCAGTATTGTAGAATAGCACAGGAGAGTTTAGGTTGAGCAATTTTTTAGAATCAATAAATGCATACATGACTGCAGCTGCAGATATGTTTGAAGGCTTACGTAGGACATCCATCATTTATACTGAAACTCAGTGAGATATACAGAGTTTTGTTATCTCAGCTCTCATTGTGGGGCCAGGACTACTCTTGCTTACGAAAAATAAATTTATTGGCATCTTAGTCTGTATTGATTAAAGCACAGCTCTTCTTTGGGCATGCGTTTCCATGTATTTTAACAAGAGCATACTATGGATAGTAACCTGAAACAGTGGAGAGATTTATTTAAGTAACAGCCCTGGGCACCCTGCAAATCCATAGGTCCATGGTTAGCACACTTTCAGGTTTTCATTTAACTCACACGTTATGGGTGAGACCAATAAATAATAGATAACGGGAAAGGTCCCTGTCTGCTGACGGGCTCCGTACCTTGTCCCTGGCTGTTGCCATACCCCTCCCACGCGGCAGCTCCCAGTTCCAGTGCAGCCCTGTGGGTACTGAGAAACACAGTATTAGGTTGGTGCATACGTTTCTGTTTCTGTTCTCCAAAAGTAAGGAATCTTGAAGAAGTCTGGTTTTACACACTATTACCTATGAGTGTTATGTTTAGTTTTTCCTTATATATTTTTAATGGCATGACTCTTGAATTGCTTCTGGTCAATAACCCCTTTTCATTGTTGGTTGTCATTTATATGTAATATAATGAATTAATTATACCGGGGAAAATCTTTTGAAATACAGTTTCTGTGCGTGTTTCTCAAACTTATCTGTTTAGTGAGATAAATAAAATAAAGTAAAATCTAATATAAAATAAAATCAAATCTCCCTGAGGGGAGTGCTTTGTTTCCTTGGAAGCTCAACATAAATCTGTACACAACTAATCCCAGATCTTAAGAAATAAAAGTAAAAATCATTACTATTCACCAGAGCCCACGTCAGCTTTAACAGAATGATGTTGGTTGGTCCATATTTTGTTTTGGCAATAGTAAAGGTCATGGTGGTGAAGTAAGGGATGCTGCTGTGTGCGCTGTCTTCTCATTCTTCCCCTTGGGTAGGTCTGGGTGAAGTTCTTGTTCCACCCAGAGTACTCCAGGGTGTTTGAAAATGCGGTGTGTGACGTGTATTTGATGCCCGCAGGGCCAGCGGTTGTTTGGTTCAGGAAGGCTTCCGAAAGATATCTTGGGTCTGCCTGCTTATCACACCTCCTGGTACAAAAACGGATTATTTTCTCATCCTTATATGTTAATCACCCCCAATTAAAAAAGCTAGAGAAATGGATTGTGTGAGGTGAGCAGTCAGAGTATGTTATAAGCCATGTTTCTTCAGCTGTAAACTGGTGCTCCCAGGCAGGACGGTGAGCACATCACCGGGGTGTTTGTACGGCTCCTGTCCAGGCTTCGGATATATGTTTGGTGTCCACAGCTTGTTTTTTGGGTCCTTTCCTGAGCACTGCATTTATGTTAAACTTTGAGGAGAGCCTAACGTTCATTGCCTTTCTGCAGCAGACAGACCCTCCAAAATGACACTGAAATTCTTACTGAAGTGATGGCCTCATATTTCATTACCTATGCAAATCAGGTAATTACTTGGTGCTATGCAACTGCATGTACGATTTTGCATGGGTAATTCTGAAAATTGTGCCTCAGGTGTTAAATGTTAATCTTTTTCCACACATGCCACTCAATTATTTATTTGAATGCATTTTTTTCACATACAAAGCTATGTATGCCTTGACATGAGCAAAAAATTACATTCCTCAAAAATTCTACACCGTGTTAGATTGCAATTTCCCATAGGAGGGAAGAATAGTTATTTTTATTTTTATTTTTATTTTTGGTCCATGGTTTGTTTTATAATAGGAATAAGCTCTTGGTAGAATATTTGCAATAAAACAGCTTTGAGATTGATTAAATGCCTTAGGTTCCTCTTGGCCATTAACCAAACTTTGCAGCCATTTATTGCTTTGAACAAAGCAAGGCAATAGAGATAATCCTTTAAATATAATAAGTCCTTTCAATGTAATTAAGTGTAAATACTAACGTGGTGATGTAAAAGTTATGTCTTTTAGTGATGACATAGTCATAATATATTACTAGTAACAAATACTCCTAGTTTTTAAATTTCTGACAAGCATTTATGTGCAAACAATTTTTCCTCAAAAAAGATCTGCCCTTTTACTTCTAGTTAGCTTAAAAAAAAAGAAAGAAAGAAACAATTGGATAAAAGGAAAGAGGAAAAAACCTGATCTGCTAGTATGGGGCCTCCTTCCCCACACCCCTAGGACAGCGCTTTTATTCAGATCACTGCACATCTTCTTATGACATTGTTTTGCTCACCAGTTTCAGAGAACAGTCCTTTATTTCGAATACTGCAGAGTCCCTGGGACCGGTCATCATTTCCCTTCTGAGCGCAGAGCTGCGGCTCAGCACCGCCCGGGCCCTGGTCCCTCGGCCGCGGCCAGGACCTGCAGCCCCACCTCGCAAAGGTGCCGAGAAGCAGCGTGCGGTGAGCAGGGCACCCCGCTTCACGGGGCCGAGTGGGATTCGGTTATGTTGTACTGCAGTGCAGTAGCCAAATTTCAATGGAAGTCTCGCCCGCAGCTGTTCCCGTTGCGGCGGGACGGTGTCCCGCTCTCTGGGCGGCCCCGGTGCCTGCGCAGCATCTCACTTGCCTGTTGCAACCTGCCCCGATCTGTCCAGTTTCTTTTCTAAATGTAGACAAAAAAGACCTTTCTGGATCATGCACCAGAATTTATATCATACCGGAGCTTTGGATTTTTCTAGACCACTTCCTTACCCTAAGCTTTTTTCCTTTCTGGTGTCTGCCCGGTTACTGGTAGCCCCAGTTAGCCCAGTGTCAGCCCGTGCTGAGCGCCGCCCGGGTTGGTGACAGCTTTGCTTTGGAGCCTGCGTTGTTATGTCTGAGTTTCAGGCAACTGGTGGCTGTTGCCTGCTTCAGAGAGCTGGACAGAGTGCTTTGAGGAGTGTTGGCTCTCTGTTGGGCTTCACTTGACATCTGACGGGCGCTGTGCTTGCCCAAGGCTTTGCTGTGGGGGCTGGGCCCGTGGTGCCGGAGGTCAGACCCTCCGGTGGAGTTTGGAGCAAGGGGTAGTTCATGTTGTTACCAGACAGGGGTTGACCATGACAGCAATTTAATCTGCTTCCGAACGCCCAAAGACCCCTGCTTTCCGAGAGCTTGGTGGCGAGGTCTGAGCGAGGCAGGCATGGCCGGTGCTGGAGATCCCAGTCCCACTGCGGCACCTCAGGCCACGGCGGCCGCCACAGCAGCCAGGACTCAGGCTCTGGGCAGAAGGCTTCCCTAGTTCCCCTGTGTGCTCCTGGAAGATAGGTCTGGAAGCCCCGGTGATGTCCACAAATGCTCCACCTCATCTTCCTTTATACATACTCTTCTTAAAACTTTTCTCCTGGAGTTCTGCTGGGTTTTTGTTAATATTTTTGGTCTACTTCTCTTGATCTGTATGTCTATTGATAAGTACGTTTTTCATTCTACTCAAACAGAGCCTAAAAATACAAAATTTTCCCCAACCATAGTTCTATGTATGGGCACAGGAGACCTCTGAGCACAAAGCACCCTGCCATTCATGTTATTCCAGAAGTGCACATTTCCTTTTCCTGGTTGTAGGAATTGCTGCTCCCATAAAATCCCTGGAGCCTGCAGGAGGGCTGCTGTGCTCTCGCCCTCTGTGCTTCACCACTCGCGCCTGAGAATGCAAGCTGAAAAAACAACCAAAAGTGACAAGAAAGAGAATGCAAGGATCCGTTTTACATAAATTCAGTCCCAAAGTTCACCGCTAATGGCTCGCAGCGGTCAGCAGTGCCAGCAGGGTGCAATGGTCAGGGAGACTTTGCTGCAGCTGCTTGGCGGCGGCCGCGCCGGCCGGCTGCCCCTTCTCGGTGCTGGGCAGTCTCCTGCTCTGTAGCTGGGCTGGTCATGGGCTGAAGTGGCACAAATTTTCCGTGCTCGGCAGCCGCTAGCAGGCTTGAGGGAGATGTCTGCTCAGAGCGGCAAGCCTGCAAGCCATTCCCTCACTGCGGTGTACCTGGGTTATTCTTAGAAGGCACTAGAAGTTCCAGTAGTCAGGCTGAGGAGTGAGACAAAAAAAAGCAAAAAATACCCTTCTCTGGTTCCATATTGCCTAAACATTGCAAAGCAGGGTGAGCAAGCAGCGGGTCTGTGTGGTGGCCCTGGCTCTGCTGGAGTTGGGCACCACTGCTGGCAGGGATGTTCCTGGGCAGGGGGGGTGTCCCCTCTGTGGCTCCCCAGCCCTCGCTGGAGGCTGGAGCGGAGCTGCAGCCCTGGGACCAGCTGGGCACAACTTGTCTTGGGCTCTCGGGTAAGGTCACTTGCTTTAAGCACAGTGCAAAATCCTTCATGTAATATTTAGACAGATAATCTGGGCAGCGCGAGGGATTAACTCTCCATTAACTGCCTCTGCCCTTGCGTCAAACAGGGAGCTCCCTAACAACCTCCCCTTTCACTGTGACCCCTACAGCGGCACGAGAAGGCCTCTCTTGGCTTGTTTCTCATTGACTTGTGAGTTTATTTTGCCACCCGAAACGGCACCCACACACCTTGGCAGGTGCCATTTCCCGCACCGAGGGTGCGTGCAGCAGCGCTGCGGTGCTGCCGGTGAGCACCGCCTGCCTCCCCCGGCGAGACGCCCATCACCAGCTGTCTGAGGTGCGCCCCTCAGCCCTCCCTGCATGTCATCTGCCGTGCTTTGTCTCATGGCCCAACCTGTTTTTCCATGTTATATTTAATTTTGTCTTGACTTTTAAGGACCATAACAATCTTGATTATTTTTCTACAAGGATGTGTAGCAATAAGACATGGGGGCATGGCTTTCAGCTGAAAGAGGGGAGATCTGGATTAGGTATTAGGAAGAAATTCTTCCCCATGAGGGTGGCGAGGCGCTGGCACAGGCTGCCCGGAGCAGCTGTGGGTGCCCCATCCCTGGCAGGGCTCAAGGCCAGGCTGGACGGGGCTGGGAGCAGCCTGGGCTGGTGGGAGGTGTCCCTGCCCGTGGCAGGGGGTTGGGATGGGGGGTCTGGAAGGTCCCTGCCAACCCAAACCATGCTGTGATTCTGTGATTTATGGCAGCAGACTGACTACCAGAACTGAACGTCTGAGATGCACAGCAGTTTCAGTGCAGATACATTACTGCTCTATACAGAGACAATTTTGCACATTTAACATCAAACTTTCTTTAAATATTTATCACGTTACCAATGAAATTCAAGTATGAGTAATAATAATTAGGCTGGAAAAAATCATAGCCCTGTGGCGTGGATAAACTTACCTGTATTGAACTAAACTTGAAAAGCAAGATATATCAAAGTGATCTTTTTATTCCTTTGCAGTTACATATTGACACTGGTTGAAATACTGGATAAAATCTTGCATGTTGCAGCTCAGTTTCACATATGGCAATCTGGGTTCCTCCCTGAAGCTTCTTGTATAAACTGACTGATTTAATTTAAGAGGAATATCACCTTCGGTAGGAACAGTAACAAGATTTCAGCTTTCTGAAGATGTGTTCAGGCTTCCTTTATTGTATGTCATTATGGCACCATTGCAAGATTTCAGACAGCACAGGCCTCTTACAAGGATCCATCAACTTCTGAAGATGACACATAGTCCCTCTCCTCCCCCCAAACAGGAGATGGGTTGTTGGCATGCAGTGCTGCTGGGGTTTGGGGGATGGAGGGGCTCAGCCACTGTGCCGGCATCCCTTCCTCTCCCTGGACAGAGGCAGGGCGTGCAGTGTGGACTTGTGGTCAGTTCCGCAGGAGGAACGATGGGGGGACAGTGCAGGCTGGGGGGTTTCCAGCAGCAGTGTCTGCAGGGCGGCTGGCGTGGGACTTGGCAGGGCTGGGCATCCCCAGCTGGCTCCGGGCAAGCAGCTGCCTCTGCTCTTGGGAGGGCTTTCGCTTGCCCGTGGCTTTCTTCTCCGAGGTTTAACATGGGAATAACCTGTCCTTTCAGATAATTTTTCATAATTAATTTTTTACTCATTATCTCATTGTCAAATACCTTGTTCCTTTCAAAACTTCGTGGTGGTCGCTGTCTGGGAGTGTGTGTATTGTTTTGAAACTTTAGAGACAGAAAGTCTATTGGTTCCAGGTCCAGAAAATACAAAGGAAGCCTTAGAAGTTATTTGTCTGAGAAATTAAAGTCATCATCTGGAATGGACAATATTTACAGTATCTCCCTAGTTTTATTTCACAGCTTCGGTGTAAATCCTTACTTCCACATAAAGTTATTATTTACCTTTGTCACTGGAGACCTTGTCTCACATTGTATATCATATATATTGTGTATGATTATATTTCAACTTCAAATTATTACTGGCAGATATGACTATTTCTTGGCATCTCTCTTTATTACACTTTGTACTCAGCAGTTCATTTTTCCTGATCAAGTCAGAGTGTCAGATGTGCAGGTTTCATGATTTATTACTGTGCTTCAATATTTTTTGTCTTGAGTATCCAGCTGTTCTCCAGCTGTTATTTTAGCATGTGTCTTACTTTTAGAAGGTTTTAACTGTACTGTAAAAGCTCTAATGTAATTCATCTCCATAATCCAATGTGATTATATTACGTACTGTAATCATTACTGGTCGTCTTTTTGCTCTCCTTTTTTGTTTTGAACGTGTATATATCCTACAGCAAATGGCAAATATTTCTTGTTCTACTTAATTGGAACATAGAAGAAAACTGATTTTGGTTCAGGTAGTTTGGAGGTCAAAACAAACTACTTAAATGCATAGTAAACAGTGAGCAATAGCGCTATGTCTGTCATCATGGAAATTATGTTCATACATAGTACTAGTGCCTGTAGAGGTTTAATAGTAATTGTTTAAATATTTTTTTTCAAACAATTGAAAACATTTTTAAAAATGTTACTTGTTATAGGCATTATCAGATACGTTTAGTTAAGTACATACATTGAATTTGGGGTATAAATTAAAAATTTGACTGTATCTTTCGTGGGTTGTCCTAATTCAACCTGTGATACATTCAGGGAAATTATTCTATAAGAGGAAGGGTATTTTTCCCCTGGCAGAGTGTTTGTTTCATATACAGTCAAATGCTGCCTGATTTGTGCCTTCAGTGAAATCATTGCATCTGTCTAATTGCAGATGTCAGGTTTTTCTGCCGTATTTGATCAAAAAGCTAATTTGGTTTTATCCAGGGGCTTTCTGTTGGTTTGTCCCCATGATACTGTTTGGTGGTGTGGTTTCTTTTCTCAGGACAGTGGACTTTATGCACTAAAAGAAAACAACCTGTTTTACAGCAAGGAAGAAGCATCCTAAGTTGGAGTAACTGTTTAATGATTTTGGTATTTGGGTTACATGACTGCATGTAGAAAGAAAGGATTTATGTAAAGTCACCTATTCATCTTCATATTTTTTTTCTGTTCATAACAGCAATGCTAATTATTTTCAACCACACAGTCTTTCGAAAAACGAAGGGAGGTTGTTCAGGTATTTTCTGGTGGCGCTGTGAGCCGGGGGGCCTGCGGCGGTGTGTGCGGGCCAGCGTC
>JAVJGI010000032.1:35071133-35091013 GCA_035590275.1 Ibycter americanus | reverse complement strand
CACGGCGCTGCTGGCGGCGAGGGGAGCTGAGCCCCAGCCTGCGGCCGGGCGCCTCGGCCCTGCGACATGACATTTGTCCTTGAAGCAGCTATAATGGCTTCACTTACGATTTGGGAAATGGGCTCAGATGCAAATTTATGACATTTTCTATTAGGCAGTAAATGGTGACTTGCATGGCATGCAGAATACTTTGTATTTAACAAAGGGGGTTTCTACAGACCGTTGTGTAAAGTTCCCCTTGTTCTTATAAAATATTTTCTTCAGAATAGTTGCTATCGGCAGGTTTTATTTCTACAGCTAACATGAAAAAATAAAATTGCCCCTGTGCACAGCGACAGGGCTGGCGTGGCGGCCGAGGGGGTGACTCTGGGGATGCTGCAGCCGGGGGTGCTGGGTACCGCTGGGTTGGCCCCTGGTGCCCGCGGGCCGATACTGGGGGCAAACGGGGACTGGCCGAGTGGCATCTATTGGCACTGTCCTCAGGGTCTGAGCCACCGAGCCTGTTCTCAGAAGAGTCAGAGCTCCCTCTGCTTGCAGGCAATTCATGTATCGCGTTGATTACATTTACATTAGTATGTAAAGGCATTCTGTACGGGATATGTTCAGATCTGTCTCTTCTTTAAAGATGGTAACTCTGAATAATAGTAAAAGCAGTGAGAAACCGGTATGCATGGCATCTTTGGAACTGCATGTAAGTATGAAGGTGTTCAATATGTCTTAAGGTTTCCAGTAAATTTTAAAACATAGAGAAAGGCACCTATCTCTATCCGCACTGCAAGTTCCAATTAATTTCTAGTTTGTAAAAAAGTAATATATTGCTGTGATCAATTTACATTAGTAGGTGGGCCAAGTTCTAGTCTACTGTTCATTAATGATTTTGGTGATATGACGCTTAATATCAGGTCAGAGTACAGTCCAAAATTTCCTAAGTTGGTTTTTTTTCTTTATCTCAAAGCATAAGAGAAAAATATCATGTAGAAACAATCTTGTTGTACCAGATTGGAACTGACTCATGTATTAAACTTATAAGAGGAGTCTTTCTTGTGCTTTAATTATACAAAGACAGTATGTCTGCAGTGCTGTCACATTGTGTGTAGTGCAATGACTTGTCTGGATTGCTATTCCAGTAAATCGGAAGTAATTGAGCAGGGATTATCCATGGCAGTGGAAACACAGCCATTCCCTTTGTTAAGCCAGCTCTACAAAGACTTTTTTTGTGAATAAGCATAAAGTTTTTTAAAAGGACTGGGACTCAAATCCGCAGCCTCTCTGCCAAGCGCTCAAGCTGCGTAGTTTTGCATGTGCATGCAAAGGGCATTTCGTTACAAATAGGGTCCTAAGGGATTGTTAGCTGGAGATGAAGGTTTCTGTATATTCACCAGCTCTGGGATTTCCCATTTGCCAGCACTATGAGAGCATTGTATTATAAATGAGAACAGCTTGCCGAGAGCTGTGGGCTCTTCTTGCCTGGAAACAGATGAAGTCAACATGTTCTGATAAATTTGCAACGATATCTAAGAGCAGGTTTGTTTCAAACACAGCGATGCTTCCACACGGAGAGGAAACCTTCTTTAATTACTGCTTTCTTCCTGAGATAGAGAGGTTTGTAAATGTGCTCTTGTGAGACTCGGCAGCAACTTGTCGACATTTGAATTTCGAAACACTTTTCTGGGGGTGTGTGACAGCTTCAGCAAGTTACTAAAAAAGTGCACCTGTGTTCACAATAACCAGCCGGTTTCTCTATTTTGAGAAAGATTAAATAAAATCCTTAGAATTATATCAGTCTGTACTTCCGCATGCTAGGACTGTTTGGGGGTGGCAGCGTCTCCAAAGATATAGGTCTGTAGAACACCAGTCATTTGCTGGGAGAAAAAACCTGGCCCTTGTTATTACACAACACAAAACAAACAAAAAAACCCCAACAAACAATGAACCAACCAACCAAAACCTCCAAAACCCCAAACCATACCAAACCAGGCAACCAACCAAAAAATAAATAGAGAAGAGAGAGGAAAAAACCAACCTATTCCAGGTGTGTTTTCAGGGCTGGAGGGGGATGCAGCACATTTCTGCTCTCTGCCAGGGATGCGGCGTTCGTGGCTTCTCTCCAAGAGGGTAATGTGGGTCTGCAATGGGGTGGGCTGTGTTGCATTAGGATCATCCAAATCCTTACTCCACAGAAAAAGTCTTTAAAACAGCACGTGGCACATCATTTAAAAGATACTGTGGGCAATTTGGAAGCAAAATGAGATCTAAATGTCGGTAAACTGTTGTCTCTGGGGTAAATCTGGTCTTGTGTCAGTCTGCTGGGCTAAGGACTTAATGTTCAGTGAGTAAGGAAAGAAATTGCAACAAATGAATGAAATACTACATGTACAAGGAAATTCAAAGTGAATTCATGTTTTTGGGCATAGAAAATAAATACCGTGGAGTTAAATGTATCCTTGATTTTCAAAATATACAGTAAGAATGTAAAAATGCTGATGTACGGTTATGTAGAAGATCTCTGTGAGCTGAATAGGTATCTTCCCTACAAGCTGAAACCAGCAGCCAGTGTACTGGTAGTGAGCTGAGGGGAAATGCCGTGAAGTGCTGGTAGCAGTGCTTCCCTTTCCCATCGGAATTCAGGTCAGGGCTCTGCAAAATAACAGGAATGGGGCAAGGTCCAGCGCTGCCGAGCAGCACCGGGTGGGAGAGCAGCTCCCCAGCCACAAAAGGAGGAGAGGGACTGCCTGCAACTCACACCAAAATGTGGAGTGCCAATTTATATTTGTATTTATAATGGTTATTAATTGCCCAGTTTATAACCCAATTTACAAAATCTCAGTGGAGTGGTCAGCTTAATTAATCAGGTTATAACTGCTTTGCACTGAGAAAGATTAAAAAGGAAGAGACATAGAGGAAAAAAAAAAGCAGATTAACAGAGAGAGATGTCTTTCAAGTGTTGCTGCCCACAAATATTTGAATATTGAGGTTAATAGGGTTTTGCAGCCATGGTGAGCGAGGGCTGGGAGAGGATGCTCATAGGAGTGGCAGTATCTTAATGAGAGACCTGCCAATAAACCTCCAAAAAAGGACAAACTTCCCAAATCATCCTCCATTCCAGTTACAAACAGATACTCATATCTGTATAATAGATTAATTAAATATGAGGATTTGGGGTAAAATATTACCTCTCCTTTTATCTCTGAGTATTCAAAAATGAGTGTGGTGTGCTTGTGCTAATGCATTAGATTAAGTTTCAATAAACTGAAATTTTGGGAAATCCATCTGGTCTTTGCTGCTCACGACTCATGGCTCCCACTTGCCTGCCCAGACCAAGGTGCTCCCGGGCGGTGTGTGGCCCTGCACCCCTCCAAAGTGCATTAATTGGGAAGATTTCAGCGCAGAGCCCAGAACAACCTTGTTCCAGCCTGATCGTGGCAGGATCTTATTGCACACGGTTTTACCGCCAGGCCAGTCACGGGCTGTCAGCTAACGAATCTTTGATACATGATCCATTTCTCATTCATCCATCACTGCTGAAGAAGCCTACCTGCTGGAGAGCAGCTTCAGCTGTAGAGGCTGATGGGACGTGAGCTCCACCATGCCCACTGCTGCTTCGTTGGGTGAAGGCCAGATAGATATGCCTGCTATTATTGAATTATTTTCAGAAAGTAAACACCATATGCTTTATAATTTCTGTAGTCTCTGTACCTGAGAGCTGCACTGTCTTTCTACATCCAGCTGTTGGTTCCTTCAGTCTAAAATACTTCTGCATGTTGGTAGAAACAATCTATTAGGCTTATGGGTTTTTCCCACCCTGCTAAAAGTGATATACATAATAGTGGAAAATGTCCCTTGGAAACGCTGTTTAATTTCCAGCCACTCTATTGTGACTTCTGCATATTGCACAGCTGGTTGTCCTTTGCTGCGGTGGATTACAAGAGGGCTGTACGAAGGCTTGTTCACCCAGAGCACCCTGGGCGGCCCTTCAGGGCAAAGCCCAGCTCCTTCGAGAATGTCATCATATTTAACCACTGAGGCCTTAAGTAAGAAAATCATGTAATAAAATGCCAGTGCCTGTAGCCTTTTTTGCAGCTGTAGTGGCTTTTGACCTCAAGTGGCCTTCCTCCTTGTCATATAAGGCTGCTGTATTTTAAAGAGGGCTCCAAGACTTGCAAACGGCAGGTTTGCGGGAGGACCGTGGGTGTATTGCGCGTGGTACGACCCTCGCTCCCAAGGAACGGCCTCGAGGGCACCGTGCACCACCCGTGTTTCCTCAGCAGACTAGTAGAGATCTCGCTGCAGCCGTGAAGGCTGCCTGATTGGACTGTTCTGCTGCTGTTCCCTTGCACCTCTCCCAGCCATCCGGGTTCCTGTGCTCCGGGCGAGCCGTCAGTAGGTTTCAGTCGGCTGTAGCTGCCGACGGGGCGCACAGCAGGCGGGGGCAGAGCGGGGGCTTCCCAGCAAATCTGCTCAGTGGGCTGAGGAGGGAGAAGGTACGGTAACCTAACTGGGTAGAGCTGGTTTTAGGGTAGAAAGTCAAAATCGCTGATTGAATGTCAGTACATAGAGGAGTGGGGGTTAAAAGAAATACTTTGCCTGCGCTTTCCAAGTGTTTCTGGCCGCTGGCTTTGCAAGCATTTCTGGTTACCTCGACATTTGTCGGTTTGCTCAGTGCATCAATAAGGATATTCTCCTGCTCACTCTTGCCAGGGTGTAGGAAGCCGTGGTGCTGCTCATCCATGTAAAAGCAACCAATATTCCCCTGTTTAGGAAAGAATGAGAGAAAATGTGATTCCACAGACTTTCCTGAGCTCAGAATATGTATGATTCAGGGAAAAATATAGCGCCACACTATAGCATGTCCATTTCCAATATTTGTAGAAAAACTTAAAGAATTTGTTTCCTGTTGTGAAGTAAGGAATTTATAACCTAAGGCAGTGCCATCTTAGGTTTTTACTGTTGAAACTGCAGTAAAAAAAAATCAAAAAAAGAGAAGAAAACAACCAGAAAAGGAGCTTCCATGAAGCTACCCCAGGTCTGTTGGGTGGGTTATTGCTCCACCTTCAGTGAAGCTCCTCAGATCATCCCTTCTTCTCTTGATTTTTCCTTGTCCAATAAACAGGGTTTTCAAAGAGTAGAGGAGTGTTGCAAGGAGAGACATTAATTGCTTGATATTTCTTAGATAAAAAGAGTTTTGGAAGATAAAGTGTCTTACGTGCTTTTCCATTCTACAATTCCTTTTCAGTAAATTACCTAAATAATTGGGTTTATAAGCTTCATTTTTCAAAGGTAAAAATAGCAAACACAGTATGCTCAGTATGCACCTAATTTACAGATGGTTTGTGTCCTCTGTAACTTCTCTGACAAACCCATCCTGATGGCTACTGGGGTGCTGGTTTCCACACCACGCTGCACTAATTCATATGTGTGGTGCTGAAGGATGCGGCTATCACTTCTGATTTCCAAGCTTAGGTACGTTTATGAGAGTCATTTCTGAGGTGCGAAAAAATGAAATTGCACCAGAACCAAAAGTTCAGGAGCTCCTGAGCAGTAACTTGCTTTGGGTGATGTGAGATACAGTTTTCTCCCATATCGTACAAATCATGAAGGAAACGAGATTGAACAATGAAACCCAGCCACAGCAAAGTCAGAAGAGTTTATTGTATCTGTTGCTTCCACAAAAGTCAAAGCTTTCCTTGCATGAAAGCAGTATATTCTGGATATAAATAGCATGCCCTGACAGTGATACGGTGTCTGCTCAAATGTGGGGTTTGATTATGGTGCAATTTGTCGCTCTGGATCTGTAAACAGCCTCCCAGCGTGCGTGCAGCATTGATAAAAAAATCAGGGGTATATGTATAGAGAGAGATATTTTTTTTTTTTCTTCCCCAAAACCCTGCTGGAAGATATCTTTCCTCTAAGGAAGCAAAAGGAAGGCCACACCCTGCAACTCCTCTGGCCTCTTGCCCGATACACTTGGCGATGGCACGACGCACGTGTTCCCGGGAGCCTGAGCCTCTCGCACACTCCTGCACACTCGTGCACCGCTGCCACGGGGAGCACTGGGCACCCGTCAGGGCACCGAGGGCAGGCGGACTTTACCGAACTTGCCAAAAACTGTCTGATTTCTCTGTGATTTGTTGGAAGCATTCTAAAAAAAATACCAGGAGGTGAGGATTTTCCAACTATTATTTTTACGTAATAACAAAAAGCACAGTTAGGAACAGGCTCCTGTGCCTCTGTGTTAAATAAATTTCCCAGGATCTGGTTTCACCAGATTTCTTTCTTTTCTTTGCAACAAAGGAGGAAAGTCCTGTGTCTGGGCGAGTTCATTTTTAGACCCGGGGGAGCAGTGTTGGGGACGACTGCTCGGGTGGATGGCAACGTCCAGTGTCCGCAGACACGACCTGCTGCCCCTGTTTCACTGCACCCTTACTGAATGGGTCAGCCCACCTTGTATCTGGGTTTTTTCTTTGGTTATTGGATATAATTTTAATGAACTGTAATTTTGTGTAAGTAGTGGTGACCACTGGTATTTGCTGCACAAGCAAATAAAGGATTCCTGGGAAAATTTGAGGAATGTCATCAGTGTGCCATATCCCAAAGCTTTCTGAGGAGAAAAATCCCATTTTTATGATAGTTTAATTGTTCACAAACTGCTTGTTTGTGAAAAGGTAATTCAGCATCAAAAATGACTAATGCGAGCGAATTGCTGTGCTGAGCACAGAGCAGTTATTTACCATGGTTACCCCAGGAGATGAAGAAAGGTACAATTATTCTGAGAGGTACTGTAGACCCTGTTTACTTTTTTATTCTTACCGTCTTTCAAATGTGCTTTTTCCCTATCTTTATACAAACAAAAAAACAATTAAGTGTATTTATCCAATTTTGCAGCATAGCGTTGGTAATTAGCAAGCTGACTGCTGGTCCCAGGCTCGGCCAGGGAGGGCTCGGGGGTGATGCCTGTGGCTGGCACGGTGCCTCACAGAAGCCGCCTTCTCCCTGGCTCGAGGTCTGCACCAAAGCTCTGCGGGTTTCGTCCCATATGTTGCACAGAACAGAGGAGGGGACAGGTTCGGATCTGGTAGCACAGTCTTTTTTCTCCTACCGGTTTGCTCACATCAGTTCCCAGGAAATGTGGCACGTTTCAGTAGTGGAGGAACCTTTGGGGTGTTTGGCTGAGAGCGTGCTTGGAAAATTAACAGCTACTTGGGAGCAAACAAGTCTGAACACATTAATACAAAAATAAAAACAGAGGCATAATGAATCAGTTCTGAATTGCTGTTGTAAATGATGTATGTACAAAAAATGGTGTATGTAAAAAATTTATGTATGTGTGAATGAATATGTATTTTTTTTTCTTAGGCACTTTCACAAATTATTCTGAGGTTTAGGGACCCCCAGCAGCAGTTCTTGTATGTTTTCAGGTCTCCCTTTCTGTGTCCGGCCCTTCCACACAGAGACTTGTTGTCTTCTGCTGGAAAGAGCGGCATTTCTGTTCCTCAGACCTTCACCTTGGCACTGACGGGCAGCCTGGTGTTTCTCCTGTCTCACGCCTGCCTCTCCCTCCCTTTCTCCCTTCCACTTCCCATTCCCCGTACCGTCAAACTCTGCAGACTCCTGCCTGGTGCTTCCGTGAAGAGCAGCCCGGCAGGTTCCGGTGCTCGCGGCAGCGCGAGAGGCTCGCAGGAGTGCGGCGGTGCCAGAGGAGCTCTCCTGCGTGACCTGTGTGCTCCTTGCCGTTGAATGTACAGCCTTTATTTTGGGTGAAGGCTTCACAGACTTCAGCCTTCTTTGTCCTGCACCCTCATTCAGCAGACACGGGTTTGACTCGTCTTACCCAACCTACAGAAATAAAAGGGTGCTTTTTTCCCTGAAAGAGAAAAAAAATGTCACTGCACAGCAGCAGGTTAGTGGCAGAATTTCAAAGGAGTTGCTCTCCCTCGTGCCCCTTCTCATTTGTCCTGAGTGTGTTATAGTCAGCAGGACAAAGAAAAGGAAGACGGATTTGTCAAGCAAATAAAAATTACTGGGTCCTGTCTTCTCGTCAGTCAACAGGAAGCCGATGGTTAGTGCGGCAAGTGACAGTTATTATCTTTTGCTTTTTCTTAAGTGCCTAGTGCCTAGGCCATTTCTGCTACAAAATACTTTGAGGCAGAACTAAGAAAAATAATAGAATGGCTTGTGACTTTCGCTTCACTTTTATCTTTTAGAAGTTTTGTTTTAATATTTAACAATATTTTAATATTTAATATAACTAGAGCCTTTATATAAGCTTGTTATTCTAGACCCTCTGGTGCGATGCTAAGAAGCTGCCCAGCTAATGGGATTATTAAAATGCTTGATATGTTGCTGTTTGGCTAGTTAGTGATATACCTGTCTGCGAACAAAGCAAGTCAGCCACAAGCAGGTGTCTGCTCCAGCTTCACAAAGTTCCTTTGTCCGCCACCCTCTAAAAAGTTTGGTCTTTTGACAAAAGTCGTTTAGCTACTTACGGTAAATAAAGATGGGGGATATTCTTTTCTCACTTATCAAAGGCCAATGATGAAATACGCTCCCAGCTGCCCTGCAAAAGCTGTAGATACATGTGGATATTGTCTGCCTGTAAAATGATGAGGACTTGTTCTTCCGAATGTTTTCTGAGCTATATGGCTTTCTGCGCAACACTCAGACCCTGCCTATGGAGCTCTACCATCTTTTCCTCTTTAGGAAAAAGCACCCAAGCCACCCTCCAAATAACCAAATTTATGTGACAAGAATAAATGAATTACCGGTAGTTTTACAGCCATGTTGCTCTGGGTATTTGCTGGAGTGATGAGATACAGTTCCGCGGTGCCAAACTACACTCAGCTTAGAAGTGAATCTCCAGCCACTGGCTTTTTGTGGTCATAAATCTATGGATGAAAGTAACTCAGCATCCAAGAAATGGAGTTTAATGAAAATCTCCTTGGCTTTGTTGGTGTATCATCTTCTACCAGGTTGTGTTCACACTGATAGGCTTGGTCTGGGGGGTTGTGGATTTTGTGGGGCTCTTTGCAAGCCAGTATTTTTCACTCCTACCAACTGCTTTTCTCCGTCCTAGTGCCAGGGTGGTTTGTAGGTCTGTGCAGACACGATGAGAGAAAAAAAAATCTGAAATAAAAACAAATAGTGAAACTCAACCCAGATTTTGTGAAGGATCCATGCATTCCACAAATATTCTCACATTTTCATGCCATTGAGGTATTTAATTCACTGAGGTACTGAATATTTCTTCAGCTCTACCTTTGAAGGACAATGTTTATTGGCAGGCAGTAGGTTTTAGCATCCACATTCTCTGCTCTCCTGCCCCCCATGCTATGAGTCAAACAAAACTGGAGACATCCCTCACCCGCGTGGGCAGGCGCAGATGCAGTGACGGGCAGGACGCAAAGAGGGAATTTGTTTTTTCTCCCTCCACACACTCCAAGCTGTTTCCCTTCTCCTTCCCTAGAGGATCTTCATGAGTTTCTGTCCCAGCTGCTGCACTGACTCCCCATTCCCTTTCCCCTCTTGCTTTCAGAAACTGCAGGGAGGAGTGTGTGATCATTCTTTCTGAGACAGACTTTCTAAAATTCTTCACCTTCAGGATTCAGAGTACATTTTTTGGTCCCATTATTTCATGTTTTGGTGGAAACAAAAGATAAACAAGAGCTAGTGTGAGTATATATTAAATAAGTATATATGGGGACGCTTCCCAAGAACCCATCATAAGATGCCCCATCAGTAGAACCTTCTGAAGAATTGCATAGTGAAATCTCCACATTGGAAGTATCTGCATCGCTGCCTGGTGAAATTGAATTTGAGTGACTGAGCACATTTCTGCTCTTCACTGTGATAGAGCACAACATTTGAAAAAATGTGATATAAGAGTCTTCAGACCTGTTACAGTATATAAAAGATGCTTTTTTCTCCTACGCCAGATCATTTTTGAGTTTTCGTAGCTTTTCTAGTAGGTATTACTTTTTTGCCATTAATTTATAGCTAGTGGAATTCATTCTTTCAAGTGCTGTTGGTCCTTAGAGTGCCTCCAGTCTAGTGTTAGCAAAGTCATAAGCCATTTAAATATAATTTTCTGTGAGAAGCTCCAGGACCAGTCTCCATCTGACATTTTCAAGCTTAACTAATTTCAAATAGTTTAAGCTTATATTTTATTCCTCAGGTATGGAAAATAGAGAAAACTACAAACAGTTGTTATTTAAAATGCAATTGAAAACAAAGCTAAACAAAGATAAAGGTAATAGTTACTGTTCACTCTTTGTAAGGATTATGTGCATAGTAGCAAAAGACATCTTTTTTAGGTAGCTTGCTCTTCTTTTCTGACTTAATATTACTGATACTCTCTTGGAATAATATATATATGCACATGCAGATGTATACATCAGATAGCATGTATAAACACACACATATATATGAATATGTATTTTTAAAAAGAAATAATCTGAGCCCATTTAAGCAAAAAGGAATGCTTTCCAGCATACCTCTTTGCGGTTGTCTTTAGGGAAGAGTACAGTACATATATTCCCCTTAGCCGAAGCTGCTCTAGCTCAGATGTGGGAGCAAGAGCTGATTTTATTTTCCATGCAGCAGTAACTAGGTTGCTTCTCATGCCACAGCCCGCATGCTGTCCGGGCGGGACACGCGCTCGGCAGCACGTTGCACCCCGTACGGCAGACCCACGCGCAGGGTTGGATGGGTGCGTGTGTAGCCAGGCAGGTTGTAAGAAGGCTGATGTCTAATGATGATATTAAGGCAGCCGATTGTATTCAGACCCAGAAAAGAGTAAGAAAGTGAATTCCCGGAGATTCTGGAAAAGCAGCCTAAAGGCCAAGAAGGCCCTTTTAGAGCTCTGTCTCACTGGAGATCGCCAGCCCACCACGAGTTTCCAGTGGCTAGGCATGCCAGCACCAGGGATGCTCAGGACCTCAGCGGGCATGTAAAGGTGCTCTTCTTGTCTGAAGAACTGTTTCCAAGATTTGAAAAATTCTTTGTGAACCTGTCCAGTTTTGCTAGAATTCCATTTATTTTGCATGTCGTACTTGTTGTAATTTTGATAATTTTTTCTTTGGGAAAATCGCAATTGTTAATGACTCTTCTCAGCTTTTGGCACCAGATAGTGGCTCCACCCTGTTGTTTCCCATCTAGTCTCTTTGCTTCTCCTTTCCCAAATATAAAATGGTTCTCCTACTTGACTTGTAAAAAGCCATTCTTACACCTCCTTTCCAGTCAATTAAATTCATTAATTAAAAGAAGATAAAGATCAGTGAGTAAAGGCTGAGCTAATGTATGCTTAATGCATTGTTATATCATGCTTTGTGAAACATAGTAGTAATTGCTCATTTAATTTATTCATTTCAGCATTACTGATTTAAATATCTTTCTGGACTTTTTGGAGTCAGTTGTCATTTTTTTAATGTCTGCTGGTTGCATATCAAAATGTCAGTTTATTATGCTCAATACATTATCTACGACTTCAGTTTCCTTAAACCTCTGATTGATATGACAGTTCTCACAAAAATTTAGTCCTGATCTGAGAATTACTTCAATCTTAATAAGAAAAGGCAGCTCTTTTTGCCTAGGGGTTTTATTTATATGTCACCTTTGCATAATTGCAATGTCATGTGGACTCTTCCTCTCTCAGCTACTCCACTTTTCAAAGCGTTGTTGAAGATAGTCCCAGCCTTTATAATATGAGGTCAAGTTGTGAAGTCCTTCAGATAACTCCTGGCATGTTGTATCAAGTAATTTGCTTCTTTTGCTCGTTATTTGCGCGCAAAGAAACATGAATCGCCATACTGCACAGTAACCTGGTAGTCTTCAACAGCTCCCACTGCATCCAAAGAAGCTAAGAAATCTCAAGGGCTGTATGCATTTGGCCCGGGGAGAGAGAAATAGAAAGTCTCATGAATGATTTGAATCCTCATGAAACCTGAAAGCAAGCAGAAAGGTGCTGGCGACTGTTGAATAATAATAATGATTTGCAAAGCTTTACTTCAGTGTGTAAATTGGGGAAAGATCTGTCTAGTGCTGGAAGAATGTAGGGTACCGAACAAAAAATTAGCTCAAATACCAAATCTTATCCCATCTTCAGAAAACATCTAGCAAAATCCTAGTTCACAACAAAAGACTTTACATAAAATGTTAAAACCACTGTTTTTACAAGAGATGAATAGGAAGATGAAATATTTGATAAAATGTCAATTTCATAAAGGTCTTTGGACAAATTGATCATTAGAGACCGATCAGTTCAATGTTAGGAGCCAACGGTGAGGAGAGTTGGAAAGGTTTATAACTAGAGTCAATCTAAATGATGTATTTTCTTATAAGGTTTTCATAAAAGGATTTGATCATAAACTTCCAGCAATAGGTTACAGAAATTGTATGTGTGTGTACACACGTGTGTAGATACATACATATATATATATACACATACACACATACAGAATTTATATTTCCACCCTACTTTTTTCTTTAAGTGGATCTGGGATGCTCAGAGGTCTGTACACAGAAGGTTTTGCTGTAAACGTCAATGCACCAAGTTGGAGAATATATTGAGTATTTAATCAGTTTTCTATGCATGGGGCAGCTCTAGAGCACTGTCTGGGAATATTCATTATTTTCTTAGTCTCCTTGCTCCAAGTCATGAATGAAGATGAAAAAACCAGTGCCTAAATAGCACTGACTTTGACAAAACATCCGATTCTTTCAATTGGTTGTCACCGGTCAGGATTCTGATCACTTTTGCTCTCCTCCACGTTCTTTCTCATCCCTTTTCCTGGAAGCACGGTGACACTCGAGCAGCGCAGGCGTGAGCCAGCTCACTGCCAGCCCTCTGCATCTGGCAGGGGGTTTCCCACAGCTGCAGAGACACACATCTGCCCATAGTCTGCCTGGCCTGAAATTAAAGGCTTGATTTCAGGATAACCAAATTATTGAAAAATATTGGCCTTTTTAATAATGAGGACTCAGACTGTCATATAGTCTTTGACTTCTTTTATGATACGTGCATGTACTGTAATACATCTATAACAAGAAATGGGTCGGAGCCTTCCCTCTCATTCATAACAAACTAACAGCAAAACTAGACTGGACCTTTGGCTGTAGGCAGCAGAAATGATGCTCAAACCAAACCACACTCTGATTTACAAGGGGAAGCCAGAAACATCTTCCAGACTTGGCTTACTCATGCTCCCACACTTGCTTCACAGAATTTTGGGATTTGTGTGAACATGTGCCAGCTGCTTTTTTGTACAGCCTGAAAGGGTGGAATGGGAAAAGAGGGGTCCGTTCAGCAGAGGTAATTCAGGAAGCTAGAGCAAGTGAAGGGCAGTGAATGAGAGGACAGAAAAAAATGGCGGAAAAAAACCCATAAACTGAGTTAAATGGCAAAGACAAGGTACTTGTATCTCATCTTCAT
Source organism: Ibycter americanus (assembly GCA_035590275.1). Lineage (NCBI taxonomy): Eukaryota > Metazoa > Chordata > Aves > Falconiformes > Falconidae > Ibycter > Ibycter americanus. Next base: position 35,077,590 of record JAVJGI010000032.1, on the reverse strand, counting down.
TTCTATTGACCTATTTATTCTTCTGTCATTTATATAGTCTGTCTCTAGAGCTTTACATTATTATTAGGATACTGAACCTGTCTGATGTTATTCTATAGCTGTATGAAGCTGTGAATCAACCTTCAAAATATCTGATACTTGGTCATTAGGCATGGCTAAATATTTTAATATTTGGAACTAATTAACTATTGAACAAGGGATTTTTTAATAGTGAAAGTTGGTGGTTATTTGTTCTCCATTTTTTAAAAGATTTTTTTTCAAAGTACCAAACAAGTCTGGATAAAACAGTTATTAGTAAAGACACATATGAGTAACAATTTGGAAGACTGTCAATTTTGCTTAAATGCCATATGCCTAGTTGCCTGTTCCTTGTAAATCTCTCTAGCTTTCATCAGAAATTATTTCAGCTGAGCTATTTTGTTTGGGATATTTACCGATGAATGAACTTGACTTTGTTTAGAACTGGCAATGGGAGCCATCAGGAGAGAAACCATGGTCTGGTGCTGAGGATGCTATCCCAAGAATAAGTATTATTTCACAAATATTTATGGCAGAAAAACAAGAAAATTCATATTAAAAGTAGCCTGTGGTAGCGAGAGAAGGACTTGAAAGGAGCTTAGCCTTAGGTTACCCTGCTTAAGAGCATCGTGTTTCATAGAGACTGTTAGAGAAGAGCAACTTGTAATGTTGCTGTGAGAGAAGGAAGCAACCAGTACCTTGCGCTGGTTCTCACCAGTACCTCCTGCTCCCTGCACGGACAGAGAAGGGACACCATAAGGTGTCATGAGACAACAGCTTTTTGCAGGAGGAATCACTGTACACAGAAGCTCATGTAGCTGTGAGAAGTTGATATTTATACCCTCATATATATATATATATTTAAGAAATGTAAAAATCCTTTTCCTTTTATCTGTGTGCCATCCCTTTCTCCCCAAGGCAAGGAAGCGGCTCACAGACGGGGCGAGCTGCGGCGGGGCAGTCCGTGGGGCTTTCTGTTCTGCTGGGCTGGCGTTTGTCTTCTGATATAGACTACAGGCTGGGAGAAGGGAGCATGAGGTAATGATCCCATGTTGCTGACAACTGTGGTATTAGAGGAGGGTCTGTCTGTTGGTGAAGTTGAACAGCAAAATTACTTCCGGTTTTGCTGTTACTTGTAATATATTTTTGTGTGATGTCAGGTTATGGACAAAGGCAAATCTTATCCAAATGGCTAAAACTTTGTATGAAATCTGAGAGGTGAGTTAAGAAGGGGTCACAGGTATATTTAAAAACAGATTGTCCCGTGATTGCCTTTGGCTGGACTCCATTAACCTCAGCAATTTAAATTTTTTCTTTGAAATTTTCAATTCACTTTTAAGCTTTGTATCAGCAACTATAGGCTTTTTAAAGAAAGAAAACAGTAAGAATAGTGCAAGTGCTATGAATAATAGCAGCAAGAGTAGTATAATAAGTTTCAAAAAGAACACAGGATAGAAATAAGGGATCACCATAAAATATAGTAGGACATTCACAGGTGAAATGTGGGTGTCACTGCTGGTGTCCTCTCTTCAAGAAAGTGCAGAGTCCTCTTGCTGTGGCTGTAACTCAGGCTGGTAAAGAGACTGTCCCTGTCAAGGTCACTGATATTTTGCTCTGAATGTCAGTCTTTGATTTATCTTCCACTGCAATATTACTTGAACCTGGGATTATAAACAATAATTACATCCCATCCTCTTGGCCAGTGTCATGACACTCTATGCATATCGGTGTCTTGCAGATTTTTCAGCCATTTTTGATCCACCTCCCATAGCTTTTCATAGTTTTGTAATAAAAATGATGGATATGCTACCTTTTTTACGTTGTGGGTTTTTTTTTATTATTATTATTGGTTTTGTTGTTTTTTTTTTTTAATATCTTGGAGGTGGATTACATCCAAGGTTACCCCAGCACTGAAGGCTTATTTCTGGGGGCATTTTCTGCTTCTGTTTTACCATTGGTCTTCTTGATCCAAAGCATGGATTCTTCTTGAACTAAAGCATGCTGCCTCTATTGTTGTTGGTTGGTGGGGTTTTTTGGGTTTTGTTTTTTTTTTTTGTGTATAGGTATTAAACTGCTGTTGGAAAAATAAGAACATTCAAACATCAACTTAGAAATGTGTAGACTTTGTTTCCTCAACTGCAAACTGTTATTTTTGTCCTAATTTTCACTTCACTTCTATTAAGGAACAATTTAAGTACTATTGCTTTATGTTGCTGCCAATTTTCATGGCATTTAAAAAAAAACAACCGGGTGCAAAACCTTGCCGCAGTCATCATAACTAGCTAGTGGTCTAAATAAGCTACATGTGTTCTGTACATATTTCTGGAAATTCTGCTGGTAGTCTTAGAAAGTTAAAGAGCCATCCTTCCGACATATGGGGAACCCTCCCTATTGCAGTATTATATCTCTGCTGTGTTCATGCATCGCTGGATTTGAGCTGATTGTGAATGTGTGAGAAAGCTGATTTTCTGATATTAAGTTTGCAGTGAATGGCAAATGGGATGTTTCCGCACTCAATATCCATTTGAGGGATATATTTTACCAAGTAAGGCTGGTTTCGTACAAAATGGGGTCCTGTGTCCTCTGCCTCTCTTTTTCTCACCTGTTGAAACATTTTCAGTTTCTTCCTTATGATCGCCCTCACCCCGCTTTTCATGAGACTTGCCCACTGGAAGGAAGTGCTGGGATCAGGAGGTTCTGGGACCAGGAGATGCTGGGACAGGGAGATGCTGGGCCCAGACTGGAGCTGCCCACCTGCACTGAGTTTTTGGAAGGCCTTGCCGTGACTGCAGCTAGATGTCGTCTGTCTGAAGGAGATGGCAAAGGCTGAGATGCTCCTGCCTTTTGCCATTTGGAAGCATGGGTAAGGTCTCCTTTCTCCTTCCCATGGAGTTCTCTTCATTGAACCTCCCATCTTTCAGTCAGATTTGATGCAAATGGGCCAGGGGGTTCAAAGGCAACTGGGAGGGCAGGTGGGTATGGCCCAGTTACCTGCACCTGGTTTTGTCAGGCAACGAGGTGGAAAGGATTTCTAGCCGGTTTATGGAAACAGTATGAAAAAAAAATTAGTTTCTATGGAAATTGGGAAAGTTGCAGCATTCCTCCTTTGATTTTCAAAAATCTGTTAATTAGTGTTGCAAATTCTTCTGCTTGCAGGATTGTGCTCTTCCTTGGTCCACATCTGTGCACAGTAGGATTTGTGCCAGTTCCTGGAGAGGAGAAATGCAGGTCTGGCGGTCACTGGATTTGGCTTTTATCTGAAGCCGAGCCATGTGGTCCTCCATTTCCATTCCTTAATAAAACAGAGAGAAAAAATGGGTTTATCATCTGAACACGAAGCATCTGAAGAAAGATGCTTCTTAGAGCAATAATGTTTCTGTTGCTGCAGAGGTGTGGCAAACCCTAACCTGTTAATATGGTGCCTCTGCGATCCGAGATGCTCTGCTAACCTGTACCAATTGCTGGTAATTACTGTTCTTCTGATTCATTTACTGATACTGGATTTATAAGACAGATTGTCTTTGCTCCCCATAATGAATTGTAAAGTGATGCCAATGTCTTTTGAAAAAGATGTGAGGTTACTAATTACATTTAGCCAGTGAATTGAAATTACTGGAGTGTCTGTTTGGGACCATTTTGGCAAGTTGCTTATTTGTAAGTAATGAGAAATGTGTATTACTGGAGTTTTTCTTTTAAATTATTCCATTACAAAGAGGAGTTGTTATAGGATAAAGTTGTTACATAGGAAAAAAATGAACATGACAGCAGTATTGCAAGCTTGGTGATTGGTATAGATTTGAGGAAATGATAAATGATAGGATGCAGAGTAGCAATTCAAACATTTGACAGTTTTTATAATAAAAAAGCAGTTTGTCTTCTATTGAAAGTCTCTGGTAAAATTTTTAAAAGTTCTGGAAGCAAGCCAAGCAGCATCCTTAAAAAGGAGTGAAGTATCCAATTCGTTTGGATGAGAACAGCCATGAAATAAGAGGCGGATGCTGAAAGGTCTGTAACAGCACCTGCTGCAATGACATTTGTGTAATGTGAGCACAGGGCGCGCTGGATTTGATGGACCCAGGCTTAGATTGATGGGGAAAGGGCGCAGTGTTCAGAGATGCAGACAAAAGGGCTGCTGCAAGAGATATTTTAACTCCTGCTGAAATTAATGTTGGCCAGTTTGGGTCCGTGCCCTGCCACAGAGACCACGACCATGCAATCCGTTATGTCTTCCTGCAGCACAGGTCCAGGGTCTCATCGTGTCTGTGAGCCTTAGAGGAGCACTGCTGCTCCAGCTCTGCGCTCGGTGGCCATGGCCATCTTTCACTGGCGTCTCTCCCCACCCAGTTTCACCATCAGCTGTGAAACTCTGTCAGGGACTAGAGAAAAGGACTGGATTTATGAAGTGGAGTTAGAGGCATCTAAGAAAAGCAGAAGCAGCAGCCACCAGCCTGGCAGAGCCTGGCACAGCACCTTCCTGCGCTCTGCGTGCGGAGCGGCCGCGGTGCCGGGGAGCGGAGCCCTGGCCGGGGCAGCCCTGGAGCTGGGCAGGAGCGGGTTGTGGCTGCGCGGCGCACAGGGGTAACGAGACTGGAAGGAGGGCATGGAAAAGCCAGGTGTGGATTCAGTCTTGCTCTGCTTTTCTAGATAAGTGAATGCGTGGGAGCGTGACCAAAATACTGCCAGTATTTGTTATTTCTATACTGAAAGAAAAATATAAGTGCAAAAATATACTTCCATAAGTCACAACATTATTTCCATCGATACTTTGCAAGGTGTGTTTGGATTAGGCCATCCAATCCCGATCAAATAAAACCTTTTGGTACTTTTGGTGAAATGTGTATGACCAGTGAATAACATTTTACATGCTCACATGGAAGAGTTTATCTGCGATCCATGGGTTTAAACCACCATGCCAAAGACCCGAACAGATTGTAAGCTTTTAAACACTACAGATTGCCCATTCATAACCATATAATAATTGTGGAACACATTCTCTCGCTTGAAATATTTGCTTAGTTAGCCACAGTGACTGAAGTTTAGTATTTCATTTTAAATCACATGGAGGAATTAAAGATTCAATCCAAAGCAGTATAAAAAATCACATTTATTTTGCCAGGCTAGTTTTTAGTATAGTTAGCTAAATGGCTTTCCTTCAGCGGTAGATGTGGTCAAATACTACACTAAGTGTTTCAAACTACCCATTTTTAAATTAATTACTCTTGGTTGAAAATGTGCCCTTTCTTTTGTTGCACTAAACCAACAAAAAGCTGCGTGAGTCCAGTTAATGGGGAGCAAAGTTTGGATCCGTCACAGCTGTTCCTTCTGGAATTCATAATTATAGCATTACTGTTATCTTCTCAGGGAACAAAGTGTCCCTGTGACCAGGGTGCCTGGGCCAAACAGCCTGGCAATCGGAACAGCGATGACCTTTGATGTTGAGAGTCAGTCGGTTCTGGAGGGGAGATCGCCCTGTGTCAGCCCTTCCTGAGAGCTAACAGAGGCTTAACGAGTTAATCTTTTACACCCTTGTTCTTAACATGTGTCTAAATCCTTTTCTTTTCTCTTTGTACTGCATTTGGATAGATCTGATTGTTCAAAAATATCTGAAATTTCTTTCTTACAAAGGCACAAGACTTTTAGATTTTCTGTGTTCTTAGGTGATTCCTTTAGGAATGTCATTCCCATCTTCAAGAGGTACAGCAGACAGCATGTGTATCTCAGTTTAGGAGGCAATCCTCAAAAAAGAAGGGCAGACTGAAAACAGTAAGCTTATGACAAACTTGCCCAAGTCTTTGCAAAAGATGCCTGACTTGATTTTTACACCAAACATGTCTTTAGTCTGAAGTCAGCAACACACACAGGGATTGCCGGGGGCGGGGGGAAGGGAAGGGTGAACGGACGGACGGACACAGAAATCTTCATGGTGGTGACGATCCAGGTTTTAAAAGAAAAGTGATGATGATGTGATAGCTCAGATAGAGGTATGGTCATGACACAATGGCAGCAGGCTGAAAGAAAAGCTAGCTGGGAAGCAGGGGGTTAGATATTATTTGCTTTAGATATTATTTGATGACTGTTCTTTCCAGGAGGAAAAAAGAAAGCACAGCAGACAAAATAAAAAACAACCCAAAAGCAGTGAGTGCAATGGTGCAGTAGGAGCCCAGGCTCACCAGGTTTGGAAGGATTTAGTCTGTCTGTGCGGGGGCTGTACAGGCCAACAGCTATCGCCGTCAGTACTTGTATCACCCTGTTACAAACGTGTTACAAATGTAGCACATCGTGTTACAAATGCGCCAGGATGATATGGGTGTTACAAATGGCAATGTATCGGGCTGTGGTGCAAATGGCTCACAGTGCTACAATGTATCGGGGCATGTTGCAAATGGCTCACAGTGCTACAATGTATCGGGCTGTGGTGCAAATGGCTCACAGTGCTACA
>JAVJGI010000032.1:35033876-35058890 GCA_035590275.1 Ibycter americanus | reverse complement strand
GTTGGGACTGGGGGGTCTGGAAGGTCCCTGCCAACCCAAACCATGCTGTGATTCTATGAAAAGCGGACTGTGTCTGTCCCCGGGTGCGAGTGTCCCCCTGCCCTCCTTCTCCTTGTCCTTTGAGCATCTGCCCAGCCACAGCTGCTGGGTGCTGCGGAACTCCTGGGAGGTGGGTCTGGAGCTGCGGCTCAGGGTTGTGCACAGGCCCCTTTATCCCATTTCTTAATTCTTTCATGAGCTGGAGCACTTCTCAGTTTTGCAGCACGACCATTGGTGCCTCCATTCTGGAGGGCTGCTGTAAGCAAAGAGTTAACTGGATTAACTCCTGTTCCTAACTAGACAACTGTAAATAAAAAGTTTATTAAAACTGAGCATAAATGATGCAAATCTCTCATTAAATGTTCCCAGGCAAGCAGCAATACTCAGGCTTACCTCGTAGATTAGAGGCCAAGTTAGAGGGTAATTGCGTTTTGCATCCAAATGTAATAAACTTCTGCCGTCGGGGCAGGTGGAGCCCGCTGAGCTCTGTGGAAAGGGCAGCTCTTTCTTCTTTCTGCTGCAGTTGAAATGCTTGGACTTACCTGTACACCCTACCAGCTAACCTTAGTTTAAAGCTTGAACTTTGTATCTTCTTACCCAGCCAGCACAATGAAATACAGCAGACAGCCCCAACTACACTGTGAGTGCCGATGGCTGGAGTCTGCAGGACCCTTCTGACATCTGCACCTCTAAAAAAACCCCGACTTTCTCTTTTCTTTCCCCCTGTTTTTATTTTATGGTGTTCATGGTTCTTTTTCATTTGAGTTAAACCTGAGATAGCAAACTTTGAGAGAGAAAAGGAGGCAGGACAAGGCAGTAGTACTCAGAGCTAACTTTTTCTTCCCATCCTTCCTTCTCATGATGGTACAGAGAGAAGGCGGCCGATGTACAGGTCATTTCCAACTCTTTGCCTTGAGATCTGAAATGTCAAAAGAACACTGAGATTGTTAAGGCTTGTGTAGTAAAGTATTAGTAAAGTAAAACCCGTTTTATAACCTAGTCAACAGAGGGAAAATCTCACCTTGTACCTACAGAGGGACAGGGTATCCTTCTGCACTTTTCTAATCTCTAATCCTTTGCTGCAGTTTGATCGTAATGAGATTAGACACTTAGAATGATGCAGTATTACATTATTTAACATACAAGACAACTTCTGTAACCATGGTTTCATTTGCATGCCTTTTTCAGGAGAAGACGAGCTTTCTTTTCAATAGGGATAGATATATTTGTCAGGAAATTCTGATAAAGCCTGAATCTCATCTCGTTTGTGTTAGTTTAAAAACAACATAAATCCATTAATGAAACCAACAGACTTTTTGCATTCCAGTGTCATTTTGAAGCAGTTAGGTCCACAGTGAAGGCTGAGAAGTATTTAGAGGGTTATTACAAAAATAGCTTCTCCATTGTCACTGTGGGTTTGGCATGTTTGATATCATTGCTCAAGACAATTAAGCAGCGTGTGGAGATGTGGCTGAACTTTGGAAATATTTTCACACGATGCAAGCCTTGAGTACCAGATGCAGATAAGGGCAGGAGTGTGGCTTTGGCAGGCTGATGGTCAGAGGGCTGGACTTCAGCAGGGATCATCGTGGCCCTGCTCCTGGGACCATGCACCATCCCCTCTCTGGGGTCTCTCTTAGAAGATGGGGAAGATGTCAGCCCAGAAGTGCAAAGGTACCGTAATCTGCTCTTCAGTGATTAAAGTGGCTTATGATCCAAGGAGGTAGGTTTAACCAGGGATTGAAGGGCAAGCAGAAGCGAAGAATCACCATTTTCAAAAAGTCCCACTTACTTAAAAGGTAAATGCAGCAGTACATGAAAATTTTGTCTGTCAACACCAGGAAGAGAAGCGAGCCTCGTGCTTCATGTACCGGGCTGCCTGTGCCGGGCTGCCTGTGCAGCTAACACGCTCATGGAAATTAATGCCATTGTACCTTTTGTAGGGATGGTATTTTGCTCTTCATCTTTCGTTCTTCAGCGTTAACGGAACTGCCATTTAATACATATTTTTACAACCAGAAAAGCACTTCTGGTCATTTCAGAATAACTTAATTTTGCTTTGCTATTGCAGAGAAGAAAAACATTGCAACTTCTTCCCTTCTAAATTTAAGATCAAGTCATAGTGAAATTGTCTTTTACATTGTTTTCAGCTGTTTACATACAGTCTATATAGCACAACATAATAGCCTGTTTATCAACTTGTGAAGCAAGAGGGGAACAAAGAACACATTTATCTTGCAGAATGTAGACCAGCAAACCAAAGAAGCTATTTCAGCCATACAGGAGAATGTTTAAAAGCCCTGTAGAAGATAGGTGAGCCATTATTTTCCAGTCCAGGCAAAAGTACTTCATCCCATCAGATTATGTGAGACAAGCAGAACCTGCCATGGGCTTGTAAAAGCTTAGCTAAGCTTGTTAAGGACAAGGATATCACCTTTGCCCAAATCTTAAGTAAATATGGTTGGAAGCTGCACAGCCCAGCAAAGACGGCATCAGGTAAAAGCTCCCTGGCCGCTCTGCTCTGCAGCCCCTGTGCAGGCAAAGGGTCCCTGCTGCCACGACCTCGTAAGCCTACGCGCATCTCCAAAAGGCACTTCTGTCCCATATGTGAAGTGCCCACTTCATTTCCACTGTTTCGTTAACTAAGTTTTAATGTGTGAATTTGCTGAAAGGCAAAAATACATTTTTTCTGTGTTGGAGCAGTCTCTGACATGGCTACCCATGTATGGCAATAGATCATTAACTCAGACTTGCGTGTTTTCCTTAATATTCAAGAGCTTTGGGATGCAGTAACTGCAGATGGAGCTTCTCTAACAGTAGGAAAAACTACTGGTTTCAGAGAAATTTGTAGTATATACATTTTTAATTAGCAAAGGAAATATTGGTTAAAATGACAGGAAAAAACCTCACCAGCAACCAAAACAAAAGAACCACAATATGCTCTATATATAAGCTTGAGCTGGAAAATCAACAGCTGTGCTGTTAAGTGGAGTAGAATGAGAAATACCCAAGAGATGCAAAAATGGAAGAAAAGGGTATGTGTGAGCGAGCTGGTGGCTGCGGCGTGGCACTGACCCGGCGTTCAGGCAGTGCCATGGCTTTGCTCAGGACATGCAAATCTGAACTCGTGATCCATCTGATCACTGTAACCACTAAGCCACTTCTGGTACATGCTTAAGATCAATGAGGAGTTTGGGCTATTGCCTTTGCAGAAATCAACCCAGGTGTTTTACTGAGGCTTAGGTGTATTTACATATTGCAGGAGTATTTTTAAACAGCAGCTGATGCCTTATTCCTGATTCTTTTGATTTCTTTATTGAAGGATGTTTAAATGAGAAATACATACGCTTGAACATAAAACTGAAACCCATCGAAGTATTTCTCTTGTGAAGGATCTCTATCAAACGTTCCTCTCTGAGCACTGGGTATTTCAGTGGCTGGTTGTTGTAGCCATGGGGGCTGCTTGGTGGTCTCGGGTTGGGAGGATGATGTGAGAAAGGCACCCAAAGGTGTCCTCTCCAAGAGCCACCACCCCACCCAGCTGCCACTCTTCCCTTACATCCCATAAGGAGCACCACTGCCACCCTCCTCAGGTTGACCGTAATCATCTCAATGCAGCAAATTTTCTTTCCCTCTTGCTGAAGAAAATATCAAATTACCTGTAGATTAAAATCTGTGCTTGTGGTTCTGTAGTGACTGCTGTTGGCCTCTGTTCGGAAGACTTCATCTTTCAAATGAAATGTCAGAAGGCATCAATTTTTTGCCCCTTATTATCCACAGTGTTCACATGGCTGTGGCTGGTACCATAGAAAGTTTTAAAAGCTTTACATGTCCACTCTGTAATTTTCTCTACTTCTTTCATTTCATATTTTTTTCTCTAGAAAACAAAATTTTACTTGGTTAAGCTAAAAAAATCTCTCTTCTCTAGGTTGTTGTCCTACTATGGCTGGATAGCACTTCGTTTAGATCATTGCTTCTCTTTAGAACATTTTTAGAATTCTTTTTAGTCTCCAGAAATTGCACTTAAAAACTATTAAGGACTAATCTCCCTGGAGATTTCAGGACTCCCAACGCCTATTGGCTTGCAGCTCTCAACATGAAGTGTTTATTTCTTCGTAGCGCAGCATAATTTAAGAAGAACAACAGATTCTGAACTATTTACATGTAGTCATTTTCTGAAGCTGAAAATATATAACAATGACTGATCATCTGCGAATCTGAGAACTTTCTATTCCTAAAGCATATATTAAAATAGAAGGAGAACATGGTAGATCTGGCCAGAGCTGTCAGCTGCTATAGTCTTTGTTGATCTGTTTTCCATCACTGACATGTCATCCAAACATTAAGGCTGGATATCTGAAATTATTAGTTGCAGTAGCTCTCTGGCGCGCTTTAGGATGCTCTCTTGCATCCTCCTTGTCATCCCTGGGGCCGGGCCATTCTCCTGCCCATACTTGTTTCTCAGCACTTGTGCCACCTCACCAGTGTCCCGCTCTCGGGGCTCTGTGGGGTTACTGAAGGCCACGGCTGCCTTAGCAAGTCCGGGGACATGTAGGAGAGGAGCTGGGGAGCCGAACAGCTTGCCCAGAGGGTCTGGTACCCACAGTGTGCTCCTTTCAACAGCTGTATTTTGGGTGGCTGTGGTTGGTCCCATTCTTGCCCGTGGGCTGGTGGAGTGCAGTGCATGCCCCCGCCCCGCCCCCTGCCCCGAGCATCTTGTCCAGCTTCATTTCTCCTGGAAGCAGCCGTGGTGCTCCGTGGCCCCTCTGCAGGGTGGACAAGGGGTGAGAGCGAGGCGGTCTCCAGGAGAGCCACACACCTGATCCAAACTGGACATCTAATGCAGACACACATAAAATGTACCAGCAGCTATTGTCATGGAATTGATTTACAGATTTTAAGCCTTGAAACCATGGATGATCACCTAATCTTACGTGCTGCAAAATCCTACTGTGTAATTTTTGTATTTTTGTGTATTTTTGCATGCCTTATGCTATAGGGGCCGCACTTACACTGTTGGAGATTAATTCAATTACCTAATATAATAAGGTTGTTTGCATAGCTACCTAATTTCTATCATTCCATTAACATTAGAATAAGAGAATAAATATGCATAAATAAAAAGTTATGTTCAAATAAAAAGAAGCCAGCAACTATTCTTTCCCACTGATCAAAACCAGTCACATGTATTGCTGTTTTTCCCTACAAGAACTATCTAAAACACCTTTAAAATCTATTTCAATTCCAGTTCATGTATTATATTAATTCATTATAAAGCCTTTTAGCTAATTCGCTTTTATCCTTAAAGGCTTATGACTTTAAAATTTTAATTAAATTTCATTTCATATACTACCTTCATTAATATATTCCTTTAAAAGCATTTAGAATTCATTGCCTTTATCCATTTAACACTTAAACATGTTACTGTAGTTTGTATCTCAAGAAGCAGCAGCTGCCTCTCCAAACAACACTAAAAAGCACTGAAAAACCTCCAACCTTATCTCAACATTTCTTTTTACTCCTTGTAGCCTAATCCGTGCTTCCAGAGTTGTCGGTGACTCAACAGCTGAGTCTCTTCATGGCAGGCAGCATCCCTGACCTTGCTAATTTTTCCCATTACCATAAGCTGGAGTACATTTGGTAAATCCATCAGCAGTCATGCAGCAATGGGAGGCTCAAGTTTTATCCAAGCAAAGAATTTATTTAGAGGATTACTTCAAAAGTCAGCTTTTTGTCTGAAACAGTAGTGACTATTTTCAAACTAGGTACGTTCATGGGAAGCTCTGCTGTCAATGGGATGGCCATGCATTTGGTCAGGGCCTTTCCAGGGCACTATTTGCATTATTAATGTGTTTTTAACAATTGATGTATAAAGAGCAAGCTGAGAATATTTAGCACAATTACCATTCAAATGAGAGTTTAAACATTTCAGCATCTGGTAGTATTGCCAATGGCCAGCTAAAGGCCTCCCACTAAGGCAAATCTGTGCAGACAACCAGAATTCTTTAGGAATTTTGAATTCCTAAAATTAAGTAGAAAAGAAAGTATGTACAAGTCTCATGTCGGGTATAGAAACAAGTACCAGAATTTATAGGTAAATTTAAATACAGAAGGCTCTGTGGCCAGATAAAACTATTCCAGTTTTAATTTGTAATTTCAGGTTCAAAGAAAAAGGGAAACCAACACACTCAGTTTGTCTCAGGGGTGCATAAAATCTCTGTAAACATCTTCCCAATGGATTAGTTATGCCGCAATGGAAAGGCTGATGGACGTCTTCGGAAAATGAAGTATGAGCTACAAACCACAATTAATACCTCCCAATCCCATTTGTGACTGCCTCTGGGTATCGGTTTCATTGAGGGAGCGCGGAGTGTGAGCTCCCGCGGCACAGACCAGGTCCCGATGCAGTGCTGCTCTCGCTGCCGGAGGAGCACTGGCGTGCAAAGCACAAGGTTTAAGGCGTCACTACTCTGAGTTGCCATCCGAAGCACAGTCAAGACTTGGATGTTTGTATCCCTGTACTCGAGGGATAAGTGGGCAAGGTGGATTCCCACAGCCTTCGGAGGAGCGGTTCCGGGCTGTGCTGCCCTGTGCTGGCAGCCCCCTCTCCCCAGGGCTCAGCCAGCAGCTGGGTTCTCTCCCACTGGGTTTCGCACCCCCTCCAGGATCCCTTTGGAGCAGGGACCCCCCTCCCTGCCTGGGGGTGTAAGCTCCTGCCACTGCTGCAGCCAGCAGCCCTCATCCCCACTGCAGGGTTTTCACTTAGCCTTCCCTTTCCCACCCGTTAGTTCATTCCTGACGGTCTAGGGTGAGCTTCTGTATTGACAGGTGGGGATCAGTCTTGATCTACCTTCATGCCTCTCACAATGTTTAAAATCTCACGGTCCCACCCCACGGCTCGCTGCTGTGAAGGTACAAAGCTGGGCATTTCTGCGGCTGGCAGCAGCTCTCACCAACCTGTGCCCCGCTGCAGAGCCCAGGGCGATGGGCTTGTTGGGCGTTATTCTGATGGAGGAGGCAGATACTGGTGCTGGTGATGGAAAACTGGGGCAGAGGGGTGCATGATTCTCAAATGTGCCTGGGAAAATATCTTCAGCAAACTGAACCATTTTAAGGTAGTCCTTTTTTAAAAAAGATTCACTCTCTTGTCACTTCTGATTATTTCGGCGTATAAACAAATGTTGATGTCATGTTAGATACACATTGCCTTAGGTTGCAGTGCTGAAAGCCTGAGAAGATAATTGAATTCCAACAGCGGCATCAATTTGATCAGTGCTCTGAATGGACATTCAAATTAGCATCTTTCCTAACATAGAATAATTATGCCAGAAATTAGAGATTAGATGCTGGCAAGTATTTGCATCATACTTCCAGCCTAAAGGGCATAGCTTTTCTAATGCTAATGTTCTACCTTTTTTGAGCTTGTAAAGGTTTTGTTTCTTGCAAGTTTTGGGTATCAATGTACACATACCCTGGCTGTGAATGCTCTGCAGATCCCAGCTGACTATCAAGTCGTGCCACTCCCTCCATCAGCAGTGGCAGCGCTATGCTGATTTACACCGCTGGGGATCTGTTTGCTATTTTCTTACATTTCCACTGTAGTTTTTATTTCTGAAAAGCCACATGAACTTCGTAAGCTGTATTTCTTTCACATATCTATTTAGGTGACACTTTCATCATTGCGCTTAGGAATATAATTTCTGTGTTTCCCTCTGTATTCTTGTAACTGCAGAGGAGGATCTAGAGTCCGATACAGTGTAGGTGCTCCTAGCACATGCTCATAATTGCCTTGATCTGGGTCTCATTGATGCTGAGGAGCACCGCAGTCAGCATCAGCATTCATGCAGAAATGGATGATGTCGTCTTCACCACTTCTGCATTCCTGTTCTGCGTTCCTGTCCCCATGGGAGTGGAGGAAAACGAGCAGATTTAGTTTTCGACAGCAGTAGGGTGTGGCTGTGTCAGGCAACATGCATGGTCTGCTGTTGCTCTTCATGGGCTTGTTCGGTCTGTGATGTTTAGGGATGGCAATTTACTAAAACCTCTCAAGTGAGAATAATACATACTCACAGTGACCCCCTGACCATGAAGAAGTCATCTCAAACCCAGTCTAATCTTTTGTTGTTTGAGCAGCCTGGTCTAGTGGGAGATGCCCCTGCCCATGGCAGGGCGTTGGAACTGGGTGGTCTTGAAGGTCCCTTCCAACCCAAACCCTTCTGTGATTCTGTGATTATAGAATTGCTATCAATATTGAATAACAATTAGTTTTGTTTTGTGTTAGTGTTGGTAAATTCTTCGATGTTAGAGTAGTGCAAATGCTATTAAATAGATTAATGTGTTCGGCTTGTCTTGTAATAAGATCTTCAACAGCAAATAAGTGGTTGAAGTAGCAACAAAGTAAATTATTTGTTGTGTATTGCCTCTTCGTGTTCTGCATCCTGCTCAAAACTGAGAAACACCTATTTCTTAGTGGCGTTGGCCTTTCAGCACTATTATGCCTGGGAAATTTTAGGCTCGTTTGGTTAGCTAAGCCTCTTGCCTCTTCCTTCTTTGCAGTTTGATGCTTGGAGCTAAGGAATCTATTTTTACAGAAAGAAATTCATGACACTAAAAAATAAAAAGAGATCAGAATTCTGAATGTCAAAATTCCATATGCCCAAAATATATAGTCTTTGTCTCTTATATTTATAGCTGTGAACACGTGAGAGTGGCTAGGAAAGGAGGTGTGTTTCGAGGCATAAAAAGGCTGGCATTGTGTGGTTCCTGATGAAAGTAAAAAGTTACAATTATGATGGCAATAACTTTTTTCTATTTTAATTTCTTTTGAGTCAATGATATTGGACAAGTCTGATTGACTTCACTTCTGAGAAGTGTAATAACCCCATGAAAATTCATTGGCTGCCATGTCTGATTGGTATTATGTAATAGAATATATGAATAAAATTATGTACTGAACTATAGGAATAAATATAGGAAAAATGTGGTTCTGTCGTCACAGATACCATCAGGAGAGCCGTGGCAGACCATGCGAAGCTCTAGCTGTGTCTGCAGCTCTGAGGACCTTTCACTACCGTGCAGCGCCGCCAGCGGTGCCAACGCTCGCTGCTGTCGGGCGGTGCTGGGCTTCTCCCTGGCTCCTGTATAATGGCATCTTAAGGGAAATAATAGTTCTTACTTTTCTGAACAAATCACTTGTTTGTCTTTTATGATTGATGTTTTAAAATACTGTTTACCTTTCCACAGCCTGCTAATTTTCCTTTGTTAAAGAACCAAGGCTCTTTCAAGCTCTACAAATATTATGTTATTAATGTGCCTAATGTTCATCTGATTAGACTATGCAAGTAGGCTGAAGGATGGTCAGTAAAAGATGTGATTAAGGAGAAAGTCAGTGCGTCCTATGCTATTGCAGATTTGCTCTGAATTAGAGTAATAACTAAATCAGTGACTTTGTTTTAGAGTTAATCCTTCAGGAAATAATGTTTCTCCGCCTTGGTGCTCTAATCCATCCTTCAGTCTCTGCTTGGTAAAACCCAGTCCAAGTCTCTGTTGTTTTGAGGTTGCTGCTCTACCTTCAAACTACCAAAAATAATCATCTTTTTGAAACTTTATTGTTGCTCAAATTCATTCACTGTTACTGCTAGCAATAATCCCTTGGGTGGAAGCAGGACCAAAGGGTACATCCCTGGAGGTGCCTGTGGCACTGTGAGCCAGGAGCTCCCACATGGCTGAGGCTGGAGCTCTGGGAGCCTGGGGGAAGCCGGCAGCGTGGGATGGCCACCCCAGCGCACCACTCAGTGACCCCCGGAGTGCGTGGTGTCCTTAACGCTCTGCCGTACCGTGTGGCTTGGGTGGTCATTTCTGTGCATCATTGCAAATATTTTGTATTTTACAGTGCAGGGTAAAGCTGTATGACTCCAGTCCAAGGTGGCCCACCACTGCCTTGCTCCTGAAGCCAGACATGCAAAACGAAAACTTGAAAAGGGTCTGTATTGCTAAGGTCAGCTAAGGAAAACCTCTGTCTTTAAAACGGGATTGCAATTCAGCTGTTCCTCTATATTTAATTAGAGAAATTGTTCATTAAAGTGTGATAGCACCTTACTGGTGATGCCTGTGGTTTTGTTTAAATGGGGGAGTCATGTGCAGTCATGAGTAGTGGCCACTGCCTGCACGGCTGGGCTCAGCTTCGCTCACTTGCATAATTGCTATTCACATAACTAATTCCACAAATCCAACCATAGTTCTTATAAAAACAGGCAACTCACACAAACAGGATTGTGCAGCGTAGGCTCCCCGCTGCAGACCGTGTAAGCACAGAACACGCAGGCGGTTGTCTTCTTGGACTGTAGAGTATTTGCTGGAAGATTGATAGACTTCATGTTTCTGACTTAATTTCTTTTGTAGCAAAGCAGGTTTGAATTGTTTTACTATAATTCTCAAGTGGCGAATTATTTCAACAACTCCATGAACAACCACATTTGCACAGTCTGATTGGCTACCCTAAAGGCAGAAGCAATTTAATTATGCTAATATGCACAGAAATATGGACTCACCTTTCAAGACATCAGAGTATATAGTCCTTTTAAAGCAATGAGGTCGATGTGGTCAGATTTTCCATTAGAAGTGGTGGGTGACAGCTCTGTAATTGTCAGATGTAGCAAGTTAGCAACATTCAGATGTTTCCTAATAGTGATGGAGCATTTCATGTGACAACACATGCTGTGCTGAGTATAGCGATCACCATGATGGGGTGTAGTGTGGCCCTGGGAACTTTCCAAATGATCAGGTTTTGCCTCATTACGTGGAATTCCTAGTAACCTGCAGAAAATTATCTGAAAATCTGTTCATTAGAAATTCAGTATAAAAACATCTTGCTTGCATTGCTAATAAAATGTACCTGTGAATATACACTTTTTCCTGGGGTGTGTATTTTAGAGCTTAAAATGTCTCGTTAGCTTTGTGACACACCTTGCTGAGAGGCTTTGTTTTATGTCACAGTATTCTGGTCAAAAAGAAGATTTGCTCCTAAGATTGAGTAAAGAACTATGAGTGCACTAGTGATGAGAACTCACTTCAATTGTTTAACAGTTATATTTAAAATAAAATTGATTGCTGTCATTTATTATCATATACAGGTGCTTAAGAGTCTTGAGCTTTCATTGAAAAATTGCTTAGCTATTAATTTTGAAATTTATGTGCCTAAACAGGATTACCCCATTGCCTTTGACACACATGCACACGTGCCCCCCTGCCCCCCTTCTTAGTGCTTTTGCCTATTGAGATGTGAAGACAGAAGTGTTGGGAACTGCTTCTGTGAAGCCTGTTCGGAAGGTTGTGTTGTTGCCCATTGCAGTGACCCAGGGGGACAGACACCGCCTCAGCTTAGCTCTTGCCTTGCTCAGAGACCATCTCACCTTCTCTCTCCAAAAAGTAGGCATGGTGACACCCAGGTTCTTTGCAAGCTGCCGACCTCTCTATATGGAAAATGCTGCGGGTTGGATTATTGATAACAACAGCGATAGCGTGGTGAGAAGCAGTGCTTGTGCCCGTTCAGCATGCTGCTTCGGCTCCCTTTGCTGTAAAGGTGGCCTTGAGCTGCCTCCACTGTCCCTTGCAATGGAAACTATTTCAGTGTCTTAATCTTTTTATTTCCATGTTTTTTTAAAAAAAATTTATTCATCCCCTTCCTGTATTCCCTTTGCATACCTGTGGTCAGCTGGGGAGCGGACCCGGGTACAGTATTCTGCCATGTAGGAGTTGATCATGAAAGAGAAGCTGTAGCATCCATGAAAACATCCCTTTCTGAGTACCACGTTTCTGCTTAAAAGTTAGCATCTGGAAGATAAGAGGCAGCCCCGCTGGACTCCTGCTTTCCATGAAATCCTGTCTCACACATCCCTGTTTTATCTGCGTTAGCCCTCTGCGATTCTTTCCCCACGCTCTAAGGAAGCGCTGCTCATGGTGTCTCACCCGCTCGCTCTCCTGCTGAGCAGCATTTCTCTTTGAAGACCCCCAGCCCAGCCATGGGTCTTTTCTGTAATCTCGGTGCTTTTCCTCCCTCCTCTTCCCTGTGAACACCATCTCTCCCGCTGGCTGCCCGGCACCTTGCGCGGGGCTGGCTAGCAGTAGCCCTCGCAGACCTACTGCGCACACACCGTGTCCTTCAGCTCTTGTATGATTTCTCATCCCATTCTTCTCTGTGGCGCCTGAATTCTCATCAGCTCCCGATGAGCCAAGATTGGTGTTTGCCAACTTGATCCAGATCACCTGAAGGGGATTTGTGATATAGCAGTAGGACTCACTGGCAGAAAATTGCATCTCTTTACCCCCTTTGTTTTGCTTTTAAAGTCCAGTTTTGCAAGATGCGTGACACATCTTCCATCGTTTTATCTGTCTGCTTCTCGTGCGCTTAGGAAAGACTTACCATAACTGCTGTCCCAAATTTGGAGTTGGAGCAATTATACTAAACCCATCTCTGCTAGATCCCCCTCACCCTCATTGAGGATGACTCCTCAAAGGGTCCAGGGGAGGAAGGTCAGAGGGAACAATTAAATGGGAGATTCCTTCCATGCGGAAGGCACACCACGGCGAAGGCCAGCACCAGTGGACCTTGCAGGAAGCCCGTCCCAAGGATGCGCTCCAAACGCATCTTGGTGGGAAAGCTGTGGAGTGGGAAGCTGGCCTGTGAGCTCTCGTAGATCTGAGGCGACTTGCAAGAGAGCTTTGGCTTTATACGGGCGGTCTGACCAGAAGTGAATTGGCATTCACTGCTGAAGGGCTGGCACGATGATTCGTCTCTCTGCACAGGCCAGAAGATAAGTATGAGCAGCCTGTGAGCGAAGGAGCGGGCAGATCGCAGAAGGCTGTCTTTCAAAGTGACAAGGTTATTGATGACTTCGAGCAAGTCCAGTTGTCAAACAAAAGCGTCCAGTCTCTTGATTACTTGAACATGAAAAACATACTTCTGCCAGCTGCAGCTAGATGCAATTCCATAATCAGAGATTAATCTTAAATAAATAGTTCCGTGTTTATTCTTATCGTCATCCCTGGGGAGGAGTGTATCAGCCAGCTGAGGTGTTGCTTGTTCGTCAGTGATGGGTGGGCTGTGCACTGCTGAGGAGTCCAGATGTGGGAACAAGCACATTTTGTAGGACTGAATCCAACACCTCGCTGCCAGAGCTAACCACACGGGAGAATCCTTTTCTAAGACAGGTCATATTTGCATTCCTGCCTGCCGCCCGCCTCCCCTCTCCCCGCCTTATTTGCAAGCAGATGCACAACTTTACTCCCTGCGCTGGCTGGCTACGTTTCCCCTGAATTTGGAGTCTTCCCTGGAAGCCGTGCGAGCCGCACCAGTGCCACTTTGGTTTGTTTTCCTGAAGCTAACCTAGCCCTGGTCCCCAGCTTTCAGGGCATTGCATTTTCCAAAACTGATTTGCATGATGTGGCTCTCTTCTTCTTCAAACCAGCTCTTTTATCCTTGTTGTGGAAACCTGTGATAACATAGCATGTAGGAAAAATTCTCAGAACAAGCTGTGTACAAAGAAGAGCAGCTAGCAATAATGTTATTTTTCTTAGCTTAGTAATGTTCTGTATGGCGCTGATGGTGTTGGAGCTGTGTGTACGTATATTTAGTGAGCCCATCTGCAGGGACGTCCTGGGAATTTTGGCTGAATAAGGAATGCAGGCTTTGGCAATCTCACCTGCATTCATTTTTAGTCTGGTATGAGTGATTTCAGTGTCTCTGGGTTTTTTTCTTTTTTATTTGTTCCCTGAGATTTTGTTTTGTTTTGGGTTTTGTTTTAACTATCATCAAACCCCCAGTTTTATAACACTTTTCCCCAGTCTTTTTTCCTATTTTCTTCTTTGCTGCATTAAGATGCAATTATGTACTTTAGCTAATTGCTAGTTACTTAATGTCAAAATGCATAATGTGTCTGAAATGTCCTCTATTTTTCTCTGTCGAAATCATATGTAGGAAAAAATGCACGCTATTAAGGTTTTGTCTTGTCAAGAATTTACCTAAAAAGCTCATTTTTTCCTGATGGAACATATATCACATTTTTGGGTACAGTGTTATGATTATAGGCATTTAAAATGTATAAACTTTCTATTACGTAGCCTTAGTTCTTGAGGGACATTATGTGTAGGACTTATTCAGAATTATAAATTCACATTTGGCACATACTTCGAGGCTGATAGAGCTAGAAACATTTTTACAGATTAATGTAACTGGACAGCGGCAAATGCCAAAAAGCATTAGAAAAATGGAAATCTGTTCTGTTTCACAGCTGAATTTACCCTTTTACAGACACTGAATGTGTTTGAATATTTTATTTCAAATATGTGCGAGGTAGGTGGAAAAAGGTTAGAATTAATAAATGCCATAATTAATGGCAGATATAATAACGGCACACCTGGTCCAAGTATGCTTTCCTCTAAAAAAGTAAAGAGTTTTTATCAGTTCACATTGGAAGACTATTGTATTTTTATTTAAGAACTCTTAAGTGATATCATTTTTGGCACATAAAAAAATATTCTAAAAGAAAATTAGGAAAGATATAGAGGCTGTATTTGGGTGAGGGAATGCTGTAAAGTGGTCCTGGAGCAGTTTGACATGGACTATTGCGCCAAGAGTACATGAAAAACAGTTTTGAGCCTAACTGCAAAAGTATTAGTTCTTCATTTAAATAAACTCTGTTTCATAGTCCAGGTAACAGGTCAGTTTAAGGCTATGAGGAAAAATACAAGTTAATTCTGTCATTCTTCACTTTTGGAAACATGACTTTGGATCTTAATGACACACCATGAATATTTTTGTGGGAGAACTCAATATCCAGACTGCCTATCTCAAACAGCAGGCTGAGGAGCTCCTACCCTCGCCGCGGGGCTCGTCTGCACCATGGTTTGAGAAAAAACATCAGAGAGGGGCAAAAAAGCATCAGTAAAAGCCTGTGCGCCTGCTGGTCCTGCAGCGGCATCGTGAGAGGTTGGTGGGCTTTGCTCAAGCTTTCTGTTTCACCATATTCATGAGGACCATGGAATTCATACTGGTAGTAGGTCAAAGCTGCCTCTGGACAATTTCTTTGGTGGTTTTGGTGGTTCATGGTGGGGAGAAGTGGCTTTGGGCTGGTGCTCAGCCTTGCAGAAGGGGCTGCTTTTGAGAAGAACCAAAAGCTTCTCTCTCCAAGGGCTGGAATTCTGTGATTTGTGAGACTTTGGAAAACAGGAGAATCCCCATTTCTGGCAATTTACTTCCAACCAGTGGTAAAATCTGAGTCTCAGAAAGACAGTAGGGCTGGCAACAGGTAGTTTTTGTTATGTTCCTTGACTTAGTTTCTCTATAGAAAGAGCAGTCCCTCGGCGAAGATCTGTTTAATTATGTGGCTTAATAAAAAATTACAGGAAATCAGAATTTGGCATTCCACACCTTTTTCCATCTGAATTACTAGTTCATGAAAATGTTAATGAGCAACCTACCTAAAAATGTTAGCCAAATTAAAAGAACACAGGGAGTATATTGTGCATCATACCTCCTGCCATTCAGCTGTACAATATTTGCTAATTTTTATAATGTTTGGCATCAGAAAATAATAATAAAATGAAGTTTTGTCTATGGCTTTCTGTTATAACCTGTGTGTAAAGGAATTATTGAAAGTAAGCTAGGTAGTAACATGAGAGGAAGTACCAAAAATATTCACGTATCTTACAATTTGCCTCTTCCATTGGAATAAGGGGCAACCATGGAATAAATAACACACAACTTCAGTTTCTTCAATTTTGTAGGATTTTTCAATCCTACAAAATCACAAAACATTACTTAGTGAGACTGACATACACGCTTTGTCATAGACAGGCAAGTAGGGTTTAATTAAAATTATCAGAAAATGAGAGAACCGAACAGCCAGCTTCGCCGTCCTGGTGGCTCTCCCTGCCGTCCCTACGGCCGTCGTCTCTGTTTTCCCCATCTTACTTATTCCCCTTTCAGGCTTGGCATGCCCCCAAAGTGTGTTTGCAGTTTCTCTGCCTACCTTTCCTCCATTTCACTTGAGCTCGCATCTCATCCTCCACGACTTATTTTCTATTTCCAAGCTCTTTTTCTTCCTGTCTGTTTTACTTTCTCATTAAACTTGTCTTGGCTCTCTCCAGACTGACCCGGCATGTTTGGTTGGCAGGGTACATTTCACTATGCTGCTTTTCGTCTGCTTGAAGTACAAAAATATTGATATTTACAGAGCTTGTTGTAAAAATCAATATTGCACTAGGCAGAGCAGAACAGCTGCTGTGTTGTAAAGCCAGTCCTGTCAGCCTCAAAAACTGAGAGGGTTTTAAGGAATGGGGAAAAGAGTGAGCAAACCTGTGTTTATGAGCGTTTGGTCTGAAAGCACTGTGGTGGCATGATGTGATTTCTTGTCTTGCTTGCAAAGAGACATGTTTATTATGAAAAAAACCCCATTCTGCAGGCATCATTTTTGGCTAATGCGGGAGCACTGGTGTACGTCACCTGCAGTGCAGGCTTCCTCAGTGTATATTCTCATGAAAGTGTGGGTATTAACTGTCCGGTAATTCACACAGGAGGAAATATTAGTAAATTAATTAGCTCATAGGTAAATCTGGTAGTGGCTAGTTCTTTGCTTCAGAGAATAAATATTTTCACTTTTACTATTTTGAAAGCAGGAGTATTGGCTCTTACAGAGCACATCTGGAGCTTGGACTATCAGTAATCCAAGGGATTATTAGTATTATCAACAGGATAACACTAAAACCTTGGAAACCACGGGCTAAAATAATTCCAAGGGATATTTTGCCAACCAGAGCAAGAGAAGGGCTGGGAGCTGCTGGTCGGTTCCTCGGGCAGTGACAAGCCTGTTCCCTGGCTGCTGCCATCAGTAGTTGTGAAGTTCACCCTTTGCACTTGGGAGTACCCTGGGCATGACAAAGAAACTGAATCGGTTGGCATTCAGTTCACAAGAAAGAAACTAGGTTTTTCTGGTTGCACACAAGCTGCCTTTTCAATGTGGAAGAAGAGAGGTGAACCCTTTTTGCAAGTGTTATTACCCAGTTCAGACAGGAGTTTAAGCATTCGCTTGGCCACACGCAGCTGAACAGTCTCTAAACCAAACTATGAGTAATTAAGTACCTTAACACAATGTCATGTTGAGATTGAGATGATTTCATGTAATTTTGAAATATTAAATAACTTAAAATTTAATGTGGGGGTCAGACTTTTTTGCCTCTAAGCAGCATTTCTTAAGCAGTTTTCTAACTTCAGGACTCTGTTTGCAAAACCATTCTTTTTACGTGCCAGAGGAAAAAAGCTCATAGTAAACAATTCTGTGAATTGATAAAAATGCAAATTCCTCATGAATTTCACAGCCTCATGAACCTCTTAGCTCTTAAAAGCCTTTGGAAACTTCTTCATGCCGGTTTTATATGGCAAATTGTAGTCAATTGTACCTCATGAATTTCTGTTTTCCTAGGCAGTAGCTCGCTGTCCACAAATGTAATTATGCTGACTTCCGTTCCTTTGGAATTTGAAAACTTTAGCCATCATTTCTGTTCCTCACAAAATGTGTTGAGGTTTTCAACAGAATATGTGTTTTGATCCTTAAGCTTATGTTTGGTCAAAACAATGAAAAAATTGTCTTTTTTCCCCCCTTCTGTATTATTACTAAGTATCTAATTTTCTATTTTCTCTAGTAGCTTGCTTTGTTATTTAGTGAGGAAATTAATTTAGGCTTCATTTCAAAATATCATTTAATAAAACGTAGGAAGCCAATTCTAATGAAACACAGGAGGGTCCCTCCGGACATCAGGAGACGCTTTTGCACGGCGAGGGTGGCCGAGCGCTGGCACTGGCAGCCCAGGGAGCTGGTGGCACCGCCACCCTCCAGATGTTGAGGACCCAACCGCCGGGGCCCGGTGCCGCCGGCGCAGGGACTCGCACCAGGGAGCCCCCTCCACCCCCGCCAGCCGGGGAGTCTGTGAGACTTCTTTACAGGATTTTAGCTCGTGAGGGCATCAGCAGTGGGTGACAGCAGAGTCCCATTAGTTAGGAGCTAGCAGAAACTTGATTACTAACTTCAATGATGTTGATTTTTCCAATTTATTTTAACAAAAGGCTTTATGACAGGAACTGAGAATTTACATGGACAATGACTCATTTATTTTTCATCCATGTGGGAGAAGGTTAATTGCTGATGAAACCTGCTTTTTCTTCCATTCATATCCTAGAATTTAAAGGGGAGTGAGAGCCTAGCCTCTGAGCAAATCCTTAATAATTACTAATATCACATTATATACAAAATTCAACCTTCATAATTTGCTAAATAAGTCCATATTTCTCCACTTGAAGCTGCCTCAGGGAAGCTTGAACTAAGACATCATTTTTTTCTTATTTTTTTCTGAAATATCTATGTTCAGGGATAGCTACTTCTTGCTCATTTGAGATACTTTATGAAAATTAGATGAGCATGCTCTAGCTACCCTTTCCAATCTACATTATGAAAATATGATTTATATAGAACTGTTCCCTTAGGAATGAAGTCTTTGAAGTAATAGAAACTTTTAGCAATTTACCTTTCTAGACATGCCGTAACTTTGTGGTTGGACCTTGTTGACACAGGAGCCTCTCTGAGAGATTTTACTAATTCCTTTGATTAATCTCTATAAAATTAGTTCTCAACTGTAAAATATTTGCTGCGAACTCTAAGCATTTCAAAAAATCTTAAATATTCACCAGCACGTACTACCCTGTTCCCTGTGAAGCCTCTACAACTGGGGTTTTTAAGCCCTGTAGCAACTTGAATGGCTGAAGTCTGGTTGATTCCCGTCTATCTAAGGGCTACACTTGGTAGCTGGCGTGTTACTGTCAAGGAGCTCTGCGTCTGGTGCTTAAAAGCAAGGTTCAGTACGCCCATAGCTAGACTTCCAGAAGTGAGTGGTGACAGCAGAGCCTGGCAAGCTCGGAAGTGCTGCGGAACTACCAGCTCCATCGAGAAATGGCAGGGTGATACAGGGAGGCAGGAGATGTGCCTCCACATAGTACACAGATTTTCTTTACTTGGATGTATGAAGGACTGATGCAGAACTTGTCTTTTCTAGATCAGGATTAAGGTAAGGATTCCTGGTGGACTCATGTGGCACTGCTGGAGCACATAATTTGAATAATAATTATGAATTCTAAATCTCCTGAAATTAAAGAAAGAACAGTTAAAATGTAGGTAATAGTTAAGCACTATAAAAATACTACCATATGTTTGGAAATGGCTTTTCTGATTTGTTCATATTTTCTTTCTATTTGGATCTACCCTATTCTATATATCTGCTTTATTCTTTTTCCTGACGAACGACCATGCCATATGTGATGGTGCTGGCTTCTGTCTAATAAGTGCAGTGCATTATTCCAGGGGTTTGCTTTCGTTGGTTGCTCAACATTGTTGATGAAGGATTGCTTGGATTTTTATAGTCCTAAGTACTTGCTAGGAGTAGAGTCACTGTGAAATCATCATGGAGTTACTGTTCTCTTGCAGTAAGAAGTACAGGTTAGGTATAAGACATAATGTCATCATCTACAGCAAAAGGAATTTAGGAGATTTTGGTTTGTTTTCTTTGTTTTCCTTTTTCTTCTGTTGATCTTTGAGTATTGAGAGAGAAGAGGGATGATGGAAGAGTCATCTCTCTGTGCCCACTAGCATGACTCTTCAGCCACTAGCCATGATATCTTCTGATATCTTCCTTGCACATCACATAGGAACCCAGGAACATAACATGAGAGAACAAAAGGACATTTAAATTATTGTTATTTCTCCTATTTCAGAAAATACGTGCTTGGGAAGAAGTCTGTTAGTAAATATACAGAGATGCAGGCTGTGGGCATTCGTCACTAGGGCCTTGTTGAGTATTAGATGGGCACCTAACTTTATAAACAGAAGATCTGCAAGGTGCAGAGCAAGGTGCCCGCGCGTGGAGGCCAGCGCTGCTCGAGCAGGTGGGTGCCCTGGGGAGCTCCAGCCCCCTCCAGCCCCAGTCATCCTCCGGCTCTGGGGCTCCTGTGAGTCTGTGAAACAGGAGCTCTCTGTGTACAACGCATGCTGTCCGTAGGGCTGCTTCTGGCAGATGCCGGCAACAAAAGGAGATTGCTCCTCTTGGCAGAATTCTGTTTTCTCCCGCTCACTTGCGGTTGCCCACTCTTCCTCGTGCCTTACGCTGTGTCCCGCTCCGGCTGGCTCTGCAGCGCGAACTGGCCGGCTCCAGCAGCGTGCCCCCAGCTCCTGGCCACCTCTCACCGCCTCCTTTTTAACCTCAGAAGTGCCCTTAGATCTCTCTGCAGCCACCCTTCGCCTTTTCCCCGTGGTCCGCCCTGGAAGCTTGGAGTGCCGGGGAAGGCAGCATCGCTCCCCTTGTTGGAGCAGTTTGAGGCAGCTGGTGTGAGGAGGGGTCTGGGCCGAGGGGCTGCCGAGCCGGTGGGGCTGGCGTGGCCGAGGCACCTGCGTGGGACTCGCTGGCAGAAACAGTTTAACCTGCGGGCTGGCAGAGTTCTCCGCAGAGAACTCCTGGAAATGGAGACTCCATTACTCCCTTCGGCTTGGATGCGCTTTTAATTTGTAAGAGAGGCAGGTAAATGCTACTGCTTTCGTGAAGATGGGTGACAGGAGGAAATAAAGTTTTGTGACAGTTCAAGTAAAGAAGTTTGACGTTTGTACAGTTTTATACAGAGGAAAGTTTTTGATGTGCTGGTGCTATTTGAGAATTTGTGGAATTGCATTTTTAATTATTTGTCAAGGGCACCTAGAGTCTTAGAAATGTATTATTTTATGTTTTATAGGTTGAAATCTAAATAAATAAATGTGGTTGAGAGCTCAAATGACTGTCTGCACAGTGTGCAACAGCAGTTAAAGTGCTTTGGTGCATTAAAAGTATGGAATATATTACAGCAGCATATTGAACAATGGTACATCTCATCTGGAGCGACGCATTCAATTTTGTTTGCCTACCCTAAGCTATAATTAAGATTGACAAGGTTATCCAGAGAAGGAGAATAAATATTACAGGAATTTTAGAGATGTTGACACATGACTACAGAACGATAAGAAATTAAATTTCTGGACATCAAATATGAACACAATTAAGACAAGGCTACTTCAGAAAATGTAGGGAGTATTGGGGAAGAACCGCTGGGATGGCAAGCTCTTCGGCTGGCTTTTGTGCCAGTTTGGCGGCGTCTTTGTCGTGCTGGTTCAGCGGCTCCTGCAGCAGAGCGGGGGCCGGAGGAGCGGCCCCAGTGCAGAGACCAGTAGCGGCAATAATGGAACTGGTGCCAACTGGAGCAGGAGCCCAGACAGACAAGTGCTATGAATAGGTAACAGAAGGGCTGGGTTTTTTGCTTTGTTGCTCTCAACGAGAAAGAATGCTTTTCGGTCAAAGATACCCTGTTACTGCTGTAAGCACCGTAGGTGTTTGCGGCCGCCCGCCGCCGCCTGGCTGGCGAGGTGCTGGGCGGCTGCACCGTCAGCACGCGGAGGGGCCCCGGCGCCTGCTGTCCGTCCTCTGGCACCACGGCCAAGCCGGCATCGTGACCGGTAATTGTGGGATGAAGTGTTCTCCAGCTGTAGCAATTTCAGTCCCCGCTGCTCCTGATACTCTCTCGACAGAGCAATGTGTTTCTATTATATTTTGCATTAGCCACTTCTGCAACCGTGCTCGGGATTCCCCAGGCTTCTGTGGCAGGTATTCCCAGGTGCACACACGTGGGCTGATACCGCTCAGCCTTTTAGACAGCGGCCGGCACTTATCAGATGGATGTGGAAATGTAGCTCCCCATATAACTACAGCTTTTCTTTTTCCCATCTGCTCCTACTTGTCTCTCTGGCTTATCTGCCGCTTCTTTTTTCTGAGCATAGCCAGCATCACAGACGAAATCTTCCATTCCTCTTTTCCCCTGGGGCTAACCACCTACATCCTATTTTAAGATCTATTTTCAGCTCACTCTAGCAATTAACATGCGATATTGCAAAAAGTCTGGGCAGCGAAATTATCAGGTCATTTCACCAAAATGTTCATTATAGATAAATATGCAATCAGGCATCTGTGGTGGTGCATGAAGTCAGCCCTCCACTATCCTCCAGTACATGGATAGCCATAAGCACACTTCCAGACACACAGACAGAATTTGTATGAAAGATACTGGAAATAATTAAGTCAAATTCTTCCCTGCATATAAACACAGGGCTTTCACTGGAGTTAATTTGAGCTGAGTATGTGTAACAGTTAAAAGCTAGGTCATTATATTTTGCAATGGTCTGCAAATATGTAATTTATGTGCAATTATGTACGTAAAGTCTCTATCTTCTGCTAACAAAACCAACAAAGGCCAAACACGCTTGCGGTTAAAACCTAGGAGGATCCAGTTCTCCAGTCTTTTTGCAAGTGATGCCGTCCCTTTAAATTGATAATGTAAATCTTCACAATCAGGACCATCGATTTTATTCCCACAATATGTGTAAATTTATTGTCGGCATGTGTCAGCATGCCATCAACACTTACACTTCCCTCCCCTCCAACATGTGTGGTGATCTGGAGTGGTTGTCACTCGGATAGCTAAAGCAGGGGGATGCCAAGTGAGGTTTAATCCTGTCCTGCATGGTCCCTGGGCTGGACCGAGCCTCCTCGCATCTGCCGCCAGCCTTCCCTGCTGCTGCCGGCGTGGCCAGCCCACACGCGGGAACACGGCCGCTCCCGAAGTTGGAGTGTCCTGTCAAAACAGTAGCACGGTTTCCCTGAAGCACAGTCCTGCCACTCTGTGTTCCGTGGTTTGGCTCTCTTCCTCTTATTCATCAGTTTTCCCACAGGCTCCTCCCCATAACTGAACCAGGGGCTTCGGGGAAATGGGACCCAATGTATGTTTTTGCCTAGAGAAGTCAAGCGAGCACTGAATTTTGCAGGATAGCAGTTTCTTTTGATTAATCAGATTTTATGTAATATTTATTATATTTTTATTAAATGAAAAGCACCAACCCTTGCAGGTACCTCTATATCATCCCAGTGAAATGAATAAAGCTCTTGATCTCTGCAACCCACCACCTGTCTGGCAGAGCACCATCCTGAAAATGTACATAGCTAAATGAAAATAAATATTGTATATGGTAGTAACAATTGGGTTTGCTCCGCTTTCTTGACATTTTCATATCCTTTTAAGCAAAAAACCTGTACGGTGTTGAGGATATGATTGCCCATACCTTCAGTCCCATACGAGTTTGAAGGTAACTATGACAGCTTTTCAGTCACCAGCTTCGACAGTTGTGGCCGGTTAGCTGGGGGAGCTTGGAGCTCGGCACAGGCAGATTTACCCATGGCAGGAGAAGGAAGGTTTCCCCCAGGGGGCCGGGCCGTGCCGTGCCTGGCGCAGCCACCGTGCCAGCTCGGAGCTCCCTGGGGTGCCCTGGCACTCCGCAGCGCCGAGCCAGCAGCACAGACCTCTCCCCACTCACTTTTCTCTTCATATGTTCTTTCTTAATAAGCCAGTAAAATTCAGCTAATTATCTCTCCTATGTTATAAATCAGACTAAATTATTGATGTTTGCCTAGTTGTCTTAAAAAAGAAACTGTATTTTTAAATTTTGTGATGAAGATGTGATTCGAAGATATGGAAAAGAAGTTAATGCCTGCGTGTGTTCTTTATGGAAATGTTTGGCTTTTTTATTCTGGAGTTGCAGTTATTGCTTGCGAGAGACAAGCTGATTAATCTCAGTTCTATGTGGCACTCAAAGATTAATAACCTCATTCTGATTCACGCTATTTATGGTGCAGCTCAAATGTTTGGGGTTTTTTAAATACTGAAAAGAGGTAGAGCAAATGTTTTCCAACCATCCCAGCTCACCTCCTACACTGACTATTCCCCCTGCTCTTGCAATAGTTGCTTAAAAACATTTATTGATTTCTAGTGCACTCAGCAACAGTACCAATCACACTAAGAGTGCACGGGTAGATGTGTTATTGCCTGTAGGGATTTGTCTTTTTTCCTTGCTTTCTTTTATTCCGTTGCTAGAGTAAGGTCTTTGGCCCTAGTTCTTATAGAAATACATGTTTGCTTAAAATATATCGCTGATAATATGGTGAAGCCTTTGTTCCTATTCAGTACTTGTTAATGCAAAACCAGTAGTAGATACAAATCTCCTAAAGGACAAGTTGTGATGTGGGAATGATGTTGGTGCTTCTCCCATGCCTGGGTACCTGAGGACAACCGCTTCTCAATGGCTCTGCGTATTTGTGTCTTATCTGCGGGCACTGCTGCATTAATGAAACCAACCAAAAAAAAAAGGAAATCTGGGAATCTGAAAATAGCTCACAGTGGGCAAGCAGCTGAAACCTCACTAAGCTCTCTGGTAAGCAGCACTTCAACCATTTGTCTGGGAGGGAGTAGGAAAGGTGGATTAGCGATCATAGGAACTGTAGTTGTTTTTAATGAAATGACTCTTTGCAAATGTCATAGTGAGGTTCCACCTGTAGTTTCAATTATTTCTGCCCAAAACATGGTCAGGCTTGTGGTTGGTTTGATGTCTTCTCTTTCCCAGCCCTCTTGAATTCAGCTCACCTCTGAGAGTCAAGCTGAATTCTTTCCAGTTACATATAATAAAAAAAAAAAAAAAAAAAGTAGCTGTTTTTATGCTCTGCAGGGCTATAACCCACCAGCATTCAGCAAATACTTCTGTTCATGCTCAGGGTGGAGCAGAGCTGTGCTTGCTGACTGACTCTTGCAAGGCTCAGGGAATCAAAGAAGGAAACATATATTTGCCATTAATTTAAGTAAACACTGATAAATAGATATGTATGCATGTGTGGGATGAGTTATTAAGCAAGATAATCTTGCTGTATAGTTCCTTTCAGAGCAGTATTCCCTTTTCTCACCCGAGATGTTCAAACCCAGCGAGAACAGACCAGGTCGGGGTGGTTAGAGGGTAGGAGGCTTTGCAGACATGA
>JAVJGI010000032.1:35017904-35033815 GCA_035590275.1 Ibycter americanus | reverse complement strand
CGCTGCCAGCCCCAGCCCACGCTGCCGCGCCGGCCGGGCTGCGCTTGGGCTGCAGCAGGTGGGGGAGGCGGCGGGGGGCTGGGGGGGCTGGGCGAGCTCACCCACCCCCTCAGCTCCCGCCTCTGCGAGTCAGTAACTGCCCTTCCATCTTTCACAATATACTGCCCTTTAAAGTTTGTGCTTTGGTCATAATTGATTTTAGCTTTAATTTAAACACCTTTCTGAAAAGGCGTGCGAATCATGCGTGCTTCTGTGTAATGATTGTATAGTGGTGGAGATACAGAACATATAGTGACATAGTTACCAAATGAGGTGTTATTTTATATATACAGCCTTGCACATCACAATATGGCTGTATAAGCTGGCTAGGCATGCAGCAGTGGCATGGCAGATCGTTTTATTTTGCTTTGCGTAACACCGTATTGATTGGAGTGGAGAAGGGTAGGAAACAGGAGGCGCAATCATTCAGTTAACCAATCTAATTATTTATTTATATTTATCTATATTTATTTTGTATTCATATATTTTATTTATTTATCTACTATTTATTTGTTTATATATGTATATACACACATTACTCTCTGGACTTTTTCTCTGCAATCCAAGAACCTCCCAATACTGACGAATGCAAATGCTCACACCGCCTGTGTGGAACCAGCTCTGCCCCCTCTCCAGGAGGGAAAGGGGGGCTGCGGAGGGCTGCCCCCCGGCAGGACCGAGCTAGCCGCCACGCTCAGCCCTCCTCGTCGCTCTGGGTCGTTCAGCATCTTCTTCATTGGTCTGAAATGCCCTTCAGAGGGAAAGGGGCTAAACTGGCGTGGGTGGAATATATGCCCAGTGCGACTGCAAATACTTTTACTACTATTCCTTTAGCTGTTGTTTACAAAACAAACCTGTGCTCATCTGTTCTCTGGCCAACAATGATTTCACTTGTCAAAACTGTGTAATAAGACATCATTTAATCTAAAACATATGGAGAAAAGTTGGCAGCTATTCTAGCTAAATATGAATTTTAATGTCTATTGTATGTTTTCCACTGCGATTACCTCACCTGTTAATGCACTCAGCAGCTTAATATACCTCATACAGAGGTTATCAATAATTGATACATTTTGTAAAAGTCTGTCTGTTCTGATGTGAAATTGTTACCTTTCAAAAGATGTGATTCTATCTTTCCACCTCTTTTACAAGTAAAATGAACAAGCAACATATTTTGAACATGAATAGAAGGGTGGATATTTTTTTCAAAGAGAAAACATAAAGGGAAAAGAAAAAAGGAATTCCCACTAGTTGTTACTATTAAAAAGCTTGTTTATAGGTGATGTGCTAAAGGAAACTATTCAGGAAGCGTTCCTTGTTACACACAGGTTATGCAAATGTTGCCAGGCTGTATCAAACCTTGCCTTGGAGCGGTCGTGCAAGCAAGTCATCTCTGAAGAGGTTGAAATGGCACAAATGGATTTCCCGGTCATTATAAAAATAGTTGTGTCTAGGTAGTTGGTGAAAGTCTTTTTGGGTAGGTTGATCATCCTCCGTGCGCGCTATTATTTCTTCAGAAAACAACCTGCACTGAGAAATGTCATTTTTCTGCACCCAATTAAGGGTACCTTTAATTTCTCTGAAATTAAATGAAAACTGAAACTTCTTGTCTGGGCTCCCCTTCTCACGCAGGGTTGGACCAGGTGATCTTCGGAGGTCGCTTCCAACCGGGGCCGCTCTGTACGAGATGACTGACAGCATCGCTGTGCGAGCTGGCTGGGGGCTGTGCGGTGAGGCAGGCGTCGGCCCAAGGCCCTGACTGCGCGGGGCCGTCAGGCAGCGCGGTGTTCAGGTGACGAGTTTCGCTCTCCTCGTAGGCCAGGTTGTTGCAGATCTGGGGTGGAATCCCGTCCTTGCTGAAGTCAACTGGAGCCTAGGAAGAGAGAAGAAGGATTGCATCTCTTGTTACTTCCCCCCCGGCAGAAGAGTGCGGTGCCGATGCGATACTGCCCGCTCCAGTCTGTGTCGGTCTTTTGGTTTAGAGCAGTGAAGGTGAAAAACTGCATATTTAAAAGTAGTCGTCACTCACATCTGTTAAGATCATTTGCTATAAACTGCATCACCACCTCAGAGACGGGCTTTGAATACAGGCAGTGCAATGGAATCGTTCACTGGGTGTAGCGGCTACATGTATCTGACGGAGCAGGCCCGTGGACTGTGCCGGCGTCGACAAGTCGGGGTTTGTGCCGTTTCCCTCAAAGCCAGGCGAGTGCGAGGTGGTTTCCACTTGATTCTTTTTATGTTATAAATCAGGATTCACAGCCACAATTAGGAGCAGACAAACCTTGGCTACGTGCTCATTCAGTGGATGTGCTCTTAGGACCAGCTCCGCAATACAGTGGAAGATAGTGGGAGATTCTGCAGAAAAATCAGCATGTCAGAATCAATAGCCATGATTATCCCGCAGTAACGACGCTTAATGGTCGTGGGCTGTGTGCTTCAGACTGGATTACGGAGGCAAGCGTCTGAGTGTCTGCTGCAAGAAGATAAAGAGCACCAGTTGAGTGGAGGTGGAGGTTTTGCTAAGTAATCGACTTCCTTGGCTGCCTTCTGTAAAAGGCTGAATTCCTCCTGTAAAATTTCTTTTCACAATGAGTGAGTCAAGTGGAAATACAGCATGAGAAATGAGAATAGGCTTCTAAGGTGCTCAGAAAAATGTTCATCCTATTAGCGGTACAGGGACAAAAAATAATAAGTCTAGGCACAACATTTGAAGACATATAATATATTTAAGGCACCCTCTCAAATTTATAATAACCCATATGTGTCTGAAACTCAGTCTGGTTCAAAAGACACCCGTAGGCCAGTTCTTATTGTTTTACTTTATTTGTGACAGTGGAGAGCATCACGTTGCTGTTAGTCTTCCTTTGCTGTCCATGCTGGTCAGGTACGGTGCCCTGCACATACACACGGCAACAGATCCCTCAGTCTCAACTCAAAGGCACAGAAAATGCTGCTGGTACTGAGATAATTAATGCAGTATTGCCCTTACATCTCGCATCACCAAATTAAGCATAAGAAGCCACTGTTTCAGATGATACATTGGTTTCTTCTGCAAAAATTAGAAAACTAAGCACCACATGAACCAAGGATTTGGTCAGGTTTATTATCTTCCAGTAATTTCAAAAGCCTTTTTGTAGTAATTTGCCATTCTAAAAGCAAACACTTTATCTGAATCTTCCATTATCTTGTGCCATGAGACTTATTTAAATCTAAGTGTCAGTAATATGGAAGGGATTGGATCCAGGATGTATCCTTCAAAAGATGGAAATTCAGAATACATGAATTGAAATATGAATACATGAAATTCTCTGGGATGCCACTGTAGTGAAGTATGTCATTTATCTGCTTTTGCCTCACTCCCCCGTTGGTGCTAGTACATAAGCAGAGAGACCAGGACTGCCAAGAGGGATCTGTCAAACGCAGGATGCCTTGGAGTGGTTATCTAAAATTATTCCATTAGCTGCTATTACAGAATACTCGAGACATCAATGCATTGCATGAGATGCGAAGGGTTGCACCACAGTACCCAGCAGAGCTGAGGGCCACCGTGGAGCAGCCCCTTTGCATTTCAGTCGAGACATGCAGGTCTTGTTCCTGGAAAGCTCCAGTGGGGACTGGGTGGATTTTACAGCCCATTCGAGCGATGAACACAGCCCAGCATTAGCAGAAGTGTTTCCTGAGCTGTGAATTTTCCGAAGGTAGAGTTCATTTTCTTGCTACACCAGCACCATATAAACAGTGCGAGGAAAATTCATTGCAGGGGAAGGACGGTGACCCCTCTCAGGTGCTGCGCTGGTGGGGTGGCCCAGCACCACGCTGAGATCATCCCCACTGGGGAGATATTTAATAACATTAATAACATATTAGTAGTGGTACTATGGAGCAAGCAGCTGTGAGGTTGATCCGAAAATCTGGCGCTTGCTGGCAGCTGCAACCTGAGGCATCCGTGTGCCCAGTGCGTGTATTCACATGAGCCAGCCCAGCTCCATTTGTAACCTTTTCTTCCTCTTTTAAATAAAAAGGTTGTTCTTATTTCTCCTGAAAGATTCCTTATAGTGCAGGACTGCAACACAATTAAATTTGCCTTTTTTTTATTTATTACTAATATCCCAAACAGTAGTATATCAGCAAACTAAATGTTCCAGGGGATAAGCACAGATGAAATCATGTATCAGCCCTGGTAGAAGTCATATGAATTATTTAGTTATTAGTTTGGGTGGAGAATTCTATTTCATGAAAGCCTTTGGTATTTTTAAATTTTATTTTCATTCTGCAGAGGGATGAAGATAACTTCTCAAATATTTTCACAAAAATGGAATTGTTGAAATGGCCTTGTCTGCCAGCTGCACTTTCCTAAATGTATTATATACTGACCTAAAACGTGCTACACCTCCGTGTAATGTCTGTTCTGCCTGACAAAGAGCAAAGATCTCAGTCATAGATCATTCTGAGTTTGGACTAGGAACTGAACCTGGGACTAATGTAATGGCAGAGACTTCAGAGAAGTGGGATGCTTCTCCCTTTCTGCCTCTTGGCTTATTTTTACCGCGATGAAAAAAGCACCAGTGGCTGGTCACACACAGCACACTACCAGGCTGCAGAGAAATTGCTGCAAGGAAATGTGTTAGTTGTAAAAATGCCAAAATACATTAGAGAATGCCAGAATATTTTCGTTCAGATTTTTTTATAAGTTTTAACACATTTGCTTCATTTAAAAAAAACAAGGGAGTACTCAAATTCTTCCAAACGCAGAAATACTGACCCACTGCACCAATCTGCTTGCCTAGGCAGGGTCCGAGGTAGCAGCTCAAGGGCCAGAGGGGAAGAAAGCTGACAGCAAAATGTGCAAAGCCTGCGATGGCATCGGCTGGGCAGGGGGTCAGAGCGCAGCTGCCCAGCGACCCCCAGGACACAACCGGCCAGGGGGTGCCGGGGGTGCGGACCGTGCTGCGGCTCAGCCCTGTGCCGCGCCGGCCGTGGATCGGCTGCTGAGCAGTTGCTTTGTGCTCCCCAGTCACATAACAGGTTTTGTTTGATTTTTACTTGCTTTCTGCTTGCTTTTTTTAACATGCATTTTCTTTCTCTGAAATGCTAACATTTACTCCGGCCTTCAGTGTGCAAAAGAACCAAAAAAGCAAATCTAAAGAAAATTAAGTTAAAGGTATTAAGTTAGCACAGGCTGCCCAGAGAGGCTGTGGGGTCTCCTTTGGAGACATTCAGAAGCTGCCTGGAAATCGCTCCGTGCAACCTGCTCTGGGAGACCCTGCTCTAGTAAGGGGTTAGACTGGGTGGGCTCCAAAGGTGCCTCCCGCCCCAACCTTCTGTGACTGTGATTCTGTGAATGTATGGAGCTCTAAGCAGTAACCACGCTGGCAGAAATATTTGAGATGGTGCTCATTAAATACTTCTCCACAGGGACCAGGAGGCTGGACCCAGTTGGTCTCTACGGCAATCAGTGAAAAAGCTCATTTACACCAGCAAGTGCAGGTCTGATCTTTCGCCATCTGTGTCTTCATCCTCAGTGTTTACTGAGGAAGAAGAACTCGGGAGAATCACTGAGGTTTGTGCTGGGTGGTGGTGGGAGGAGGGGAGCCCCCAGAAACAGGGCTCACCTTGCTCCTCTGCCATCAGTCCTCCTGTCCTGGAGAGAAGCCCCAAAGGAGTAGTGCTATTTTTTTTCGTTCTCCAAAAGCATTTTCCACTGGTTAACATTGCAGAAGAAGAAGAGATTCAGAATCGCATTTTGAGTGAGGTTTTGCTGGGTTCTGCCACGGGTGCAGCGTAGCCCGTCCCCAGCGCTGCGCAGGGCAGGCTCGCTGCAGGGCTGTGCGCTCTCGGCCAGGTTTGCTCCCTGCTCTCGCTGCTGCAAGGGCTCGTCCTGCCCAGTGACGCAGAAGGAGCTCTTTACTTTGGGCAGCACCTTACTTATACCATAAAGGAGCACTGCATCTTTTAATTATTTTGTGTGTGTGTGTGTGATGCTTTTCTGTGGTAAACTATGCAAAAGTTTGTTTTTTCTGTTGAGAATACTCGAACAGTGCGCCTTGTGCAAGTGGAGGTAAAACGGTGTGTGGATACCCATGGATGCTGATGTTTGGGTGGGACGTCTGTTTTCTTTGTTTTGTTTTCACCGAGCTTTAAAATGTTTTTGTATAATAGGCTGGTTAAACTGCAGGCTAATAACTTAGTTGTCTTGGTTAGACGTGTAGGTACCTTTGTGGCTGGTTATTTATTTATAAACTTGCCATCTCTGCTATAAAAAGATTTGTAATACCCCAATAATAAATGCATTCATCACCACATCTTCTGTAATCACTGCAGTTCCTGAGCCGCTATTTGGCACTCATTAGCTGAAACTCCCATTCACCTATAATTTATGAGAAGCATACAATTATGTGTTATCACTACTTCAAGTGATTACTACACTGTATGTTTTTAAGATAATGGCACGAAACACTCCATGATGAATTACACCTCTCTAGGTAGCTTTGCTTCTGTCATTAACTCTATTATTTTACTTAAACCAACCTGGAGAGAATTGCCTTGCAGGGTTGGTATTACCTCTCAGAGAAGAGTCCCAGGTCAATACTGATCCAATAAAGGACATGACACAGCACACAATTATCTCCCACCTTGCATGTCCTATCTACTCATCGTGTAGATATTATTATAAGGAAATCCTAAAATCCAAATTGTTTTCACTTGGAAAGAATGTTTTTTCATTAAGCCTTGATAGTGAAAAAAACCTATTCAGGAAGGGCATGTGACACACAAAACCTGAATATTAAGAAATCCCTGGAGCCTGGGCAGTGCTGGCCTTTGCCCCTGGTCTGCCCGGAGAAAGGAGAGGTAAAGCTGTCACAGCTCCACTGTGGAGCAGGAGCACCCACACCTTTCCCTGTAGACAATTTTTTCTCCCTGTGTTTGAGGTGTTTTACGCTTAACGGCTAGAGAGGACCTCACTGTTGCATTGGTTCTGCAGGCAGGCATTCATAACATTTCCCGGTGCTGGGAGGCAAGGGGGCAGTGGGCTCACCAGTGGCCAGCCTGGCAGCAGAAGGGGCTGCAGCATCGGGGGGGGGCAGCTGAGCAGCCCGGGCAGGCAGGACAGCCACCTCGCCAGCACAAGGGCACCTCCCACCCCTCGCCAAGCTGCTGCTAATGGGGACTCTGGGCAGCGCGGCGTAGGGAACCACCCAACAGAGCACAGATCTGGGCGTTTTCCTACATTCTTCTTCTATTGCATATTTTAAATGACTGGTAAACAGCGTTTGCCCTTTGTCCCTATCACACCTGCCTTTTGCTTTAGTCTTCTAAAACATTACAGAGGCAAGTGCAGAGCAAGTCTATATCAAGGAGGTCCGTGCACATGGGAGCCCATGATTTCTTGCCTGGCTGCATGCCTGCCTCCTGGAGACCTCCCGAGGGGCTGCCTGGAGATCCTGGGTCCTTCTCCTGGGCTGGAAGCTCGATCTCGGGTGGATATTTGCATTCAGCGTGGTGATCCTCCAGTTTTCTCCTAGAAGAAGCTGGTGGGGCTGCTCCCCGCTGCCTGGGCACAGGCGACGTCCGCTGCCTGCAAGCCTGCCTCACTCTGTTCTGCAAGTGCTGCAGCTGGTGCGAGCCCCGCATCGCCATGATGCTGTATTCATTATCAAATTATGGCATTTATGTAGATGCTGAGTATAAGAGCCATCCGACACTCATTATTTTATCCTGAGTGTGTGTTACTG
The DNA here is from genome assembly GCA_035590275.1 of Ibycter americanus. Classification (NCBI taxonomy): domain Eukaryota; kingdom Metazoa; phylum Chordata; class Aves; order Falconiformes; family Falconidae; genus Ibycter; species Ibycter americanus. The sequence continues at coordinate 35,026,040 of JAVJGI010000032.1, read as the reverse complement.
TAATAGTCTCCCTTTGTAAGCCCTCATTTTTTTGTCAGAGCTTATTGCGTTGGTGAAGAAACCTTTGTTTCATTTTAGCATGAAAAATAAAGACTAAGGTAACTGTTCTGAAACTGAAATAAATGCAGTTAATTAGTGTAATGGCTGCTTTAATTCAGTTCTATATTTCTGAATGCTAAAATCCTTCAATAGTGTGCTGCGATATTGAAAATTTGGAAAGTAACACTGTGTGTCCATGGAGCCAATGTTTTCTCATTCTCTAGGCACGATCCTTTGCCTTGCCGTGGTCTCAGAGCTTATGTCGCTTTTTATTCCTTTAATTTGTGTTTCAGTGTCGTGTAGCAAAAAAGTAGGTGGGGGAAATCGCCATCTGGGTTGGCTTCCACCATCAGAAGAAACAGCTGACTTATATATTCCTATAAAATAAACATGATTGGCTCTTGAATTTTCAAAGACCCCTCTCCCTTAAGAAAAGTGCAAAATAATAAAGACAAAACCACGCAGTGAGTCATTCCCTTACTTTTCTGCATTGGCAATTTCTTCTTCATGATTTCTGGAAGTCAGTGTTTCTGTCTCCTACCTCTTTAGGAATTAATAAATATCAAATGTAGCTGCCAGCCCCTTTTTAATATTTCAAATAATGTGATTAAGCTGGGAGTTACTCTCTGAAAATGAAACCAAGACTATCAGAACCAATAATATTGTGTGATACCCTTCTGAGCATTCAAAGAGAAAATACTATGTGCTTCCATGAAATAATTAATAGCTAATAATTCTTAGCTTTACACTACGCTGTTTTGTTCATTTTAGTATGAAAACATATCTGTGAAAGGGGTGGGAAGATTTTCATATAAATAAAACTAACAAATCAATGGATCGCAGCTGTGACACCAACAGCTTCCCTGTCCTTGCCACGGAAAGAAGCCGCTTCTCCGTGGCAGGAGGGAAACACACGTTTGGTCATGGCAGGTGGTTACGATGAGCGTTAGAGGCCAGGAAATCCCGGTGGAAGTGGGCTTTCGCCTGGCTTGGATGCACTAGCAGGTATTGAGGCTGAAACCTATACAGATTAAAATTCAAGTAATATCAGCTGTAGAGCAAATTACAATTAAAATCTTGTAGAAGCAGAAGAGTAAACACTTTTGTGACTAATTACTGATATTCTACTGATTTTCTATGTAAAATGTTTGGGATATAGGGATTAATCTATGTTTTATCTGCAGACAGATTTTCTAGAATACCTTAAAGCATCTCCATGAGTTTAATAAAATCAAGAAGCTGGAGATGTGTAACGAAGAAGATCTATCCTGCTTTCTCTCCCAGTCATTTTGTCCTGCTTTCTCTCCCTGCCTCCTCTTTTGTTTCATCTGCAGGCTGGCAGGTACCTGGCAACTTTGTCACGGCCAGCTACAGAGCAGAAAATCTGACGAGTTCTCATGGTTAATAAACTATACATCGATTCTCTGAAGCAGTGGAAGTGGCAGAGGAGCAGAGCAGGGAGGTTAATTATGCTAATTACTCATGAAAATTCAGGTAGCACGTATCCCCATTTATTTCAGGCAGTTTGCCAGATAAAAAGCTCATACTGTTATCTGCCCCTTTCGGAAAAGTCCATGGGTCAGCAAATATTTAAAGAATTATCTTGGTTTCTCCCTAAGTTTGCAGATCTCCAGTTCTGAGCTGCTATTTCAGAAAGCAATGTAATGGACTGCTGAGAATCGCAGAAAATAGAGGGTAGTAGGTTTGGAAGAACGTCTTTATTTAAAGGAGGTAATTACAAAGAAGTGTATTGATATGGTGCTAAATGAATTATTTGACTGCAAACACTGGGTAAAATGTCTCCGGCGTGTCTTGTCTGTTCGGCTTGGAAGGGGAGGAGATGCTACGACATCGTTAGCTCCTTTGCTGTCACTGCAACAGATCAGTCTGCTGTTTTCCTGAAGATGCCTCGGAGCAGAGGCTGTGGGAAGGAGAAGGTGAGGCTGGAGACTCGGCCACCCCCCGCACTGTGCTGCTGAGGGCCAGGAAGGGTTTCCCGCAGGGACCCCCGGGTAGCTTGCTCCTGAGGGGGCAGCTGCGGGGGGATCGCTGTCCCGTGGCATCTCCTTCCCAATGCCCGGAGGGAGACCGGCTTTGGCCACTCTCCATCCTCCATAGGGTAGATGTGCTGCATGTTGAACCTGACAAGCAAACTCGCTCTAAAAAGGGGTTTGGTACCAACTGGGGTTTGCAGCCCCGAACGAGCAGAATGCGTGCAAAGATGAAAGGAAAGAGGCTCCTCTGTGCGTGTTAACACCTCAGTGTGCAACAGGGCTCTCTCCGCCGCTGGCGTGAAAAGACAAAGAACACCAGAGACGCTGGTTGCGGAGAAGGAAAGCGGTAGCAGGGCGGGAGGAAGGAGGATGGGTTTGGCAGCCAAAGGGGTGGCAGGAGCAGAAGGCAGCTTCTGCGGTGGGCATGCGACGGGCATGGGGGGGTGGGGGGACCAGGGCACTTGGCGAGAGGAAGCAGGACCCCGCCGGGGGCATCTGCGGGGGAGGAAAGCAGAGTTTGCAGGACCTGCATTAAATGCTGCAAAGTTCATGAGTGTTTGCTGTCAGCTAGTGGCTGCACAGAGAGGGAGGAACTGCAATCTATATTCGATCCATTAGCACCACTGTAATCCCGACTCGTCTGGTGCCGTTTCAGGAGTGCAGCACGCGAGGATTGAGGCTGGGTTTGGTGTTTGCCGTGAGCAGGAGGGCAGGCGGCTCAGCGCGGGGCAGCTGGGCTGGGAAGGGGCACGTCCAGGTAGAGAAACCTCATGGCATGGCAGCCGAGTGCTGCTGCCGCTCTTTTGGCAGAAAGCGGGTGTAAAGGTGCATCTAAGGGCTGCGGCGTTCAGTAGCGACGTTCAATTTGACATTCAATTCAAGGCAAAGCCGGTAATTTATGTTAGGTCTGTTTTGGCTGCTGTGAGGCAGAGTTTTGGGGTTCTCATTGTAAACTCTGTTTTCAAACAACTGCTTGTCTCCCCTGTTTTACATAACTCCTGTTCATCAGACTTTCCAGAAACTGCCTGTGCAGGTTTCTGTCCCATTCACAACAGAACAGTCTCCCTCTGCAGGATAATTCAACATTTGCATGTTTCATAAAGAAATAGAGTTACTTTTTTTTTTTTTTTTTTTTTGGCGGGTGGAGGAGGATGTCTTCCTAAGATTAAGATTTTTAAATTTTATTGAGTTTTTCTTGTTATTAATATCCTGTATGCCTGTTTCCTGGGTGCAGTTCCTCTGTAATATTTAATGCTTGCTACGCCTCAGAGATAATTCAGCTCCTGCGGCTGCAGCTGAGCGCTGGCCGAGCCTTCTCCCCAGGTGACCTCCTGGTCCTTGTGGTCACTCTTCCAGGCCTGGCAAGTTAGCTCCCTGAGAAAATGGTGAAATTTGGGCTACAGCATCTTTACACTCCAGATACACTGAGCTTGTGCCAGTGCCCGCGCTGCTGGGGGGAGCTGGGGGGGACCTCGAGCCTCGGGCACGGGGACAGCCGGGCTTGGCGTGCGCCAGCCCAGGCACCAGCCAGCGATGCATCAGCTCCCAGATGGTCTGAGACTCTTCTGTAAATAATTTTTTTTAAAAAAGCTGTGATGATCATGAACCGCTGCACAGTTGGGTTTTTTTATGCAGAATTCCATGGTTTGAGCTATAGTGGACATGAGAAAATTGATTTTGATTACAGCATTAAAAGGATCACCTATAATTGCACCTGAGTTACTTTTATTGTTCAGAGAAATTTCCTTAGTGTACCAAACTTTTAAGTTGTTATTTGTAAGAATCCGTGGAGAACCCAGAGAAGGCATTTATAAGACCACCAGGAAAAGGACTTTGCAAAAGTTCTTAGCAGGTTTCTGGTGTGATTTTCCGGTTCTGAAGCTTGGATCTACCACTTTTATGTTCTGAGCTCCTGGGTGTTTTTCTAGGCTGAACCCTGACCCTCGTGTTTCTCTCTCCCCTTGCTGCTTAGCTCAAAACCAACCTCCTTTAAAGCAGAAAAATTTTAGCAACACCTTTTTTTTTTGTTGTTTGCAAAGGTTTTCTGTGTTCTGAGGAAAGTGGCTATAACTCAATGCCAAAACCAATTTCACTGGAAAACAAAAAAGATGCTGCAGTAAGCAAGAACAACTCAGTTAAGAGCTTCACGTCTGCTTTGGTGAACACTCACCCACTGCAGGGTGATGGAAAGGGGCCGCTGCCATCCCCTGTGGGCGGTACAGTCAGCTCCTCCAACACCCAAAGCACCAGTTACCTAAAACCATGAAAAGTTTCAAATCCAGTCCTTCTAGGTTTTCAGGGAAAAGGGTTCCAGGACATTCTGTAAATGAGATGGAACTTTTAACCCAAATTGTGACAGAATTACTAGTTTTAGAGACACAGCCTACACAGAACCAAGTCATGTGCTGATCTGGAATGTGTAGGGATGTGTTTCCTGGAGGAAGCATCTCACAGTACATCACTCAGCATCTCCTCTACGTCAGAGATGTGTTTTGAGTGGCTCTGCAGCTGGGCAGTGCCACAGTCCCCAGTGGCATTGCTGGCCGGCCGGCTTTCCCACAGCTCCTGGCGTGCAGCTCCCACCGTCCCAGCTGGTGGGAGCGGGGCAGAGACAGCTGAGGTGGGAGCACTGGCAGGGGTCCCTGAGGCTGAATGGCTGGAGTTAAAGGGTTGCAAGGATTCAATTAACCTACAGATTTATAAGACAGTTTTTAACTTGCTCACCCTTCCAGCCTTGCAATCCGGGTCCAGCAAGCAGTTGCACCAGGAACGAGGATAACGGTCCCTTTTGGTCCTACTTGAATGAAGATTTTTTTCCGGTGAAGTGCTGCCCAAGTGCTACGCAGATGTAACCCCGCAGAGCGCAGTGAAGGCTGTTTGGAGACAGGCGCACGTCAAACGTTCAGGGGAGGCTGGGACACGGGCGAGCTGTGCGCCGTCCGCGCGGTGTGTGCCAAGGGCGGCGAGGGGGACGCTCCAGCCCCAGCTGCGCTGCCACGGCTCTTGTAAAAAGGGACCGTGTGCAGTTTTAATTAAGCAACTGGGAAGAACTGTTTTTTACAAAGATTAATAGGTCTATGTTTTAATTATGGGGAAATAATAGACTAGAGAGCTAGGAAAGTGGGAGGTATCAAAATGAGAGGATTAAAAACTTTAAGGAAGCTGGGTGAGACTGTATTTTTCCGTACTTACAAATTGCAAAAGATCATCCCCATTAATAATGATTGGAAAACTAATAAAATACCTTCAGCCATATATGACAGGTAACATTAAAATCTATTTTCTATGCTTGTTGAGTAGAGAATTTCTGATTACAATGATCAGTTAAAAAGTAAATTGTTCTTTTTTCCAATCTTCCAAGTTTAAAAATAGAAGAATTATCTTCTGAGTTCAGCTATAGTTTAATCAATACTTTTCCAAGCAATGTAAAGGTAAAAAGAGCAAAAGTCACTTTTATTTAATGATTGTTATGCTTTCTTCAGTTGTGCTACAGTGTTATTATTAACTTCTAAAAATAATCGGTCCCATGCATAGAATTTAAAAATTACTTTGCAGGAAATGCTGCCGTGGTGTGCAGGAAGTTTAAGAACAGAATTTAAGGAAAGAGAGGAAAGGGGAAAGAGAGGGAAGGCCACTAATACTTGCCATTTCTACTGGTTGTCATCTTTTCAATAAATTATTTCTCATATATTAGTGTAAGAAATGTTTTATTGTTGGACTTTATGAAACAACAGCATGCTTTGGCTTGAACCGCCGGCCCGCGATCGGCGGGGATTGACCACAGCTCCCGCGTTCCTGGTGCTGACCTCTGACTGTGCACCTTCAGTGATGGGATCCCACAGGGCTTTGTGTGTGCTGAGCTAGAGCCGTGCATTGATCTGGTGTCGTTATTCGATGTGTTTCTGGCACATAACATCAGGACAAGTGGAAGAAGAGTTGGGCTCTTAGCTCGGGGCTCAGACCCACCCTGAGGGAGCTGCAGTGGAAGGCTGCCAGATCTTCATAGGTTCACCTGAAATCAAAACTCTGCTCAAACTCACTTATCTGGTTTGCTGAAAACTTGTGTTTGAGTTCCCTGATATATTTGGAAGACTTAACGGGCAAATCGCTCCAGAGTGCAAACCTAAATTTTACGGGTTTAGTAAAATTTGCTTGGCGACTCCTGTGTTAGGATTTGTAGCATACTTTGCTCACCTGGATTGCTGTAGTCTTAAGGAACCAGAGGCTCTCATGGAGACTTTGGTCAGCACTGCCCTGTGCACCGCAGGCGCTGAGCGTGCCCGTTGCACTGCCTGCCTGAGTTGCACCCCTGCATGTGCATGGCACGGGGCCCCCGGGACCCCTTCAGCTGGGTTCCCTGTAGTTCTCACCGTGTTGCTTGGGTTGTCTTCTCTCTTTGTAGCTGCCTTTCCTCCCCAGCCTTCACTGCTGAGGTGCCTGGGCTGTGGCCGAGCGTACCCTGAGTGGCGCAGGGGTCCGGGTAGGGAGGGGGCACCCGTGCAGCGAGGCAACCCGCCTGCGCGGCGGAGCTGACCCATTGCAGCCTGCCAGCCAGGGGAGCCAGTGTCTGTCTGGGCACGTTCATGTTCCTGCAATGAATGCAACATGGAGTTATCACTTCTTATCTGCAACTTTAAAAATGACATTCAAATACCATCCTTGGGTAAAACGAAGAAGTGCATCCAGAGACCAAGTATGTGAGAAATGCAGCTGTGGGGAGAGCTGCAGGGGCTATAGGGAGAGCTGCAGGGGCTATAGGGAGAGCTGCAGGGGCTGTGGGGAGAGCTGCAGCAGCTATGGGGAGAGCTGCAGGGGCTGCGCCCAGGGCTGGCTGCGGTGCTGCAGCCCGAGTCCACCCGCGCTGCTCAGAGCCCAGGAGCTTGCTTGGGGTCAGTGCTTTTGTCGAACTCGGTGCTTATTTTTTGCAAATACATACACGATTGGTTGGTTATGTCGCACAAAACATGTGGAAGGACTGCTCTTTCAGGGGAAATTATAAAGATGTGGGGGAAAAAAAGTCAGAGCTTTCATTTAAAGGGGTAAAAAATCCTTATTTCTCCTCATTTCTGTGTCTCTGCAGTAACCAGTGCAGAAGCATCGCCTCCGGTGGCCAGGAGCACGCGTGGGGGAAGGCGCAGTCCAAGTCGCCCGCAGAATAGCTTTAAGCAATAACTGCGCTTTCAGAAATGAGAAGTGATTTGCAAACAGAAAGGATTAAATTTGTTAGATTAGAAAACATTTCTGAGATGAATCCTCTGATTACTTCTTCCGTGGAGTAAATACACAACATTGCATCTTGCATGTCTAGAGGGAAAATAGAGCAAGTTGGCTGCTGCTAACCCGAAGGCCATCCTGCGCAAAATATTGCAGCCAAATTCTGCAACATTTTCAAATCAGTTCACTCCCACAGTGTTAGGGAACTTGCGTGGGTTTTGAGTAAATGTAGAGAAAGGAGTGCTCTGGGCTATGGAAGGAGCCTGTCTGAGGTAAAGTATTTAATCTGTTTTCAAAGAACCTTATTTGGAATATAATTTTTAGCTTGAAATCAATGTGCTTCCGCCATACAACATGCTTCGTCAGGGTCTGAACAAGACTGAAATGTAATCTCCTAGTTACATTTTTAGAAATACCTTTTGTGATTTTTTTTTTTTTATCAGACTTGAAAATCTTTCTCAACAACTAAACAGCTGTTACATTTTTAGTCCGTGGTTTTCATGTTTTATACAGCAGTCGTATACAACGTACTTCTCGTTAATTAGTGGGGTATAGAAGAAAGTTGTGTTTAGCAGGATTTCATCTCTATCCATGATAATTGTGCACCTAAAAATTATAAAGCAACATTTCTTACTTATTTTAGGAAGTTATTTTGAGAAAATTTGTATATCGAGTAGAACAGCAAGAGGTCTCCTGTTCCTTTCTGCACTGACGTATCTCCCCTTTTCTCAGCCGGACAGCCTTGATGCCGGGAGGGCTGCAGTTATATGGGAAGTTTTGGGGAACCTTTGCAGCTGTGCCGGTTCTGGCTGGGAGAGAGCTGATTTCCTTCGCAGGAGCTGGGATGGGGCTGTGTTTTGGATTCGGCTGGAAGCAGCCTGGGAACACA
>JAVJGI010000032.1:34998397-35017521 GCA_035590275.1 Ibycter americanus | reverse complement strand
TTTCTCACTTTCACCCTCCCGATTCTCTCCCACCCCGCTGGGGGGGAGGGAGCGAGCGGCTGGGGGGGCTGAGCTGCTAGCTGGGGTTAAACCCCACCAGGGGCTTTTGGAAGAGGCGCCGTGAGGAGGCTGTAGGGATGCTTCAGAGCTGCCGCAACAGCAGCCCTGAGCACCCCCTTCTCAGCGTGGTTTTCAAGTGGTTCACTTTGCATCTGATGAGAATTCCACTTTTGTTTTTAATTAATAACCAAAAAATTCAGCTTTTGTTGTTTTTTGGGGTTTTTTAAGCAAGGATAATTATTTTCTTAGAAGCTGCACAGAGAACAGGGAGTTTGTAACGCGAGGCTGGTTTTGTGTGCTGGGAGAGAAGGCTGTTTTTTTTCTCTTGTGGGAAGCCATAGTGCTAACGCTTTCTTGCATGTTTTTCGATGTGTGCGTGTGTATAAATAACAAGGGAGTTAAATAAAATAGAAAATGCTTACTGAAACTACAGGCTACCTTCAAAACCACTCATTTATAACTGACTGTATCCAACTCCTTCAGAAATACCAGCAGAAAAGAAACTCATTGTAGAAAAACGTCAGCGAGTCTGATGTTTCTCTGCTTCTCCCCAGTCTTCTGTTCATTAGGATCAATTTGAAAATGTTCATGAGACTTTGAATGTGGCTCCTTGCCTTCTCCAAATGGGACCAGACCCCACAAAACTCCTCCTGCAGCAATTCACAGATGTCTGCTGTGCTCCTCATCCTCAAAGTGATACTTCCCCATGACATCCCAGTTCCCTGTTATATAAACTGATTTTTTATCCCATATTGTATGCAGCTTCTCTCAGAACGCTTTCAGATTTCATGTTGAGATCATTAATTAAATGAATGAATAGTTATTTTCATTATCTATTTCTGCAGAATTTCAGCCTGATGCTTCTAGTTTCTTATTCCTAAAGGGAATGTCATTTCTCCACTTAAACAATACTGCCATATGCTTAAGCTATGAAATCACCATTTTCTGCCACCTAACAATTCCATAGTTGCGCTATTTTAATGTTTTATCAAAGAGATGAGATCTATTGCATTCTCTTCTTCTGTTGGATTTCCTTCATGTAAAAAACCTCTTTATCAAATAAAAATGTCCCATTAGTCTGTTGCACTTTGTATTACCTTCCTCCAACTTTTAAAGTTGTTTTAAAGCCTTAAACTCTATTGTGGGCATGGTGGCTAGCCTAAAATTTGCCTGATTCACTCTACATTTCCATAAGTGAAGATAATACATTTATGGTTTCCCAGTCACATAGCATCACTTTCAGACTGCTTAAAAAAACCACCCCACATGCTCCAGGGTTTGCAGTTTCATGCTCTCAAACGTGAGCCCATCAGGGTTTTTCTCTGCCCTTGACTCCATCAGCTGCTCTGCCTTTCCCCACATGCTGGATGGCACCTTCTTTATGGGAAACTGGAGTACAGCGCCCAGTTGGTTTTTGAGCCATAGCTAAATATCCTTAACCTCGCTGCAGACAGGCTGTCTTATCCATCAGCTCATGAAGTTCCCGCTGCACGCTGTCTCAGCCCTTTTATCCCCTCACTTCTCAGCCACCAAGAGGGACTCCCCTTGCTGGCCGTGCCTCCCAGACACCCTTCTTACAGTCCCATTTTCCCATGCTCTCTACCCAAGGTATTACCATTTTCTTTTGCTCAGGTCTCATCTCCTCCCACCAGTCCTCCTTTTTTTATGACAGACGTTTTCTTGCCTATGGCAAGGTGGTACTTGAAGTATCTCCAGTGTTTCTATTCTCATATTCTCATACTTCACACAGTCCTCTGCTCTGCTGGTGTTTACTGGTTTTCTTCCCATCATTGTTTTCTTTCCTCACTTGCTGCTCTTTCATGCATTTTCCTGGCTGCTCACAAAAGTCATCATTCTGGCTGAAGTTCCAGAGAGCATCCCTGGTCTGTCATGCCAAGCAATTGCTTTCAGTCAAACGCTGCAAAGCAGAATATAGACATCCCAGCATCACTTGAACACACAGTTAAAATGTCCATGGGATGGAGGAGTGGTCTTCGGTGTCCTTTCTGTCTCCTGCGCTCCCGCCTGTCACCAGCGTCACTCCCCTCTTTCCAGATGATAGAAAAAGTTGATAGCTATTCCAAAGCCATCGATTGCGTTAAAAATCAGAGCATCTCCTGGGAGTGTTTTTATCCCAGCAGCCTGTGTGCTGCTGAGTGGCCTCTCCTTTACCTCTCCCAGCGACAAGGGTTCCTCAGCCCCGGTGCAGCTTTGTGTCATACAGCCACAGAACCATAGAATCACCGAGGTTGGAAAGACCTTTAAGACCATCAGGTCCAACCGTTAACCCAGCACTGCCAAGCCCACCACTGACCCATGTTCCTAAGCGCCCCATCTACATGGTTTTTTGAACACTTCCATGGATGGTGATCCCACCACGTCCCTGGGCAGCCTGTTTCAGGACTTGACCATCCTCTGGCATCAGCCATTCATGGTGGCCACGGCTCTGCCCGCCCGAGGGTCAGGAGCCCTGCACGCTCACACCAGCGCTGGCTCACCCTGTGGGGATCCCTCCCCACAAACCTCTGCTTGCCTTCTGATGTACTTCACTGTGCTAAGAAGTGCTGTCAGCTGTATTCACCAGCCTCTTACCGCTTTTTCCACGGAGTTTTAGTAATTGTGCTCGATGCTGTGCTGTTCTTCGGACTTGTCAGTGACGTTTGGTAGCATCCTTCTCAGTGCATGTCTCCTCATCCCAGCGTGCAAGGGAGCACCTTCAGATGGAAAGCTATTTTAGAGAGGAATCACCAATGTTTCCTAACGTGCAATACAAAATATTGACAACGGCAGCACATTGCAGTGCTTAATTACCTTAGTACAAGGTTATACTTCTGTTATGCCTGGGTGGCTTTTTTTTTGGTTGCATATCTGCAGAAAGGATTTTCAATTAACATTGACCTTTAATACTCTGACTGGTTTTGGATTCTACGGAAGGTGAAACGGACTACAAATTAGGTTTTGCAATATACCTTGTTCTTTATATTGCTCAACTGATTAGTTTCCGACAGTTTGCAGTACCTACACTGGTGCATTCAGCTCGCAATTCCCTTGCAATCTCCGGTGCCATGTTCAACCCCCCAAGATATTGTGTAGAAATGCTGTCAGACTCTTCAGATGTAGGTGTTTTCATTCTCCAGCTGTACTTTTTACTCTTAAAAAAAAAAAACAAACCACCACACACACGCACACAGAGAGAGAGAAAAAACCAACAACCAAACCAGTCTTTACTTTATGGATGAATATTTTTGAACTAAAATTTAGAAGGGAAAAATCTGTCTGGAGTACATCTGCTTCTGATTGTAGGGGTGGTGTTACTCACTGAGCTCCAGTTATGGTGACTATTACACCCCAAGGAGCACTATTTTTAGTTATTAATCTAGTAATAATTGTAAAAAGCTTAAGTATGACATAATAAACAAATCACATTCGTTCGAGTCACTACCATACCACAGATGTTTTAAAAAATGTTTGGTAGGACTACGCTTTATATTGCATTGCTGCTGTCAGCGGGGGAATCCATGCTAATTGAATGTATGTTTGCTTTAAACGAGATGTCTTGGATGTGATTAGCAATGACAAATCTAACAACCCTCTGAAAAGAAAAAAAATACTGTTTTGGATTCTAAGATGCCATTATAGTGTTTGGTGGGAAAAGTCTCTTGGTTCCTTAACTAAGCAAGCCGAAGTTTATTGTGCCTTAGGAGAAGGGCAGCAGCTTTGCGCAGGCACCCACGCCGCCTGCCGATCCTCACGGAATGAGGCTGGAGGATCAAGGGCTGCTCCGGTGAGGCCACTGAGTCCCGTTCAGAAATAACTGAGACTTTCTGCCTACTGCTCCGCTGACCGCTCTCAGCAGGAGAATCAGAAAGGAAGGGCATAGCAGAAAAAATATATTTATCGTGCATTTGCAACAGGCTTTTCGTTTTATGGTGGTTTGTCAATTAACAAATGATTCATGTTTTGAGGTTCAACTCTAATATATTATAGCTATATTCAGTCTAAAAATCAATAGCAAGTTAATGGTATTTAAGAGCTCCTAAGTTTTTGTACTCAACGGTCTCACCTTTTTTCACAGGTGTTACTTGGAAGATGGAGCTTCAAAAGGTGCCTGGCTCAATCGGTCGAGTATTATTTTTGCTGGAAGTGATAAGTGGTCAGTAGATCCTCGAGTTTCAATCGCAACAGCAAATAGAAGAGAATATAGCCTGCAGATACAGGACGTAGACGTGACAGATGACGGTCCGTACACTTGTTCTGTGCAAACTCAACACACTCCTAGAACGATGCAGGTGCACTTAACTGTACAAGGTAGGTGTTTAAACCAATTACAAACTGTTGTTGGAGATGTACTAGACAAAAATAGTTCATGGATGGGAAGTGTCAGCTAAGCACATTTTAAAGCTTTTTTTTCTCTTGGTCTTTCTCTTTTCTTGGATGTATGTAGCCAAAGATTTGTATGTGGCATTGGCTCTGGGCCCCTGCAAACATAATTAGCCCAGAAGGGTCTCCAATTTACCAAAATCAGGTTTAAGCCCTCACTCCTGCTCTGCTGACAACTGAACAAGATGTGAAAATATAAGAGGGAAATACCAGTAGACTAGTTGAGGTACGGTTCCCCGCAGTGGGACCCTGCCGGTACCCGTTAGTCTGGCACAGGTCTCTCGCATGGCTCAAAACCTGCTCGTTTTGCACCGTATTCAGCCTGGTCACCACGTAAGGGGCACAATCAGGTGCTGAGTTCACAGGAGATTTACAGCCTTTGCATTTTAACATCGATACCAAATATTGGCAGAAACATCCTTGTTTCCTTTACGATGGGAAGGTGTGGTCAGAAATAGCCAGTGCTGCTCCTGCAGCACGCGTGGAAGGGTCCGCGCAGATCAGGACCCAGCTGTCCTTGGGGACGGAACGAGGCCACAAGACGTGCTTTGATGGTCATATAATATAAGTATCAAATAAAATTTGACTGATGGATGCGGTCAGAAAGATGCCAGAGTGCATTCTGTCGTGCAGAGTTCGCAAGTGGCATGGCCATCAGCCACACGAGCACCCCGACAGCCCAGCTCCAAGTTTCCTGCAGGACTATTCTGGTGCGAGTTTTGAAGGAGGAAAATTTTTTTGTGTGGTTTGTGGGCTCCTTCAGAGACAGCTGCTTGAGGGCAGCCGGGAGAAAGCATAAAAGTGCTTCATCCCACGGTGCAGGGCAGCAGGTTGCTCCTCGGGAAGCTGGTCCCCTTCCCGGCGCGGCTCAGCTGGAGAGCGGGATTCACCCAGGCGCTTCGCACCCCACGGGCAGCCCCGCCGCGCCTTCTCGCCCTTCCCATAGCACTCAGCTTGCCTGCACGCGTCCTACTCCCCTGAAGCTTTAAGGATGAAGTTTTCTGTAAATTTTATTGGCATTTAAAAGATACAGTATTTCGTTCGACCACCTCAAGTGTCTTCTCCGGTGTGTGCCGTCACAAGCATTGTTATAAAAACAAGAAATAACTCATCGGCTTAAGAAAAGCAAAGCTAGACTGCATAAAGCAATTTTCCAAAAATAGAAATTCTATTAGATTTAGAAATTTAACATAAAGGAGTAAAACCAAAATAAGTGAAGACGAAGTAAGCTAATTTTGCATTAAATTCCATAGTTATTCTTTCTTCCAGACCAGTTTTCTGATAGAAATACCAAGATCCCGCTGTTAATAACAACAGCCCGTTCATTTCCGTGAGGCAGTTTTGTGTTATAAGCGCTGCAGAACAACGGTGTGAGTTTTACACCCGTGAAGGTCATATTTATTGTGTGGTTCCAGGGTGAACAGTTCTTAATTTTGATTGTCTTTGGAATAGTTAATGTCCGCATGCAAGGGGCTAAAAATGTTGGAAATTAGTTGTATGTATAAAACATATAAATAGGAGCTTAAAATCAATTAGGCTAACTACAAGTATATAGAGAAATAATAACTCAATAGTTAAAAATATGCATAATTATTAAGCGATTGCATTTATATCTTCAGAAATGCAAAGTATAACCTAGGGCTTTAACTTATTAGTCTTTGGTGTAATCATCATTAATATTTTCTTTTGCATTTTTATGAGTAATAAAGCAATGAATATAAACCAGAAGAATTTAAATGGCAATCTCTATTAATCCATATGGCACACCAAAACCCCTTAAAAATAACATGTATGAAATGCTTCTGAAACTAATTATCCTTAACCACTGGACCTTTAGAACCTGGTGGTTTGTAAGACTGTAGCTCTGTAAGAGCCAAGTGCACTGCTTGCATAAAGAACATTATTTTATTAGTACAGCCAAAGTGCTATCACTTGGCCAGTTTTACAACTTTCTTCAGAGGTGGCTGTTGCATGAGGACCTGCAAACGTACTGTTTATGGGTGGTAGGGAGGTGTTGTTCAGGGATTGCAGAAGTATTTGTATGCTATCAGATTGGGAAGCTGGAATGAAGAAGCTGTGACAGTATCAATTAATATTTTGGTTGTATATATATATATCTGCAATTACTCCAATATTATTTCAGTTATATTTTATGTAGGAAGTAGGGACCAGCTCCGTGAAGCATAGCCAGAACAAGTGAGCCATTTTCAAGATTAAAAAAAAAAAAATATCACTGTCCCTGTATTTTTTCCTGTGTAGCTCTCTTAGCACTTGGCAAGAAGGGAAAGCTGCTGAGCGCCCCGCTTGCAGAGAGAGGTCCTGCACCCACTGGGCAGCAGAGTGGCATCAGCAGCTCTGGATGGTGCTCCATCCCATCTCGGTGATGATTGGGGCCATTTCTTTCCATTCCAGCTCGTATCTTTATGTACCTGTTACTGTAGATATTAATAATTATCAGCCATGCAATGGATGCGCAGCAGAAGGGATGTGAGTCATACCGACCGCTCATCCCACGTGGGCGGGATCGCACCTTGGAGCAGCACTGGGGTTGGCACAGTAATTTAGAGAGACCTGCACTACACTTACTGCTGGCGTCACCTGTCTGGCGGACCTGGACGGGTCTGGTGCATGTAAGCACTTTAAATCAGGCCCCTGAGTACTTGCAACAAAGCCATCACTTCACCTTCCGTGTGCTGAGACTTAGGAGGTAAGGATGCAAGATTCATGCATCCTTTGAGATGGAGATTGACCTGTCTGAAAGTAACCGAGACTGTAAAGGAAACATCAAAGAGCTAATTGGTGCTATAAGCTTATATATCCTTTCCTGCTGAATAGGGTTCATAGGGATGATATAATAACATTTTATGGAAGCAGTTTTATGTTTCCTTTTAATATTGTTCATGGCTTTGTATTTCAAGATTAGAAACAACTTCTGCTATTGGGGAGAAATAAATGAAAGGCAAAGCAAGCCTTTTGCCAAAGTAAAATCATTCAGTCAAAGGGCTGGGCTTCCTTTTACATTTTGAATAAATGATCAGCCGCAGACCTAGAGCAGCACATGAAATAACAGAGGAAAAAGAAAATTTAAAAGCAAAATCTTAGCCCTTTAAAATTCCTGTGCCCTACAGGCTGTATTCTGTCGAGTAATGTTGAAAGAAGACGTTCTCCTGCTGAAAACAGCAGAGCTGGAAGAGCTGGGGGTATGTGCATTGAGTCACAAATTAAACGAATGAAGATTTATGTCTGATCATAAGCTCCCAAATAGGTTCAAACTCCAGGCTGCAAAATTATTTGCTGTGAAACTCCACTTTATAAGCCATGCAAATCCAACGCACTCTATTTTTTTTTTCTTTTTTTAATTTTTTTTCTTTTGTTATTTGGTGTGTGTATGAGGTCTGTCTATACACACAGAACCAGTAGCTTCATTTTGAGTACCCTCTTCTCTACTGTTTGGGCTGACAATTTCTGAACATATTCCTGTAAGTGTTTCAGAGAATAAATACATTTTAGTGGGTTAAAGATGCCTTAATTTCCGTGTGTAAGACATAGAAAGGTAGCATGATCAGTAAATAACCACAGCTGAAGGGAAGCAGCAGCCTCTCCATCCCTGTCCCAGGCACGGATGCAGGGAGCAGCGAGACCTGGTGGGGTTTGGCCACAGCCAAGCAGGAAGCTCTGGCAGAGCTTGAAGTTGAGTTTCAGTCTCCCAAATCCCTGCCTTAATGAGACCACCAAGTCAAGTCTGCGTCACTGTTACTTATTACATAGTTACACCTTTTCGTACCAAGAGCATTAATCAAGATATAATTAATAAAAAAGAAAAGAGCCTAACGTGTCTTTAGCCCACATTGACACCAGTGAAAGAAAAATCACATGAAAGCGAGGAAGATAATCCAGTTAACTTTACTTCAGTGACCTTAATGAAAAGAAGTGAGAATTATGAAGTAATTAATTAAAAGTTTAGAAGGTAGGAGTTTGTAATCAACACAATCTACCTCAGTGCCAGATGCTTTATCTGCAAAGTCATGAACTGCAGATGATTTAAACATCAGATGTTTGCCACAGTAAAGTAAAAAAATGAAATGCCTCTTACCACCCTATATTGCTCATAATTTTTCTAGCAAAAGGTTGCTATTTCTGCCATTTCTAATCTGACATTTATTCTACCAAAGTTTAAATTGCATCCTCCAAGCTGTGTTTCCCTTTCAATTTGCAAAAATATTAAGACATGTTTACCAGCGTCCTTGAGAATTAATTTTGCCGCAGGGCAGAGCGACAGGTCGCAGCCCAAAGCCTCCGGCTCGCTCCGTGTGTCAGGACGCAGTAATGATGCTCTCGCGGCACGTGGGGAAGGGGCAAGTCAGGCTGCTTGTTTGTGACCCCAGGGAGATAGAGGCCAGAAAAGGGTGTTCAGAAGGACCTCAGCCGCCGAGGGAGGGCCGCCGGGATGATTAGGAGAATAAAGAACACATCTGAAAGAGATTGCTTTGTTTAACCTAGTGAAATGAGGGCTCGGGGAGAGTTTTGTTATGCTTTATTAATACACTTGGTGTGGAGCCCAGGGAGGGCGAGCAAACATACCGGCTAAAGGAGAGCACTTTTACAAGACTAGGCAAATCCAGCTTGGCCATGCGTGAATTTTAATGTGAGGTGAGGGGAAGGTGCTGGTCCCCATCGCGCTGAGGATGGGCTGTCCAGGGGCAGTGGCCAGGCTTTGGGAGAGCAGTTCCCATGGGGGCTGGTGCGCAACCATGACACTGGTGAGCGAGGTTTGTGACCGTGGTCTTCCTAACGACGGGATTTGAGATCTGACAGCTCCGTTTGTCTCCTTGAACATGAGCAAGGAGCCTGGCAGTGCTCCTGGTGACAGCAGCACCAGGATCCACTGGCACAGTCTGGACCAAGGGGCGGGTTTTCAGGGCTGTATTTTGGCCTGTCATGGATGCACGGCTCAAACAGGTCCACGGTTTAGGCTTTGAGGTGTAGCTAACAGGTCTCATTCCCTTTGCCATCCCCTGTCTTCAGCTCCCCACGGTGTCTGCTGCCCCTGCTGCCCCCTCTGCCCTCCCCATCCTGCAGGAGCCCCGTTCCCGGTTACATCAGTGCTTGCCATCAGTACCAAAATGCTAATATTGGGGAATCGGTGGTACAGCAACTTTCTTACATTAGTTACTTGACATCTTAACTTCTGCTTGGGTCTAGCCCATGCTGGGCACGTCTGTGGCTCCTCCGGGACAGGCGATGTGCACGTGAGGCACAGCACTTGGTCCTGTCCTGCCCTCTCGGCATCATCTCATTTCTGTACGTAATCAGCGCTTGACATGGTGTACATGTAAATAACTCAGTTATCTATGTAAATGCGATTTATAGATTCAGTCAGAAACCACAACCTATGTTTTTTATTTAAACATGTATAATATTTCGAAAGTACTACTCAAGGCCCTTTTTCTGTTTAATAAACCTCCTTAATGTCCCCTAAATATTAATGTATTGATTTAGTCTTTGCAATGTTTGCGAAGTCTAATTTGTTTCCTCAACCAGGCCAAGAGGGACTCGCATTTGGAGCTAACGAGATATATCTTACCAAAATTTATTTAAAGTGGGGAAAAATAAATATGCAAAAGACTTCTAAAATCATATAACAACCACTTTCCAGCTAAAACTGACAATCCATTACTCTTTTAAATTGCTAGCACTCGAGTAGGATGTCAGGTTTTGTTATAAAATTAACTCGCTGGTGCCAGCCACTGTTATCATCTTGTCCCTGCTCAGCGCAAGAAGAAAAAGAAGAAAAATTGTTCCGGAGGTGGAGGCAGCTGCGTGAGATTTGCTCAATGATAGAGGCCCCCCAGTCAAACGAGCCACCCACTCCAGCAAAGAGCGTACTTGGACTTGCCGTTACCAGGCGCTGCATCCACCATCATTAATGCATCATTAATGACCGATCAGAATGTTTTCTCCAGGATTTGTATTTTTTATCCATTCATTAAATTCCTCCCACATTTGTACCTCTCACAGCATTCAAATGAGCTGCAGGGGATCTCTCTCTCTAAAATATGTATGAATGGCTTTTCCCCTTCTTTAACAGACTTAAATCATGGAAAATGTTTGCATTAGCGGGTGATCTCATTTACAAGGATGTAAATCAGGAATGGTTTATCTGTTGTAGACCAAGGCTCTACTAGTATGAAACTCATAATTCTGCAATGTTGGAGGTGCTTTACAGTCATAGCTGCAGCTGAATTTCCATTGTAAGTCTGAAATTTCCATCTTCTGAAGTCTGCAGGCAAAGGATAATCTACACAAAATAATCATTTGCTCTCTGGTCTAAAGTATATTAGTGCTGTTACATTTGAATTAAGTTGAATGAGTTGTTTTGTGACCTGTGGGAGTCTTGCAAAAGTTTTCATTATAAAAGTTCTCTGTGTTCAACAGCGTCCAAAGCATCTCTCAGCAACTTCTCACATTATACGGCAATGACAGAAGCAGAAGTAAGGAGGGGGAAATACAGGGTAAAGCTAAAGAAACCGCAGAAAATGCAGGTTAAAGCACCTAATAATCTAATGGAAAGAGCAAAAATGTACATGATGAAATTGGGTTTTGCATTCATTAGGTTAGATAGGTTCTTCATGCCCTCCTCTGCCAAGCTAGAGAGGTGCATGAGCAGCCTGATGCTTCCTGCTGGGCACAGCATCGCTCGTCCTCTCTAAAGCACTGGACCGGTAAGCTCCCACCCTATAAACAGACAACTTCCCTCAGATAAAACAAAAGCAACCAGTTGGGGATGTTGTGTGAAACCCAAGGTGTAAAAATAATTATGAACCTTTTTGAAAGACAGATTTGAAAACAGTTTTTGGAAAGAAATCCAGTTCGGAATGAGAGTTTATCCAAGGGTGAGCTGGTGGCTGTGCCTGCTCCGTGCCATGGGTCACTTCTGGTTCTACTGGCATTAAGGCAAATACAGGTCAAATCCATCCCTTTGCGTGAGAATGATCTAAAGTGGATGACGTGAACAAGATCTGTTGGGCCAGCTTTTACTTTTGATTGTTGTTCCCTTTTAATTAAAGTGTAGATAACCTCCATAGTCTTCCACATCTCAACGAAAAGGCTTTCATTAAGGATTCTAAAATCGGAAGTGTTTGACTTTGAAAAATGTCAAAATAATTTCATGGTTAGTACCACTCAGTCAGGATTCTGGGCAGCCTTATCAAGTGTTTCTAGAGCTCTGACAGCGCACCCCCTGCCTGGAGCTTTGGCATTGCGCTGGCCGCTAGCGGGGAGGATGCTGACTCCACAGATTCACGTGTCTGGGCATGCTTAGGGAGCTGTGGGACTCCAGGACCAGAAGTCACTCACAGCAGAACATGACGTGTGATTGCATCGGACAGTGTGAGAAATTACCAAGGCTGCCAAACCTACTCCTTTTTTAAGATTTCTTATTTACTGAATATTCCTTTTTGAGATTCCCTGTCTATCGAATACGCTGCTCCCGATGAATTCAATGGCAAAAATCCTGATAGTTTCACTCAAGAAACAGTTAACGCTCATGACAAGGCTTGCTTGGAACACTAACGTGGAAATGCTTTTTTTCCTATTGTGCTACCTCAGAAATACAATTGCCATCTGAAAATAGAGCGTGGCAATGCAGAGATTTTAATTACAATGACTTTATCCAAATGGAATTTCGTTTGAACAGATCTTCCATAACTTTATTTTGCAACTGTAATGAACTGAAGGAGTATTATTTTGAAGACACACATTTGACTTATAACACTTCTAAGGGCTGGGTTATACGTTACTACGTATTTTCCTGACTGCCCTTACTACGGGCTCTATTATTCCCCCTCTGAATGCCTCTTTGCCATCCTGTTGATTCAATTAAAGGCAATTGGGCTGGCCTGGAAAAACTGAGATAGTAATTATTTTGTTATTCACTGCCATCATTTCCACACTGCAAGTGTTTTTGGAACTGTACCCTGAGTAAGCAGTATAATATTTTATAGAGCTTTCTGCCTGTCACAGTGAACACTGTGATTACTGTGATTTATCTGATTTATTATTTTTTTTCCATTGGATTTCCTGTTGTTTCCACTTCTGTAGTTTCAGACTGTCAGTTGCCAGGAGAAAAAAAAGGTGTCCCGTAGCTGAAAGTTTAATTTTTGCTTGGAATGTTGTTAACAAAGGAAGTTAAATAGCGTTGGAGTGCATGGGAGACCAATCTCTGCAACTCTTAGAGTATCATCTTTTTCATCGCCTAGGTTTAAAAGAGGATGTAAAAATCCTTCCACCTGATGGTCTAGAACATGCTGATTTTATCTTGCAGAAAGGATTTAAATCCCCATGTTTGGTGAGGTCTTGCTAAGGCAGTGCAAAGCCACTGATTTCCCCCAAATGAATTTCCAAAATTTTCAAAAATCCTTATCTTCTGTTTCTACAAGATTGAGGAGAAATCACTGTAAAAGTATTTTTGGAGTCAGAACTTTGGCACAGTAAGTTTTTTAGTAAATTCAGTAAATTCTTCCTCGCAAGACCTTGCTTAGTTAACGGTGGAGATTTTGAGAGTTACACATCCTTTACCACAATAATGAAATTCCAAATTACTTTTAAACTGCTCCTCTGGCTATACCTCAGGTTAAGCACCTGTAATTATAAACACTGGAAATACTATTTCAAGTATCAGTACAGGCAATTAGAAGTATATGAATATAATAAAAAATAACACTAACTATAAAACCAATAAATGTACTTATAACACTTCACCTTTTGAAATTACTAAAAAGTAAGTGCAAGTTTTATTTTTTCCAATAAAATAAGTGCAAGTATTATTTTATTGAAATGGGAGGTGGAATTGGAACGAAGTCCTGCAAACTGGGAGTGAGCTAGCCTAGCTTCTGTTCCAGTTCTGCACCCTTGGCCAGTCTGCGTGCCCTGGTTTCCTGGCGGTGTGGGGACCCTTTTCACCTGCCTGTGAAGGGTAACGCCAGCCAGCCTAAATTCACTCCTGCCCACAAAATGCTTTCAAAATGCTCAGGCTGGAAATGTATTATGTCACTACAACATGATGCGTTCTGAGAACAAACAGAAAAAGTAGACAGAGTTAATTATAAACCACAGTGACATGGCCCTTCCCAAAAAAACGTGCAAAAACCAACATGCGATTCTTAGACATTTTGTTGCCCAAAAGTTTTAACAACTTGGGAAATAGCTTCTGCACGTTGCCCGTGGCTGTTGCTGTGCCCCAGGGGTCCCTGTGCTGGCAGGCACAGCGTCACTGAGGCAGAGGATGGAGCTGCGCTAATGCCTTCCTCCCCTGCGCCTCCCACCCCCGGGTTCGTTTCCCCTTTTTTACTGCAGACCTGGACAGGTGGGTTAGAAACAGGGTAGAAATAACGAAGCTGGCAGTAGTTTCTCCTATGGAAACACTGCTAGAACTATGCAACGCAACAGCAATAGTATCCAATTTTTTTGCCACTTCATCATCCAAGAGAGGGCGGTTTGCTGCCGGCGGGGTTCCTGCCCCCCCAGCTCGTGGCGCTCCTCGCTGGACATTGTGGCCTTTCTGGGTTTCCTTGCACTGCAGTGATCAGAAATGTTGGAAGCCTATTCATGCAAGTCGCTCATTTATATTAGCTACAGACTAAAATCAACACATCAACAATAAGTAAATAGTGATCGTCCTTTTATAACTGTATTCTTTTTAAATTTAAATTAAATTTGCATAACTGTCGCTAAATAGAGAAAAGTATTACCTTCCATTTTACCAATAGGGAGCCTGACAGACTTGAGAAGATAAAATCAGACTTATTTCACGGTCTGAAATTGCCTTTCTGATGCTCAGCAATATGAAAATCCAGCCAGTGAGGCATTAGTGGAGAGAAGTAAAACTGGTGGATGGTTTTGCCCACATTTGTTTTTAAATGAAATGTCCACATCTAGCAAAAAACTGGCAGGTATAGAAGAGACTTGAGAGTTTTTCCCTGTTTGTGGGGGCTATCGGTAACGTACATACTAGAGTGCACAAGTACGGACACGTGGATGTGTGTATGTGAGTTCCTTGGTGTATATATTCATACTGTGGGTCACAGTGTGGCGCAACTCCGTACGAATGCGCTGAATGTGGAGGCTGAGTACGGGGGGATGCTTTGTGCAGTTGCCCTTTCCCCCAGGTGCCGGTGTTCTGTCGGTGCAGTCAGTGTGGTAGCAGAGTAGATCTGTAACTGAACACCGCTCCTAACTGATAGGAAAATTTTGGATCTGTTTGCCACTGTCCTTATATTTTTTTGAAGGTAACTCTGCACATATGTTGAACTTTATCTAACAGGTAAAAACTCTGCGCCATAAATCCAACCTGTTGTAAATGTCAATATTACGTACTTAAAAAGGCTAAAAACATTGAAATTAGCATCTAGAATTTTGAAACCCCATTAAGCATTAGTCTTATTGGAATAATTAGATAGTAGCACCTGTAAAAGTGTGAAATGTCATTTAGGCTCTTCAGAAACCTGTTGACAAACCTGTTCTAGACTTCCCTTTTTATGAAATCTGAACAATCGAGCTGTCTTCTTTGAGTAGCAGCGCTGTAATTAGTCTCTTAACATTTTATTCTTCCGTGTACCGTCTTTGCCTGTGTGCTTTGCTTTGCTTCTCTTTCTGTGCGCTCCTGCAGAAGCAGAATTACGTATGCTAACATTTGAAGCAAGGAGAAGGAAAGGCAGCGTGCCACGGGAAGATGGGGCTGGGTGTCGCAGTGCTGCTGCGGGAGCAGCGAGCCGCACGCCGGTGCTGCTCTGAGCCGCTTCTGACGGCTCCTGCCGCCCGGCTGCGGGGGGTTTCAGGGGCACAGACTCTCTCCAGGCCACCAGGGCAGCATCGCACCGCACCTTGCCGAGGGAAGACGTTATACATTGCGTACGCTCCGGTGCGCGCGTACCGGGAGTTCCGAGGGGAGAGGCACGCACGTCTCCCCGAGTCCTCGCTCCGTTCGGGTGAGTCACGCACCGTCCAGAGGGAGACTCCAGGGAGAGCGCTGTTTGCAGGGGTCACAAGTGTAAGCCGGGCTAAAAGGGTCTGTCAGCAAACATGCAAATTCAAAATATCGTGTAACTTATCCTGTAACTGTCTGGATTGTTCAGTATTAGCAAAGCTCTTACTTTTAGTGAGTTAGATTTGCATTAACAGAGTTCTGTTTTAAACTGGACTGTTATTTAAAAATACCATTGTCAGCCTCTTCATGCTGATTTATTTCAGTTGCACCAAGCCAGATTTTACAGTTTGAAAAATAGATGTTTATCACCTCCCACCTCCCCTCCCCATCCCAGTGTCAAGCTGGAGGCACGATGCTCTCCAGGTGAGAAAGCTCACCCCAGCCCAGCTCGTCGGGGGCTTGTTCTGCTTTCATGCCTGTTCACTCTAGAAAAGGGTGAGAAGCAAGCAGAAACCCAGCCAAGCCTCACACCTTGCTGCCCACCTCTTTCTGCTCCTGCTTAAAGCCTGTGTTATTAGTGTTGATTACACAAAAATCGGACCACTTTCAGGCCATTTACAGCGTTTTCTGGCTGGGGTAAGGACTCACTAGCCCAATAAATGAAGACAAGACCAGCCAGACAGAAAATGTAAGATGATTTGTCTTCTTTATGGTTCGTCACTGGAAAAAGATGTTTATTTTCATAGATGAGAGAAGGTGCTGGGAGAAGTCAGTGGGAAAATGTCAGCTCTCATCAGTGGAGGCTAAATCAAGTCCACAGTTTACCAAACATCACTACACAAATCCGGGTGATTAAATGTAAGCTTAAAGTATCAAAAAAAGAAAAGGAAAAATCTCTATCCATTACAGGGAAATAGTATTAGGCAATGTTGTATGTTGCTTTTTGACCACTAAGGGAAAGATCTGTACCTGCGTGATGGATCTCTGTGTGACTGGCCCACTGATTCTGTGTTTTCGGGACAGACATCCAGCATGGATGCCCCTCCACATGAATGTCCCCTTCAAGCATCCCCTTCTGCCAGCATTTTTGTACAGCACAGAATAGAAGGAAGGGGGGAAAAAGTCCACTCCAGACTCAATTTGTGACTTTATCGGTCTCGGGTTTTTGTTTTGTTGCTCGTGTTTAAAAAGAGAGAAATCCTGAGCGCTGGGTAGTCAGAGGCGTGGGGTCCCGGGGGAAGCCAAACTGGGGCATGTCAGAGCAGTTCTCAAGAGAGTGGAGAGTTAATACAGAAACAAAGCAGTTCTGTTCCACACTAAATTTCATGATAAATATTTGGTGACAGCTAATGCGAAAGATTTTTTATACTTTTAGGCAGGCAGTTGATGGACATTTTTAAATAAAATAAAAAGCATTTTAAGTGCACAGGCAAAATGAAGGGGACTTAGTCCTTGGTTACTGCCTAAGGGTGCATTTTCATTTACAATATCGCCTTTGTCATTGAAGATGTCCCAGGATGAAGCATAGAGAACTGATGATTGAAAAGCTAAACAGAAAAGCAAATGAAGTAAAATTAAATGAGGAGGAAAATGTAAGGAGCATTCCGCATATGTCTTTTCACCAGTCAGGAATGGCTAAGTCCAATAATGAAATATAAAATGGCATTAATGCAGAGCATGTCCTTCTTTTTTGGTTTTGTTTTAAATGCTTTGCTATTCATTTTTCTGTGTCAGTCTCTTCCCACACTTTTTCTTTCTTTTTTCCTTTGAAGAAACATCAGTTGTAGGAGTGAAACTAGGCCAGGCACAAGTAGAAATGAAGTTGGAGCTATAAGCAGAGAGAGTAGTAAACTTTGGAGGACTTTGATAGAATATTTGCAATAAAACAAGCTGTATGCTTCATGCTACATTTCCATATTTAACGCTGGGGAAGCTGATAGCATAGAGAATTTGTTTTGTCTTTTATTTCCTCATATGATGCATACTACTTACATCTGCATTGCATGTTGCAGCTCTGCTTCTAGTCGAAGTCTGCTCTGAAGAAATTGTGAAGTAAGCTTGTATACCTGCTTTTAAATTAATGTCATCCTTGAGAGATGGCATTATTATCTGGAACAGTGTAAAGGACTGTGATTTATATCCTTTGTAGCTAGCTCTGCTTTAGCAAAACTTGATGCATGACCTCTTAGCAAGCTAGACTATTTCATAAAGCTGACTAAATTACACATAGGCAGAAATATTCTACCTCCAGTGACCAGTCCATTAATAAAAATCCATAAACAGGAAGGGGTAGAAAGATCTCATTAGGAAAACCAGATGAAAGAGTGAAATGTATGAATTTGAAGTACTTTAACAACTGGGGACTCCACCAGAGAAACTGAATATTTGGTCTAAGAGGAGTTCCCTTTGCCTCAGAAGCAGTCATAGGTTGTACGGGAAAATGTGCAGCAGTTTTATGGAAATACACAGGGCTCTCAAACCAGTCTTTTTTACAGTTTGCCAGCTAAATGGATACATACACACACACATTACTAAATGAAGATGAGACCTTTTTTCCATTCATACCAAGGGCAACATCTCTAGATATTAATGGAAGATTGTACTTGCAAGAGTCCTGAAAGAAATACATGTATTTGCTATACTCTTCCTTGTAAAGGTTTTTATATTGAGACTGTCTCTTCTGTCACCGATGCCCAAGGGTAATTCCCATTCGTAGCAAAGGCCATCAGAAAAAAAAAACAACCCACCCAAAACCTATGCAACTGTAGAGCTCACAAAGACGACAGTCCATTGCTAAGGAATTTACTGTGTCTGGATACTGTTTCAGATTGGTATGCGTTGCATAGGTGATTTAATTAAATGAAAAATAAGAATTGTACATTAGCTCTTTAAATTCCACCTCCAATGTATGAAGATGTGATTCTTCCCTTTGAATTTATTAGCTGGTACGTCTTGTCTTGTTTTTATGAGCTGGGAACTTGCAGAGGAAAAACACTTTTTACTACGAGCTGTGTTGGATTCATGGCTATAGGAGAATTACTGGGAATGAACAAGCGTGGGGATGGATTTATTAAAGCAGTTCCTTCTCATATACTGTCTTCTTTTTTGGAATCCTCTACAGCTTAATTTTGATTTTATAGCTTAAGAGAGGGTAAGAGAGGATGATGACAGTATCTGACATTTGCAAGCAGCAAAATCCACCAGTTCGAAGGAGCAAGATCAAATGCCTGTCTTTAAAAAGAACTCGTAGTGTTAATTTAGGAAAATCTCGGGAAAGGGCTGAAAGCAACTGAAGAGTAAAGTCTCAGCTTCATACTGTAATATTGAATTGTAAGAAATTTGAAAGAAAGCTTTAAAGGATATGGATTAAATGTTTCGTGCCTGGAAAATCTCCATTTGAAAAACTTCATCTTTGATTGTATGGCTTTCATAGAGATGTAAAGAAAACTTTTTCAGTTGTTCATCAAAAGATTCTAGGACAGCAAATGCAGAGGTTACCTAACCTGACACATCTGGCAAGGATGCAGGGGTGCATCTCTATAGGGGAAACAAAGATGCTGCTCTTCCGCGTTTTAGCACTTGAAATACCCTCATACTGAGGTTTAATTTTGGAGGCTTTAGTTTTCTAAATGGGGCCTTCAAACGTGGCAGTTTCTGCTCCTCTGGCGCCAGCGGGCTCGGCCCCCTTCCCCGGCACACGGCCGCGCGGGCGGGCTGTGGCCCTCAGCATCCCCCTGGCCGCCGGGCTGCCCTCCCGCCT
>JAVJGI010000032.1:34982860-34994214 GCA_035590275.1 Ibycter americanus | reverse complement strand
TGGAGGTGTTTAAAAGACGCGTAGCTGTGGTGCTGAGGGACATGGGTTAGCGGTGGGCTTGGCAGTGCTGGGTTAACGGTTGGACTCGATGATCTTAAAGGTCTTTTCCAACCTAAACGATTCTATGTTTTTATCTTCCTTTGTTCTGTGTGACTAGGAGATATGTTGTTTCCTTTAAAGAACAAGTCGTGTAACACTAACGGTTCATTTATAGGAACAAATCTTTCACAGAAATGTTCTGAAGAGTTTCCTTAAAGGAACCATACAATGAAAACTGTACGATTTAAATTACTGGGTCTGTATTTCCTGCATATTATAATTTATGAAGCAGTAACAAGGACAATAAATGGTACAAGATCTTTTACACCGTACAAGAAAACTCTATAGCAAAATGAAAACCATATAGCACTGATACTTAATACAACCCTATAATATGACTCTAACTTCTATTATACCTACTTATCACAGGTCTTTTATCCTAGCTATTCGGATAAAAGCTTAGGGATTTTTGCAAACAGAAGAGCCTAGCCCCATGGGTAAATTTTGAAAACTACTCAAGGAGATGCACACACAAAATCTGTTAATTTACGACATTTTTTGGCATATTTTTTTTTCCATGTGATGTTTTGAACATTTATCCCTTCGGGTTAATATGTTCATTTAAAAGGAAAAATACAAACAGAAATCTCACAAGAAAGATGTGAGCTTGAATTTGAGTGCCCAGATTCGAATGGATGTAAAGGCACTTCAGGAGCTGGATCCAGCGAGCATGTTCATAAGCCTGTGATTTTCAAACCTGCCTCAAGGCCAACAGTGCTGAAGACATTACAGTGAGACAAAATAAATAGTTAAAACTTTGCTTACTTGTCAGGTTTTATAGTACTAAGGGCTAAAGTACAGTATTGTAAGATAGTTACAATATTGTCCCCAGCAGATTACCCATTTTGTTGTTTTTAGGATTCAGAAATGTTCTCATTTTATTTAGACTGAAATTTTAATCATCCCCACTTTGCATTTAATATATGATATTATTTCCCCTTCTATCATCTGTAAGAGAAAAGTGGAAAATTTCCTTAATGGTTGGCAGATTTGCTTTGTTATGTAAAATAGATCCTTGGCAAAAAAAAAAATTATAATTAACACAACAGTTCCATTATACAATAAAAGGGTTGTTTTATAAAAAACTTCTCTGTTTGAAATAGTTCAAAGGAAAGACATTGGTTTGTTTTCATAGTGAATTGAATGTAGTTAGCACGCTAAAATATTTTGCTCATAAATATTGCAAAGTCTCTCTACGTGACAGCGGCAATCGCTGCCTGCAGCATGCCTCTGCTTGTTTGCAGGTGATGCCCCAGGTTCGGCAGTTTATAAGATTTGCTGTAAGCCTCTTCCCCTGGCTCTTTTCAGATGATAACCTCTCTTTAAGTTAAACCGTTTCCTGCCGAGACACTTCTGCATCACTAAAATGTAAACGTGGCATTAAATAATGTGGCTTTATTTGCTTCTGCCTTTCGGACTGCTGACATCTAGGATGCTGATAAGAAGGTGGCTGATTTAATCAGTCTCTTCCAGTGAGATATATTTTAAATATAAGACCACTATGGTATTGTCCTCAGCAGCTTGTTGGCTTTTCTCTGAGAAAGATTGACTAGAATTGAGGAACAGGACCAGTAGGTAAATGTTGTAATTAATATTTTATATAGTAAAATCAGTATTATTATGCTATAATATAATTAATACAGATAATCAGTGCAAGTTAGTTGAAGAATGCCTACAATTCTAGGTTTACAATAATTGCTATCAGACATACCATCTCTAAGTGCTGCTGTAGTCTGCTTCCGACGCATTTAACTCAAGCTTTGTAAGGTGCTGATTGTCTTCTAATTCACTGTTGACTGTACAATTTGCTTAGGGAAATACACTCTTTTCTCACCGTGACTCAAAACCCAGGAATATTGGAGATGGCAAATTTCAGTTATTTCTAATATCAGACACTTCCCCAGCTCATAGAATCTGGGGTTAAAATAAACATGAATATATGTGGTATGTATCTTCTATCCAACAAGCTTCCCTACCAAACCCAGCTTTGTAGATTAAATGATTTTAAAAGTTGATGTGTCTGTCCCTGGTACACTACAAGGAATATTTTAATAATATTGGGGAAAAAATACAGGTGTGCCTTTTAGCCCAAATGTGGGAGTCGGGAAGATGAGAACTAAGTTTGCACAAGTATGATGAAGCCAGGAAGGTTTCATCCATAGGCATTCGGTCCTTTTCGTCAAGACTAATGGAGTTTTAAAGCAGTTTCTGAAATCCTGATCCCATTCAAGTCAGTGCCAAGCTTTAAAAGCCATCATCTGAAGGGGATCTTACTCATCATTGACTTACCACACGATATAGCCCAAGGGGTGTATCAGGGATAACAGACCCCTAGACGGTACACACGAGCAGATAATTAGAATAACTCTTTGGAAATCAGTGTGTCGTGCCTTCAGCTTTTCAACTGTCCTTTTCTAAACAGCCTTTTTTTGAGCTAGACAGGATTCTGTAACCTGAAACAGAAACACAGGAGTTCAGGTTAGATTGAAAAAAGAGTATTTCCCCGAGGAAATTTTATTGGTTTTCATTTCAGTCTTCAAAGCCAGAACTTTCTTTTCTCAGTTCTATGTGAACTGATATTTTTTTTTCAAACTTAGAAATTCAGCTGCTCATAAAAAAATATATATATAAAAAAATCCATTATTCATCCAGACTTAACATATTAGTTTCCAGATCTCCAATGCAATGTTCAGGTAAGGTTCAAGTGAGATGAAATTCAAGTGAGATAAAATGTGACCGTGGTGTAAATACTCAGCCTGCTTTGTGTTCTGACATGGTATATATATTTTAAATAAAAATGTACAGAAAAGTTAAATTAAAGCAGTAAAATGCATCCAGGATAATATTGTGGTTAAATTTGCAGCAAGGTCCCTTGACTACATCTGAAGTGTTTGAATGCACATTGGATTTGTGAGCCCAAAATTAATAACCACACACATAAACACTGGTTTTGCATCTCCACATTCACCCATGCATGTACCCATTTTACCAGTATAATTACATACAGCAGGGATGTTTATACATGTAAGTCTGAGTCTAGCAAGCAGGCGCAAAAATACTTAATTTTATAATGGAATTCCTGCGATAATTTTTTCCAATGCGTTTCCACGGCTGCAGATTTCAAAGGACCCTGGTTTATGCTTTGCAGTCGAGGTTTGGCCTGTTTGTCAGAGAAGTTGCCCCGTTTCTGATCATCTCTCCGCAGCGCATCTGTTCGCTTCATCTCATCTGACTCTGACTCTTTTATTTTCCCTTTCCAGCAGCGCCCGAGGCGCCCCGGGAAGTGTGTGCCCAGCAGATTGCTGCACTTCACCGGTGTTTGAAAGCTGCTGGGGCAGCCTCCAGAAACACGCTGCCTGTCGTGTTTTATTGCTTAATTTTCCAGACTTCTTTAAATCCCATTCCAGTCACAGAACATGAGCTGTGGTGAATTATTGCCTTCATAACCCCACGCAGAATAGATACATAGAGTCTGTTATGAACAAGAAGTAATTTCTTATTCAAAGTTTCCATTAATTTATGTAAACAAGCAGTTATCTGCTAACTTTCTGTGCGGAGATATTCCTCCCTCCCCACAAAAGGCAGGAGCTTCCCCCCAGCCGCCGGGGCTCGGCGAAGGAGCTCTTCACAGCCCAGCCACAGCTCAGCACCAGAATTTGCAGGTCACATTAGCAAGGCGTAATGCGGGAGAAGCTCGCTTGCTCCCCACGGTGATATACGGGAAAGCCGTATGAACCGACGTGGGGAACAACTGAACCACAGGGAAAATGATGAAAGTTTCCTTCTTGAGACCGGCCAGGTGCTGTTTGGTTTGAAATTCTACTGGTTCCCTCTTCTTCTGTGGGCCAGTATGATGGGAGACAATATCCAGTTTGCATTCCTGACATCCACCACAGCTGGTGGAAATGATTATATATGTGCTGTATGGTTTTAACTTCTTCATAAATGCATTTTAACTGGCTTTATTATTTGGGAGATTATTTTTTTTATTATGTTATAGTAACATGAGAAAAGGTAAATAGGAAACCCATCTGCCCTTCTGTATGTCATGTATTAGTTCATTTATACGCTCAATTTTTTTTTTTTACAATAATCAGTTCTGGTTCTTTTAAAGTCACCTTTTCTGTCTTTCCACTCTGTCACTGATTGCTTCATTATTACTTTCGATCCCACTCTTAATTTGATCCAGCAAGCTTTCCCTGGGCCATCCTCACTGGCACATCTGATCCTGTATTTCTTTAGCACTGATCTCATCAGTAGCAGAGCAATATTTACTCATCCAAGGTTCTCTCTGGCCACAACTAGAGACTTTTGACATTTTGCCATGTGCTAATTTGTAAACACCTCTCATAATCCCTTATACTTCGTGGCTAGAGGAGTAATCCATTTATCTGGTCTTTGAGTCTCCTCCCCTACAAACATGGCTCACCCTTGGCTCAGCATCTTCCCTGCCATGACACTGGTTATCAGCCCAACTTACTGTGTTTACAACTGGCAGCCAGACCCAGAAGTATCAGAACTTGACCACCTCATCATACACTCAAAAATCAAATACTGATTTATTGCTGGGCCCTCACTGGAGGAAGGTCAACTGGTTTCTTCACGTGCCTCATTTATCGAAGAGCCTTTGGGCCAGGGCAAGGAGCTCAAAACTGTTCTTAACGTATGATCTTTTGCTGTAGCCACGATCCCATTTTCTTTCCTAAATGAGTTTTAAAAATTAATTTGGTCACAAATAAAAAGTTCCCTAACTAACTCACAATTTTATAGTATAATCCTATCTACTCCTGAACCGCAGTTGTGTGGATAGAAAGACCTTAGCTGGTGAAGTGCTTTTAACTCTGTCAGTCTTTAGTATTTCCAACATGGAGAAATTCATTAACATGGAGTCCCACAACTAATATTTCGCAGGATGCTCTTAATAACCTCTGTTGCTATGCAGTGAAAAGAATAAAACCAATGTTGAGTAAATCCGCAAACCTCACATTCCAAATACCTATTTCATCCTGACAGAAATATCCATTGATGATAATGTGTTATCATGAGGCTTTCACATTGCAAAGGCACCTTTTAACAGCTGGAAAAGTCTGGCTGTGGCTCATCGTTGATTAAAATTGAAAATTATCATAGCAGCCTCCCAACTCTGAAATACCCTAACTGTGCAAGGCTTCCTCAGGCGGTAGCGTCGCCACTGCTGTTTTATTTTCACAGGAACAGGCATGCTGATGGGTAGGAGAAACAAGAGATTTGCCTGCTCCATGTTATCTTTTTCGTGAAAAAAGATGAATGGCATAGACATGGGTGAACTGAATATCATGAATGGCTACAAGGATTTCATTCTGCACATGCCCATGATTTCCTTTGAAAATACCATTGAGAGGTTTCCCAGGCAGTACTTTCAAGCCCGTAGCATGTCAGCAGACATTTTCTGACTGCATGCTACCATGTGTGTGCCCACATCAGTTCCTCCAGCTCCAGCACTCTTCTCGTTCCCAGTGCTTGCTTGCTTCTAGCTCTCCTACCTGCGAGCTGCCCTGGGTGACCCTGCTGTGAGGTTGGGCCATCTCCAGAGGTTCCTGCCAGCCCAGCCCTTCTGAGCTCCTGTGGTCCTGTAATGGGCTTGCTCTGCTCTTAGGCTTTCCTCTTCCTCCCCTACAGGTACTTCGCTGGCTCCTGCCAGCATCCCTTTTCTCTCCGTGGGTACCACAGGCTCCGTTACCGTGCCCAGAGCAGCAGCCGGGGTGAGCGCAGGCTGGTGTTGCAGCAGAGCACGGAGCGCGTGACCCAGGTTCTTGCTGGTCATCTCGTGAGAGTCCCACCCAAGGTCTTCCTGTGTTCTTTGGCTGAACGTCAGGGACTTGCTCCAGTGCCAGGCTGAGCCGTGCCTCCGGCATCGCTCGTGTGTGCAGGGTCAGCTCGTGACGGGTGTTTGGCACCGATGGGCATGCAGTGATATTTAGAGCAGCACAACCACACTGCTGGAGATGAGGGTCAAGCCGGTAACGGCAAGGGTAATTTCAGCTTGCTTCTAGTTTCCCATCTCTTCTGAGTCACATTTATGTATGTCTCAGCCTGGGTGAATCGGGTGCATGGTAGCGGAGAGCTGTGTCAGCACACCTCCCAGAACTGTACGTGCCTTTGAGAAAAGCTTAGTTTGACAAAAACAAACACACAGACCAAACCCCCACTTCCCCAGTTCCCAAATCCGTGCAAAACCCTGAGCTGGGGTTATTTCCAGGGAGGTGTGTGAGGCAGCAGAGTGGTGTGCCCGGCTGGGTCCCTCCAGGCACCCCGAGCAGCTCTCAGGGGTTTTTTTGTGGCTCTCCCCTTGCAGAAGCACGCTGAATTCCCCGTCGAAATACTGGCCAAGTAGGGTAGCAAAGGACATCTGTGGAGTTTAATCATTTCTGCTGATGCTTGTGCCATTCTGCCACTGTGCCTTCTCCCAAAGGGAAACCAGCCTTGCCTTCATCACTGGCTAGGCCAACAGAATATGCTTAGTCTTTTTTAACTTTGAAGTGCTATAAATTAATCTAGATGCTCGTTCACACTGAGAAATGGTTATTTATTTATGAATCTGGTAAGTCACACAGTTACCCAGCACAGACAAGTGACTGCTGTAATTTTAACCTAAGATAGAAAGTGGTGCTCTGTATTATCAAAGCAAAGTCATTAGCTGGATGTTGAAATCCTAATTAAACAGGATTTTGAGTACTCGGCTCCCAAAGCCCATTTGACTGGAGTAAGTGTCCTCCTTTGACTGGCTGTGATCTTTGTGATACTTTTGTGTAGTAGTACAGGTTTGATTTATTTGTGGTTATCTTTAATAATCCATGTAATTTATAGGGGCAAGTGCATAGAGTCCTTGTACATTTCTTGTTTTCGTTGATTTCTGTATGCAGAGACATTCAAGGTGGTAATCATGCATTTTAACATGGTGTATATGTGACTGTAACAGTGGAAACAGAAACTGAATCCATTGCTGTGATTCTATGGCTGAAGTTATGGTAAAATTTTCACTTGGACCTTTCTTAGTCAAATTCAATACCCTAACAGGGAACTGGCGTTCCTTTGGCACTCCGATACGTGCTGGCCCAGCGACTGTGCTTGAGGCAATAGTGTAGGACTTTAAAAAGTTATAAATTCCATTATTAGGACAACGCTCCGCTGAAAGTGCTGTTTCTGTTAATGAACAGGCACAGGGTGACCCTGTCATCATCTCAAGGTTATGTTGGGCTGAGCATGTTGGTAAAGCTGGAAAACTCACTGCATTTTTCTCCAAAGAAATCTAGTTTATAGGTAACACAGCAAAGGGCAAGAGAACTGAGTACATGAATACTCAAGAACCACAAATGTCATATAGAGCAGTTCTGTAACCATTTCAGAAACAAAACATCACCTACTTCAGTTCAGGTTGAAGCAACACTGGTTTTGCTGGCTGAAGCCTTTCAGATCATTTGGAGCTGGAATACTTCTAAGCAACGAAGTCAAAACACTTATTTGTTGTCAATAGCATTTTCAAAAGCCGCAGCAAAAGAATATTAAAGTTGCAAAGTTAGGAACCTGGAGGAAACTTCTTTTTCCCTTTTTGTGCGTAAATGACAGACCAGTCCCTAACGGGGCGGTAAGAGCCGGGAGGTGCCCTGGGCGGGTGGCAGCCGGCAGCACGTGCCTGCCGCTCCTCCCTGGCCTCTCCCGCAGCAGCTGGAAGCTGAAATTCTGCTAGAAGACACTGCGTGCACTGTCTCTGGTTGGGTATCCAAAACTGTTGGGCAGGTAACAGTTTGAGTTTAATTCAGTGTTAACTGTCTGTAAAATGTGAATATTAATAATCCCATTAATCCCCATTAATACTAATGTTTCCCGTGTCATTGGAACATCATGAAGATTAAATCACACTGCTTGCAACGCATTTACGTGCAATGGGGGCAGTTCTGCAGAAGCTTGAGAGGAGAAATTAATAATGTGGAAAGCAATTCCAAGTTTAAATGTTAGATAATCATTACTAATTTCTAGGCTACGTAGTGAGAACAAAAATAAATACTGAATAAATACCTACCAACTGACTTAATTCAGGGAACAAGCCTTTATTCCTTTGAATTGAGTCAATTCATTCGAAACTTGCTCAGTATATATTTGCATTCCATATAACTAGAGAACCATTTTCTCTGAGTAAAACCGGTATGTGATCGGATAACGAGAGGCATCCCTCGGTGTACAGAAACACACGAATGCATCAGCATGGTACTCGTGACCTAACTTGTCCCAGAGCCGCAGGGAGAAACATGTGTGAGCCGAGCAGGATGCTTGGATGGGACACCTGGGGATTACCTCCCTGGTGGGTCCCCCATCCTTTCTCTGATCCCCCTACGGTGATGCATCCTCCTCCTCCTCCTCCTCCATCCATGAGAGCTGCCAGAAGCAAAGCAGATGTTTGCCCCGCTGGTCCGTGTATGCAGCACCAGAGGTCCCTCTGGCCCACCCCCATCAGGGAGCTGGAGCCAGGGAGCCAAAATTGGGAAAGAGCAAATTAAATGCGGAGATGTATCACACAGGCTGGTATAATCACAAACTGGTACAGTTCGTCCTTGGACTTCTGAAAGCAGAATCCTGGGAAATCTTGGGGGAGGATGAAACCCAGTATTTAGTTTTTAAAAAGCGATAGACAGAACACCCCAGAAAGTATAAAAAAGTGAGATTAACATTTGACCTGAAAAAGGTCCAGATTTAACACATTAAAAAAAGGAAATCTCATAAACAATCAAATGGTAATAGATGATAAACGAGGAATATTAATTACTAAAGCAGGCACTGTGAAAGACCTGTCCAATTTCCTTCTCTGAGGAGGTAACTGGCCCCCCGGGAAAGGTCAGGCAGTAGATGGGAATCACATCTTGACGTTAGGGTGATGTTCACACCATCAGTCCTGGCTTTGTCTTCCAGAAATATGAGAGACAGCACAGATCAAATTGCTGTAAGGTGGGTACACGGCTTGTTAAAAATAATGCTGAAGGAATGATTGTCAGTAATTCACCGCGTAGAGGGAAGGACATACTGAATGGGTCTGTCGTGATTCCAGAATGATGTAATACGGATTTCAATAGATGAATTAGGTGATATACTAGAGAATACATCTATATAATTTGCAGGAGACATCAAAGTGCAACTACTTGTGACAACAGGCTTCAGGTTCAAAATGATGGATTTCAGAAATGGTCTGGAATCAATAAGATGAAATTCAATAAGGACAGTGCAAGACAGCAGTCTTAGGGAGAAATCAAATACACAAATGAGCGAAAGCTACACAGGCAGCAGTGCTTCAGAAGAGTTATAGTGGGCTGTGTATTAAATCTGAGACAGCAACATAAATACTGCAGGAAAAGGGCAGATGTCAACTGGAGATGCAGTACCTGGACTGGAAATGGTTTGTGCCTGTTCTGCTTTATCTGTCCCCAGTGAAGCCTGAGCTATGGGATGCCCAATTCAGGGAAGAATAATTTTAAAAAAAAGTTTTAGACAAGGTACAGAAAGTTCAAAGGACAATAAAAACAAAATGCATAAAAATTAATAGTAGGAAATGTAACACCCAACAAAAACATGAAGGATTTCATACCTGTAGGCAGGTTAAAATGAATTTTCAAATATTTGCACAGTTGTTTACAAAGAGGGCACCAAGGGCAGGACAGGTGTTCAAGAAAACCTCCCAGCAAGGAGATGCAGAGTAGGAGGAAATCTCCAGTTCCCTGGGCAGCCAAGAGCCCGAGCAGGTCGCCTGGGGAGGTCTCTGCTGTGAGCTGCCAACCCAAGGGGGAGGCGTTGGAGATGCCTCCGATACTCCTGGTCTTCTCTTGGAGCGAAGGGTTGCAGTCATTGATGGATCCTGTTCCTTTCAGCCCCGTTTTTAAGATGTCATTTGACAAGGTGCAGAAGTTTTTCCTAAGCACCGCTGGCCCACGTCACTTTTCAAGTCACCCTGACCTTTGAGAGATTTGACTTCCAGCTTCCCAAGAGTTAATGCTCTGTGGCAGCGGGATTCAGCTGCTTCCATGTGGAATTCACATCGGCCGTGGGTGCCGAGGCGTCACGGGGGTGGCGTGGTCCTTCCCGTGGGGCTCTCCGCTGTGGAGGGAGGTGTGGATGAAGGGAAGGGGAAGGGGATTCCGTCCGAGCAGGTGACCATGGACGCCATCGGGCTGCACGTTCATGTTGTAACGGGCGAGAGTGGACACCTACTGAGGAGTAAAGGACAATGAATTGCTTTTCAGATAAGAACAAGATACTTAAAATGCAAATTAAGCGGAGACATATGGTTAGGATTCAAAGAAGGGGGAGTGATGCAGTCAGACAACTGTCAAGGGAAATTATTTTAATAACTATATTGGGAATACAATGTAAATCTGTCATCCAGCCTTACTGGAGAAAAATTGAACCCGTAAAATTCTCCAAAAGAAAAAAATGCACAGTTGCAAGAAAGCATCTTGAATCATTACAGATCTTTTTATACAGTTTATGTGATAGCAAGCATGGCAACAAGTATATTATTGTTTATGGGCCAAAACCTTCAAATATTCTCATTTTGCCTGTAAGGATTACTGATGGTGTTTACCTATAATTTCCTATTCTAGACTTTTTTCTTGGTACTTAGTATGTTGCATAAAATATTTCAGTAAAAAGCTCTATACACACTTATGTTTTAATTAATCTTTAAATCTACACATACCACCTTTCCGCATTTAACCTGTTTCTCACTCCTCTGCACCCTCTGGCTCTGTGCTTACATATATGAACGCGCATGGCAACTTGGGCAGCCGGCAGCCTGCACCCCCAGTAAGCTGCCCCCCCGTTTGCTGAGGCTGAACACAACCGTTGCGTTATCTGCAGTGATAGGGAATGGGAAATAAATGTTTACTCAGAATTGTTACATCACATTGCTTTGCTGGCTTGACCAAACTATTTTTCTCTCTGTTGGTTTTAAATCGAACCTTGTAGTATTTAGTTTATTGTCTGAGAAGAAAAGAGGAATGGTGGGGGTTTGAGGGAATAATATGTATATGTCCTTATATAATAACTAGCAATTTATTGACACCTTCTGGAGAAATGAGGACAGTGTAGCCTACATCTATATGGCATAGGAAGAAAGAAAGGATTTAGAATATTTTTGGCAGACTATAATGACTAGGAAGCCAGCCACCTTGTAGGTGGCATGTTATGCCACCATCCCTTGCACTTTAGTCAGAGGCAAGGCATGGCACGGC
>JAVJGI010000032.1:34939437-34975874 GCA_035590275.1 Ibycter americanus | reverse complement strand
CCCCCCCCCACATTTGGGTGTTGTGGTTGTGTCTAGTTATTCAGTCAGTTGCTTTGTCCTGCTGACTAAAATGGGAAGAGAAGGAAATAGTAGGAAATGAGGGTTTTCTTGCAAGTAATCTTCATTCAAGTGCATATGCTAAAATTTATGAAAACTTTTGGAAAACACAATCATTTGTAAAGTGGAAGGTTTTCCAGATGCTGGGGGATCTGATGACTGCAAGCTGAAAAGTCGTATAGATTCTCAATTAGTGGCAAATGGAGTTCGTCACTGGTTTTAATAACCCTCATAAGCACATTTTAATTTTTCTATGTATTTGTCATAAAAACTGATCATTATGTCCAAGCCATAAAAAGAAGAACAATAATCTATTTCTTATGTCATGTTAGTGATTTCTAGATATTATACAAGTTAATGAAATCAATATGCATATTAGGAAAGCAAAGCAATAAATTATTCTGTCTGCAGAGAGAAATCAGTGTTTCACCGTATTTTTTCTAGTACCTACAGCAGACAGCTCAGGTCCCGAAGGTCCCTGACCTGCCAGTCGGGGGGTTCAGAGCTGCAGCTGATGGGAACCCCCGGTGACATGTGGCACCCTCGCCCGCCGCGGGCAAGCTGTCCCCTTCCCAACGGGTGGGGAGCCCCGGGGGCTGTGCCGCCGGCCCTGGCGTCGCTGGCCACCTCGCCTCCAAGGAAAGCAGCCGGCTCTGTGCCTGCGCACATCGCTGCCACGCCGGGGGGTGAGGGGGCCAGCCAGGGACCTGCTGCTGTCGGCTGGGGGGATTCACTGCCAGGGATCGGTAGCCCAAGTCAAGACCTGATGAGTTTTGCCTCTGATAAACATCTCAAAACAACCTGACCAACCACTTATTTTGCATTTTCACAGCTAAATTCAGAATTTCTTTGAAATTAGAAAGATTCAGTTCAAATTTTAAATATTTTTTTTTAGGATTTTGGAAGGCAGATGTACAGAATATATTACAAAATCCGTGTGTACATGGAAGAAATTTGTATATTCCAAGACGGGCTCTAGGAAGATGTGGAGATGGTCTCACTGCCTCAGTGCCCCCCACCGAGGGGTGGTGTGCACCGGCGGGGGGAAGAGTGCGGTGCCTCCGCTGCCTTCTGCTGCGGCCGTGCTGCCTGCGCCGCACAGGTCCCGCGCTGTGGGGGTGGGACGCGGGGGCCAGCAGCTTCGTGGGATGCATCGGGTTAGTGGGATCAGAGGGTCACCTGCTCCCAAAAGCCAGAGGGAAACATCCGATGAGGAGATTAAAACGCAGGGAGCCTGAGAAGATAATAATCCCCTTCTCTTCCGAGCTCTTTTTTTACATTTTGGCTGTGAGTGCAGCTCAGCTAGTTTCCTGACTGCTAATGGTTACAAATTACACGGAGATAGCGGGCTTTATTATCCCCAAGGAGACCCCAGCGCTTTACAGGCTCATCTGCACATCATGAACAATCATTCCCCCCCCTCGCCCCGGTGATGCTCAGCGAGGTCTCAGCAGCTCAGAGCAGCATCACACCGTCCGGGCAGGGGGTACCCAAAGCGGGGGGGGTGGGACAGCAGGGCACAGCCCACCCTGAGTGCCAGACCCCAGCTGGGCAGTGTTCCGCGGTTCGCAGCGGTTTTTGCGAAGCTGGCTGGGGGTCGATGCCGCGTGCCTCCACTTTATTTGCCTTCAAGGCCTTGAGATTTGGACGGCGGGTTGTTATCGCGTAGGAGCTGGTTTGGAGCTCATGGGCTGGTTCCAATGAATTGTACTTCAGTGGCATGAGGGTGGAATAAAATTATGATTGTTATTATTAACGTTATCATTATTATTGCACACTTGGTTTTATAGTAGCGCTCTGTTAAGGCTTGTCTGAACTTCATTCTCACGCCGTTTGTTTTAATTGCTTTTGGAAACAGAAACAAATTTCCTTCCCTCTGTTATAAACAGCCCAAGGGAAAATAAACATGTCGCTGTGTCCCTCATGCCACGCTCTATCGGTACGCACTTCTAATAAAGGTGATTAATTTATTTAACACCATAGTGGATAGAAGCTTTGGCAAATATTTAAACAAAGCACTGTGCAAACCAACCCGGTAAACAACTTTTTTGAGTATGTTCCTTGGTTTTTTCCTATCCTATAAAGTTGTCAAATTACTTATTAAAGCCGAGTACAATAACTATTCTCAACAAAGAACGGTAGAAAGGAAATAATGGAAAATGCTGAAATTTTCGGATTGTCAGTCATTTACAGAAACAGTTTAGGGAAAGCATTCCTCCAGGCACGTGAAGGAAGGGGGTGGTGGAGTGTTAAATCTGCGTAAGGATGGGCTTGCCCATTAGGATCATACTGTAGCGCTGGAGATGTCACCTCGCCTGCATGACTGCCTGTGAGGTTAAATTATCTTTTGCTCCTTCGTGTTTCTCTTTTGCTCAAGTATTTTTCTCTCAATTGATCAAATTTAAGTAGAGCAATGCAACAGACTGCTTTCTGAACAGCAAATGAGGCTTCTCTGAAATGTAAATCTTTTCCCAAAATGTTTAGTCTTGCCTTAAATTTCATCAGCAAACAAAAAATAATCATTAAATTTTTCTTACTTATTGTAGATAACAAAACTCTTTGGCTTTGATTTTGATTTATTTTGACTCCCAGAAAATTATTAAAGGCTAAAATGCATTTAATAGTTGAAGTGGCATGGGCAACTCTTTATTTTGAAATTTGCAAATGGGGAATTGGTCCCAAATCACTCCAAATATTGAACTGGAAAATCAGACTGTCACGTGGGTTCTGGAAAATCCGTTCTGTGACCTCGCAGTTGCTTGGCCATCACTTAGCAATAACTCTTCAGCCACACCAGGTACCCGCAGGGGTTTCTGTCCATGGCTCCCCCACCACACTGATGCTCTGCGCCCACTGCCGGTGTCGGGCAGTGCCAGGGATCCCGTACGGGGCTGTATCTTGCATTAACACCCTGGCGCCCGCTGCGTGTTGCACAGTTGCACTCACAGCCCTGTTGGTGCTGCCTTCTGCCAAGGGAGGGATTCCACCTTCGAGGCAATCCCCCAGGCTCCTCGCTCAGTCCCGTCACTCCCTCTCTCCGCAGCAGCGCACTTTGATAAAACTATAGAAAACAGATAAGTTTTGATTGTCTCCTGTATTTAATTTCTACAAATAGTCTCTATACTTTGTTCTAAATGAGAAGGCAGTCCTTTAAAAGCATTTTAAGAAAAAATGACAGGCGCCTGTAAAGTGCTTTTCATTTTGGACTCCTGTACAAAATTTATTTGGGAGTTTAATCCAACTTTCATCCTTGCTTATTATCTTGTTCTTTATGCATTTCTTTAATCTGTATACTGCATAAATGTTTACTCACTGCTATATTTAATTTTTCTTCTGACCTTCACAGTTGCCATGTGGGATGGGTGAAAGATTGTAGTTGTTGAGATGGAGAGTAGCATTGCAACGGATTTAATCTGCACTCGAAGCTCGGTGTAGCAGATATTAAAAGCTAAATCTGCTCGTAGATCAGAATCTTTGGAGGTATCATAAGACATACACAAAATACGTTTTTTTCATTCTTATTAAATATTAACTTTACATTGTGATTATGCATAGATATTCTAGTCATAATTAATAAATTCCATGGATTGTAGTGATCTGAATGTAAAGATCCCTATCAGTCAGTAAATAGCAGAAAAGTTAGCAGCATACCGATATACCAGAAATCATTACTGGCCTCAAATCATGAGGGTCCAGAAATACTACAGAAGCCAATTTCTATCATGGGAAAGAAGATCTTCCTATGAAGTCATGGATAAAAATAAAATCTAGAGTTTTTAATGAGTCCTAGATCATATTGTATCA
Organism: Ibycter americanus; assembly: GCA_035590275.1. Lineage (NCBI taxonomy): Eukaryota > Metazoa > Chordata > Aves > Falconiformes > Falconidae > Ibycter > Ibycter americanus. The sequence continues at coordinate 34,972,013 of JAVJGI010000032.1, read as the reverse complement.
TTTCTGTAGTTTTACAGAATTATATTATACAGCAAGACTACACTTCTGTATTGACTAGTGCGTTATTTTACTTTATGTATGGCTTGCATTGATCTATTTTCTAATTCTATTTTGGAAGTGCATAAATGATGCAACCTGCTCAGTGCCATTGTAAGAAGACTTACAGACACCTTCTGCTAGATTTTATTTAACTTCCCCACTATAAAACCTAGATTAAAGAAGAGCCCAGTCAATTAGAAAATGAACAAAGCGTGTACTTAAGAGAAAATCACTTAATCTGCCCTCTGTAAGTCTGGAAAAAATTCTCTGTCTTCTACCATGTAACAGTTCAAATCAAAAGACTGCAAAATTCCTGATGATAAGCCTCAAAAAGAAACAAAAGTGTGCAGACTTCTTCTGGATCAGACCTTCCAGTCTTTAGCAAAATCTGGAAAGTGTTTGTCCACTGGGACCTTGTGTCCCTTGAGGCAAGGACAGTGGGGTCTGCGTTCTGCGCAACGCTGAGTGTGAAAACCCACCGGGTATAGAACTAGGACTGGCACACGGTGCTGCAGTCACGGAGCTGCCACGGGGGATTTCTTCCTTCTCCGTATTTAAAGCTCAGTCGTCGTTCTGTAATGCATCATCTAACGGGGCACCAGGAAAAGGAGTTCACTGAGACGCAGACATGAAAGATAAAGGCAGAGAGGAACGTGCTGTCCCGAGGAACGTGCTGCACCGGGCGCTTGGCGATTGCATCCAGGGTCTTTGCGGGGCGGCGGGGAACGCGGTGCCCCATGCCTGCCCGCTGTCGGGAAACCGTCGGGGGGCAGGGTGCGGGGGGGGTCGTTACACCTGGGGGTTCTGTCTCCCTAATAAAAATGCAATAGACCTTTCATGTTTATAACCACAGTTTCATATATAGTATAAAAGCTATTATAAAATACTGTACATTTAAAAAATAGATCGAGCCCTTGCGTATTTGGGATAGAATGGGCGGGGGCGTGAAGTGCTGCCAGCAAGGGCTGTGCGCTCGGGTGCTGCAGGCTCCAGCCAGCTGCGGGAAGGGAACGGCGGCGGTCCGTTTGCCCTTGGGCTGGAAATGTCTGACTCGGGGATTCATTGGAAGGAGTATGGAATACTGTTTGGAGGCGCCAATTTCTTCTGTGTGCATGGGAATGCCTAAAGCTGTTGTATCCCGTCTGTGCCGCCATATCAGAAAATCTGTAAAAAAACACAGGGCTGTGCCGTGGGGGTGTTGCATTGCCCCTCGCCCCTGCGGGGAGGGGAGCAGGTACCCCCGCGGCCGGTAGCTGCTTCTGGGGAGCAAACAGCCCGCTGGAGCCCCGGTGCTCCAAGGGTGTTTGTGTGTGCTTTTGAGGGGAGGGTTTTGGCTTCTGAGATTTGTACGGCTTTTAGAAAGATGCGTTTGATTGTACGTTAGCGCTTCTGCAGAAGCAAAGGCTGGGGCACCACAGAGCATGGCACCTCTGGGATGCACGGCTTCGCTGCCAGCATCCCTTGCATCATGCGCTCCGCTGCATCTCGGGCCCTAGACAGCATCTCGTGTGCTCAGACACCGCGGTGCAGCAGAGCTGCAGTGCCTCGAGCAGGAGGGGCTCTGAAATGCGCTGGGCGGTGTTTTGCAAACTCCTCTGCACGTTGCTGTTTGCCCCTTCACAGTTAGAAATGCATAAGCATTTGCACAGATGGATTGGTCAACAAATTAATTCCAGTCGGAAAGAAACGGTCAGTTAAGCTGCTGAAAACAACATCTTCTCTCCCCCTGCTGTGTTTATTGCTTAATTATGAAATTATAATTAGGAAAAAAAATTAAATTTTCATTGCAGACAGAGAGATGGGGTTGCAGCCCAGCAGTTGGATGAAGAGCGTAAGGGTACTGGGGATTCTGGAAAAGAGTCTGTATAATACTTCTCTTTCACCAAAAAAATCACTCTTTATTGAAAAGCAAGTGTACAAAGCATCAGCAAAGGCAATATGAGCACAAAAGCTACACTTGCAACACCTGGGAAAGGTGAAGCAGGTAATTCCTTAGATTCTGGTGGTAAAATCTTTCTTGCCACACTCCCAGATGTGACTCTTCTGTACTTAAAATCCAGTTCCTCTCATGTTTTATTGGGACTGGCTATATTCTGTAGATAAGACGGGATTGATTACATTATAATCTCAAAAGGAAGTTGGCCGCTGTTAGATGTAATAAATGTTACTATAAAAAAATGTAGTTACTAACTTGTCACCACCTTTATCTGGGAAAAAATTTCAGAAGAAACAGAGCTGTATGTCCAGCCACATATGTTGTAATCTTGATACTATGTAGACTTTGATTGGACATTTCGGGGGGGGGACAGTAAGGCAGCCCATATTTTAAGAAACAAGATGGTTGCACTTATGCTGAGGCTCCAGATTTTCTACATGGTAATTCCGAATTGTGATAAAAACAAGACATCCTTTCCCACGTTCAAAAAAGCAACAGCAACTAAAAAAGCAGATGTACTCTACAGTCATTCCCATTACACTAGTGAGCTTTATTATGCTGCATCGTTTATGTAGATGTGAATGTGGCTAAGAATATAATCCCAGTCCTTGAAAATGAGAAATGGGATCCTGCAATGAACTGTAGACTCAATGTCAATCGCCTGCAAAATAATGGCACGCATAATTCTGGACTCCGGGAAGAAGTAGGAGCCAGAGACTCAATTCCTATTAGCATCAATCAGTCAGGCTTCAGGGAGAGCAGATCTGGGAAGACAAAGCAGCTCCTCCAAACGTGCAGGTGAAAAAGCAGGATGATGGGGAAGCTGATTGGGGAAAATCTTACCGGAGCTGCCGTCAGGTGGGGCAGAGGGTGATGCTGGACGGAGCAGGCAGGTCCCTTCTGCGGCAGAGCCCTGAGGATGCTACCGTTCTCCCGCTGGGGACACAAGGTTTTTTTTCCACAAGATACGCAGTTTTAAAGGGGAAATTAAGAGGAGGTTCCCATAGTACTGCTCAGGAGGCTATCACAGGTGAACGTGCAATGGGACCAAGAGAAGCCTCCAGGTATTTACATTGCTGTAGTAGCATACCTAACGGGGATTTTTAACCACGCAGGAGATGCATGCAGTTAGCCATCCTCAGCCCTCCGGTGCCTCCTGCCCCCTCCCTCCCCCCCAGCTGGCCATGGCGGGAGCTGGAGGGGCAATAGGAATGATGGTCCGCGTGATAATAACTGCACAGGGAAAGAAGAAACAAAGCTGAGATAAAGTAGTGGGTTTACCTCTGTACGCAGTGTTGGTAAGGCTCCTGCTAGGCTATTATGCCTTGTTGCACTGTTCACATTTCAGGATGATTCAGATATTCCTCAAAAGAGAGAACCAAATATTATCTAGGAAGCCTTACCAAAATTAAGCTTGTAGTGCTCAAATCATCTGCAGAGGAAGAGGTGATCTGTCACGTTGTATGGGTCCTTAGTCATAGGAAAGACACTTGATAGTAAGGGGGATGTTCAGTCTGGCAGACAAAAACATAATAAGATCTGATTTCCGAAAGCTGAATTTAGTGGAATGCAATTTTGAATGAAGATGCTATTTCCCAGCAGTGAGGGGGTATTTAGTCACTGAAAGTGCTTGCCAGACGTGGCAGCGTGAGCATCACCTGGAATTGCCAGGATAAGACTAGACAGCTTTCTAAAACTTACACTGTAGTCAGGCTTCTGGGAAAATTTCTAGAGCCTGTGACTAGCTGAGATCAGACTAAATTATCCCAGTGACCCCCCAGCCATATATTCCATAAATACATTAATACAGTTGAATTTTGCTCATATCAAATTCTGTGCTCCATAACTACGGCTTACAGGTAGAATTGCCAGGGGATGGTTTTCAGAGCGTTTGTCATTAGAACATACGGTTTTATCAAAATTAAAATATTTGACAAAATACTGTCGGTCTGGGGTTTGAACGCAGTAGGCAAAGCCAGAGGCGAGGAGGGTGAGCCTGACAGCCAGAGCCAGCGGCTGTCCTCAGACAGGGAGAGGGACAGACCTGGAGCTGCAGGAGGAAATCCAGGGCAGGGGGCCTGAGATTAGGGACAATATGCTGCTTTTTGTGAGAAGCGGAGACTTGGAAAGGAGGTGAGCGATAAAGAGCAGATAAAACCTATGGAGGAAAGGCACTGGAGCACGAAGACAACGCTTGCTTTAGGCAGCACAGAGAAGAGTAGACCGTGTTGATCTTTGCCTTGGAAAAGCAAGTTCATGTGTGTGAACTGAATGAAGCCCTGTTACTTCAGTCCTAGGTTCCTGCCCATGGCAGGGCTGTCAGTGTATTTTCTTTGGAAATTTGTGTTCTGTGAGATTGGATTACAATTGCACATATGGCCCAGCTTCTCTGCTGGATCCTTCTGCCACTCTGCTGGCAGGACGGGCAGTAGCTGAGCTGAAGGACCAGCAACAGCATGCCAAGAGCTCCTCATTCCCGCTGAAATGAGTGTTCTCCTATTTCTAATCTGTTTTTATCAGTGGCACTAATTAAATCGGTATACTGAAAAGTGAGTGCATATTTCAGCCACCCAGTTTCTGGCGATGGATGCAGGGAGGAGACTGGACTAAACCTAATCCCGACCCTGGCACAGCCTGAGCACCAGGAGACCTCCTTTAGTTTGGTTTAGTCCATGCTGGCCAGCCAGCTTCCATCACGGCAGCACAGCGGGCTCCAGTCACGTCCTCCTCTCTGGTTATTGACAAGTTTAAGGCAAATAAAAATCACTTGGATAAAGAGCATTAGGTGTCAGGTGTGAAAAATCCCTTTGTGGTACTGCTTCGGTAATGCCAGAACAGGAGCAAATCTCTCCCTTTTTCTAGCTTCAAAGGTGCAGAACCTCGAATAAGAAGTTTAATGCTTTTGGAAATCTTACACCGTAACATTTACTTAATCTGGAAGATATTTCCACAGTTCCAAATGGATATTGTGTCAGTCAGTTGTATATATTTACTTGTGAAAAGAACTGTTTTGAGATATTTGATTCTTTTACATGACTTTCTAGAAGTACTTTCATTCTTGAAGGATAAAGAAAGAAGTGGCTCAGATTTAGGAAGATAATTTAAAAATATTGTAGACTGAATAAAGCCACTGCATATGCCCCATTACTCATGATATCCTGCTCTCAGATGGATTTCTGCGTTTCAGATAGAATGATCCCTCACCAGCTGTCTTTAGAAAGTATATTTATTTTTCATACCCTACACATAAATAAGAATTCCTTTCAGTTTTTTGTCTGCTGCTGAGCTGAAACGTTGATGATATTTCACTTGGGCTGGGACGGGGAGTGGGGAGACCTGTATTACCAACCCCCCACTGCAGAGCACAGGAGACCCCAGGGAAGGGGCACGGCACGGCACGGCACGGCACGGCACGGCACGGCACGGCGCAGCTGGCGGGGGGGCTGCCCACAGGCTCCTGTAGCGTGGGAGAGACTCCTGCAGAAGGCAGTTGAGTAACAGGTTCATTGCAGGGCTCTGCAAAATGAACGATCCCTTTACGTGGAAATGGCTCTTCTGTACGCTTCAGCTCCTGGAGGCGGTCTGTAACGGCTGCGTGCCTGCTCGGGTCGCGAAGCGCGGCAGGGGAGGTGGGATGTCACCTTTGTGAGTTGGACTGTGGCAGACGCAGGGGTGTTACCTGGCCGAGTGACTGTGTAAACCTGCTTGAGCTTCTGAGTCGAGTAGTACCGACCTTCACTGCTGTAGGGATTGGGGAAGGTTCAGCCTTCTCCAGACCTTTGTTTTCCCTAAAGACAATGTTTCTCTGCTAATTAAAAATATTCTACATAGACTTTTAGTTTTCTTTGCTCACAAGTGCACAGCCACAGGCAAGCACTGAGAATTTCCATCTTTTTTAAGTCTGCCTGACCCCAACTCTTTTCTAGGACTGAAATACTTCCAGTTGCTGGAGCAGGGAAAGGGCTGGAGAGCATCTGCGGGTGGGGATCCCAAAGCACCCAAGACCACTCTGTGCATACAAAAAAGCTCTGTGCTTTTAAAGTACATCGAAGGGATGCTAACAATGTGTTCCATGTCGCAAATGTGTATGTATGGGCTCAGATGGTGGGATTTTGGCTGTGGCAAATTGGAGCAAACCAGTGAGACAAGGCTGTGGCACTCAGGAGGGTAAAGCTCCAGCTGGACAGAGACCTCGGTTAGGAAAATGGAAGATCATAAACACCATTTTTGCCTCATTTTATTGGCACCCATTTACCTTGCAGAGCACTTTGATTTTAAAGCAGTCGTTACAGAAGGTTCTGAAACACCCACTCATAAGAGCTGTATCCTTTACAGATATTTGTAGAAAATTTGTTGGTTTTCATATAGACAAGAGTGCTTTTCAGCAACATCAATAGGGTATGCCTTGTTACCGCATTGATTTGATTTCTGTATCAAATGTAATAACACGTCATGTAAAGAAATACATATTTCTTTAGAAAGAAAGATTCGTTCTGAAATCCAGAATTCCTGCCTTCATTTCTGGAGTTCCTTTCCTCCACGTGTAACATTACAAGGAATAAAGTATTCCCTTAAGAGTAGGCCGTTTAATGCCTTCCATCATGTTCCACCCATGTGGAACTCTGTTCTTGTATGCTCAGATATATAAATAGCACAGAAAATGGAGTTTAATGAAGAACTCTGCTGGTGAAATGGAAGAAAAAATCTAGCTTGTTTTTTCTTAGCTGTGTTGCTACTGCAAGCCTAAAAACAATACAAAGCAACAGAAATAAATGTATTTTAGTCTTCTCCAATTACAGATATGACCCTCCGAGTACGGATGGAGTAGATGTAATAGGCATTTTTATTTTTAAAAGTACAAGAAAAACTTAATTTCATCTTCTTTTCAAAATGTCACAAGCAAGCTCAGCCTTCTCTTAAACAAGAGCATCCATCGGTGGTGGTTTACTGGGAACTCAATAACATAACCTGCTTTGCACAAAACAGGGGAAGTTGCTGCTTTCTTATTTGTAACATTTCACATTCATGGCTGAGCTTCTGCAGATGTGAGGGAAATAGCTGTGGTCACATCTAAACAAGGGTTTGGGCATAGTTGTATTTCAACAAGTGGATGTATTTTTATCGCTGACGGCAACGTGGCTGTCCCAGCTCTCCTCAGCTCTCCGTGTCTGGCGGGATTGCACTGGTTCAGCAGCTTTCCATTACAACTTTCTCCTTGTTTCATTGCAGTTTCTCCGAAAATATTTCGTATTTCAAGTGACATCGTTGTGAATGAAGGAAGCAATGTTACTCTGGTGTGCCTGGCCACGGGGAAGCCAGAGCCTTCCATTTCTTGGAGACACATCTCTCCGTCTGGTAAGCACAACTGTCTGTCACCTGGAGCTTTCTGCGACATTTCACAAGTAACAGGTTTTGCATTTTCAGTTTTCAGAAGTGTGGCAGCATCACTCTGGTGTGCCTTAAAAAGTGTGTGCCTAACTGGACTTTCAGAAAATAAAAGGTTCTTCAGATTTCAGCTGCGATCAGGGAGAACTATAATGCTACTGTAACACAGGAATGTAGAAATAAAGGCACCTTAAATCTATTTTTAAGCCCGTTTTAACAGGCTGCAGACATTTATCAAACAATTCCAATTAAAATCAAAACAAGGAAACAATCAAGAGCACACAGGGCTCTCTAGAAGTAGGCGTGAAAGTTAAAAACATTAACACATCGTGCAACAGATTTAATTTAATGTAACTGCCATTGAACCAGTATCCCATACTACAGCATGGTTTATTAGAATGGTTTTATCGAACAAATCAATTCATACGTATGAAAAATTGCAAACAAAATGGCATCTAAAAGCATAGTTTCTGCGTAGTATTTCCATTTAGACTTTTAATTCCTCATAACATATTTAAAGGCAAATGTTTAGCTAACGTCACAGGCATCTCTACCCCGCTTGCCTCGGTGCAGAGCCACCGCCGCTGGCTCCCTGCGAGCAGAGCAGGACCCGGCTCGCTCGGAGCCCGGGAGATCCCTGCTCCGCGCCTCAGGGCTGCTGGCCCTGCAAATCCCGGTGGGTTTTGTCTTTCTGGAAGGAGGTACTCCCCGCTTCCCGCTGGCTGCTGTATGCCAGACTGGGGTTGCACTGGTTCTTTCATAGGGACTCTACAATGATAATTGATTTTGCAGTGAAGGTCTTTCTGTTTGCTCACACAACTTTTATGAAATCCATGTAATTGCAGGGAAGAACGGTTTCATGGACTGTCACAGCTTACTGCAGTGTCTCATAATCCTGAGTAACAGCTTGCTTTACAAAGGAAGATCTGAAAAAAAAAACCCCCAACTTCTGACCTTTAAGACAATGACAATGAATTCTGCTTGAAGTGTCCATCAAGGGACTAGGAAAAAAAATTCACTTGTAGCAGAAAATGGATTTTAACTAAATGTCAAATAAAATTTTATTGGAAACCGTGGTGATACTTTAGAGTAATAGCTTAAAGCATTAGATTGTCTCCAGAAAGGAGCTGTTACAATTTTCCTGGAGAGGAAAAAAGCAGAAAAGGAGAATTAGTGCACTCAGGCTGGAGAAGGGGTCTGAGGAGGAATCAGATCCTCCACATCTTGAATTCAGACAAAATTAGTGCACGCAATCACAAGGGCTTTCGGTAAACCCACTGATTTTGTATCTTGACCAAAGGACTGAGAATGAGGACTGAGAGGAAAAATGCGATCACTCGGCTGCAGACCCATTACATTTACCACAATGAGAACTGAAAATGAAATTTGAGGACAAAACTAATCAAAGACAGCACAGTACAGGGAGAGTCAATTCAAGCGTTCATGGGGCAGTGATGATGTGCCCTTGCCGAGTGCCTAGCACGGCAAACTGTGGGCAGAGGGGTAGGTTTGCTTACCACCAAAGAGACAAGGGCAGGCAGTTACAGCCTGTGCTTTGTTCCCTTGCCCTTGCCCGACGCCTGCTTCGTTCTGCCTTCTCAGCCCTTCGTGGAAGCACGTATGCACCGTGCCCATAGGAGACAGCAACATCCATGTACCATATGCGCTCTGTTTCATCCTCTCTGCTGGAGCATCTCGACCAAGTAGCTGGCAGGTCATCCTGCAGATCCCATACACCTTCTCCTTTTAGGATTTTCTTTGGGGAAGGGTGGCTTGTTGGATCGGTTTTGTCACATCCCTCACTCTCTCACCAGGAAGCAGTAGGTTAGATGAAACACAAACATGGGCTTAACAAATCTGGTATTTAAAAAAAAGAAAATCACAAAATGGCTGAGGTGGACAGGACCTCTGGAGATCAGCTGGTCCACTGCCTGGTCAGAACATGTCCACTTGGCTTTGAATATCTCCAAGGATGGAGATGCCACAGCCTCTCTGGGCAGCCTGTGCCAGTGCTTGATCACGCTCACTGTTTTCATGGGGTTTTCCATGCTTTTTTCCAAAGCTTTTTTTCATGTTTAAATGGAATTTCCTGAGTCTCTGGATCCATCTCATTTACACCCCCATTGAGTACAGGACCCCCAGAGCCCTCTCCTCCCAGACTCACACCCCACCTTCTTTGGCTGCTCCCCAGTTCAGATACTCCAGCCCCTTCATCATCCTCATGGCCCTCCACTGGGCTCGTTCCATGATGTCCATGTCTCTCTTGGCTGGGGGTACCCTCAATATGTGCATGCATTATTTATTGTAAACACAGTAGGATACGCACCTGCCGTGGGCTTGCTGCCTGGGGTGGCACTGGGAGAATCTCCTGGTGGCGTGACTGGTTGACTGCATCCCCAGATGTGTTTACAGTGGTGCTTGTGAACTGCTCAGTCTCGTTTATGGGCAAAGAGGAGGTACAACTGATACAATCACAAAAAATGCTTGTTTATATATGTATTATTATTATTATTAAAAAGTTCTAATGGAAGAATCATTATTAGCCTAGATCTGATATCCTCTACCCATGGCAGAGGGGTTAGACTAGATCTAGATGATCTTCAGAGGTCCCTTCCAACCCAAACCATTCTGAGATTCTATGACTTACCAAAAACGAAAGAACACTGATGCAGTTAAAGATTTTATAGACACGCTTAGTTTCTGTCCCTTTCCCTGGTGAAGGTTGGGAGCTTCGTCCTGGGGGGGGCCTGTTCTGGCAAGTTGTCAGCACCCAGGATGCTTTGGGGGGAGGAATACTATGTCCAGGTGGTTTTTTCTTCCTCCCTTTAGGATCTGTTTGGGGTCATTTTTAAATGTTTACTATCGTGCTTTTACACCTCTGTTCTCTCTTCATTGCTCCGCAGCTCCACATTACATCCTAATTTATGGCATGTGGTGCCTTCTACATATGTCCTATATAATTCCTTTGTTCTCTGATACCCCTAGCCCTCGCTTTGTCCAGCTCCAAATCTGCATTTCTTCAGCTGACCATGGGCGAGCTGTTTGCAGCCCTGGGGTCTCCTGTGGCAGCCCCCGACCATCTCTATTCAGCCCGTGCCTGCCCCCCTCTGCATTGCATCCCCCGTCCCCGCATCTCAAGCCCCCGCTCCCACACCAGCCCATGTTTCTCTGCATTGCTTCTTTTTGCAGCAGTCATAAGTACCTCGTTACACACCGAATAACTGCTCCCTGCTGCTGGCTGTGTAAAATCGTGGCTGTACCGCGGAAAGGCAGAGGTAAACCAGGTTAGCCGGGGATGCCTGCTCAGCTGGGGGAACACTGCCCCAGCCAAACCAGGCACGACAAAGCTGCGGGCAGGGCAGGACAAGTCCAGGCAGCGATGCTCTGACAAGGCTCAGTGCTCAGGCCTGGCAAACTCATTGCAAATACTGTGTTACAGGGCTGCATCATTACAAAACCTGTTCCTTCTGAGAGGCGAGCCCCGATGCAGCTGTTGCAGAGCACTGGGATGTGCCTTGGGTGTCCCCCAGTTGATTAATGGACAGAACTCTGTCCGAAGTGGGAGAACATAGGATCCAAATAACTTTTTGCTAAGAGCTCTTGTAAAATGTGATGGAAGCAAACATACAGTTCACAGAATGTGTTCTGTCTGCTAGTCTACCAAATAAAGAAGAATTTTCCCATTTCAGTAACACCGTACCGCTTTTGTGCTCAGGTGTATGTTCTGGTGTACAGACAGATATAAATGGCACTCAAATCCAATTACGTATCCGTCTGGCAAACAAGAAGCCTGGATTTATTAGAAAACAAAGTGCAAGAGAGTTGAAAACACCAGATTTCTGCAACAGTTTATATTCTGTCTGCAGCAAATTACCTTTATCTAAACATAAGCTTCATCTGCACTTTATAATTTCTACCAGTTTTCTCCCGTAATTCCCAGTGGCACTAATGAGGCTTACATGCAAACATCGCATCTAAACTACAACACTAAATTATATTAACGAATCATATTTAGAATATTCTGAAATTGTTTGTCAAAGCTGCTACTAAAAGATAAGAAACTGAAATCTCTGAATACAAATGATTCAATGTAGACTAATTCAAAAATATTATCATGATTTGCATCGGTGCAGCCTTTACTTGGATAAGGTCAGATTCCATTTTTTTGAACAGGGAGAAAATGAACCTTTCGTAGGAATAAAAATAAAATTTATTTAGAGGTGATTTTTAACTTAGTACATAAATTACTGGCCTGGAATCTGTATTGTGCATGTTTAACTTGCAATCATTATGTAAATGATCTCATTATATAAATATTCATTATACAAACCCATTATGTAAATCCACAATATCTACACATTCAGCGTAACACCGTAAGAAACACCGGGCTGTCGTCTGTAATCTGAAAATCTGGTATTGTTGAAATGTCATCTGAAGAAATTGCAGGTATTACTTATTTTGTTCTGACATTTAAGAGCAAAGTGCACCATCAATAGTTTAAGAATGAAGGCAGAATTTTAAAGAATTAAGGTCTGCCTGAAACATGACTCCAGCTTTTAACACTTGTGCGCGCAGGGTGGGTGGGTGTTACGTTGCCGTTCTGGAAAAGCAAGCACCACCAGTGCCGCCGGGAGCGGTAACAACCAAAGCCATTTGGAAATCTTTGGATAAAGTACTACTGCTTTGCAAAATTTGGGTGCTGTACGTCAAAACTCTTTTCCACCGTGGTACTGACAAAACTTTGCAAAGGTGAGTTTCCCCGCTGCAGAGGGCGCGGTGGGCCGGGATGCTGGGGTGGTGTCCGGCAGGGCGGCCACGCTCAGCCCGCTGAGCCGGGCAGGGGCCAGCAGAAGCACCCACTGCCTGTGCTTAGGGACTGGCTTGCAAGGAAAGCCTCACATTTTCAGGGCTTTTCTAAATACAAAATAGGTTAAATTCCATAGTTTCAACAAGTCTTATGGAAAAAGCAAAACTTTTTCTACCTAACTCCCTTAAAACAAAATGCCACTTCTTGAAAACTCCCAGCATAGCCTAACGTTCAGGATATAGGGGTATTTCATTTGTCTGTATTTGAATTAAGCAAATGGAGAGAAGTGGGGTGTCTCTCCACATCCCAGCAGGTTGTTCTGGCTGTTGCCACTACAGCACATGGATGGAGGCATCAGAGCAGCTGCTCTCTCTCGCGGAACAAGGCAGTGAGAGCTAGCAGGGCAGGCAGAGCAGGTGGGGTTATAGGTCAGATGTGGTCAGTTATGTTTTGCCAAACTAGCTAAATATCTGGGCAGATGCTGGGGAAAGCAAGGTGCTTCAAATGAAGCACAGCTGTATTTAGACAACAGTGACCAGGATGGGTCTATACCAAATGTATATATAGAGAGAAGGGCATAAAAAGATTGCAGGAGTAGCCTCACCTTTGGCTTTGTTCAGTGTGCTTGGCTTTTCAATCGTAATATTTACCACGAGTGTTGTTAGACCAAGTTTCATGTTTCAAACAAGTATTTTCACGCTAGTCGGTTCCTGTTGGCATCGTGGTGGTGTTACTCAATGGATTCACGCACAAGGCTGGGCTCCGCACTTACGCTCTACAGGACCAAGCGTGGTGCAAGAAGTGAGGGCAACCAAGAGGTGCACCTCGAAAGTGCACTCCTGGTCCAAACTCAAATGCCGATAGGGATGTGCCCAAAGTGTGTGAACTCCACCCCCTCAAAGGAAGGAAACCTGGTGGATGTTCTACTGGAGTGAACCTCACATGGTCCTGCCAGGAGTGAGAGTTCAGTCCACCAGGACGGATCTGCGCCGAAGCAAAGCCACCCCAGGCACCCCACACAGTGCACATTAGGTCCTCAGCACTGTTTTGATCTCCACATCCACTCCTGCTATGCTGCATTACCTGCCAGTGTAGAGACTGAGCATCACTGGCTTAGCCAGGAGACCAATGTGTTGATGTACATTTTGCTAGCAGGTCTCACAGTCACTGGCTGCAGGCAGAAAAAGAAGAAAAAAATTAGTTTGAGACATAGGAATCTCCTGTTTTCTTTGTAGCTGTGTGTAGTGTTTCCTGACTACATCATCCTGGCTTCTCTGGCTTGTTCATATTGAACAATCCCCCTCTGCCTTTGTAACAGCTCAGCCTGGCTCCTCAGCATCATCTCTGGTGACTTCTAGTTTGATATTTTCCAGTTCTTCCCTGCTCTCTTTCCCTTTTCTCACAGTTTTATCCCTGTCGCTTCCAGTCTAATTTCTAGCTATTTTCCTAAAACATGAGGATAAACTGGTTGTATGCATGTGCATGCGTTTGTGAGAGCAGATTTTCAGAATCTGTGAATTTAGCTGAATGGAGACAGATTTCCCCATGTCAAGTGAAAGGCAAATCCCTAGCGCCAGGACACTCCTCGTTCATTCAGTCCTGTTTCCAGAGAAGGGTGACACTGAAGCATTTCCAAAATAACCCAACGAACCCCCCAGAAAACCTTGTAAGAACTGTTTAGCACATGCAAAATAACAGATTTTTCACTAACACTGGGGAAAGCTACACTTATCCAGAAAATAGCCTGAGTTTAGATTTGAACATATTCATGTGATGACTCCTCTTCTTCTCCAACACATTTCATTTGCCGCCGGGGCATGTGTGCAGGAGTGTGATATGACTGAACTGAATCTAATGCCCATCCTATTGTTTCTGGACAGCCCTAAAGCCGTGAAGATGTATTGCATTAATGTATCATCATAGCAGTGTCGTTCTGACGATATATTAGTGTAATACATCTTCAGAGCACTCAAATGATAGGGCTGTCTGGGAAGAATGAGTCTAAGAGCTGATTCAATTCAATTACAGGACAAAAGGCACTGCTAGTCCCCGAACAGGCAGCGCGGTTCCTGCGAGACCCCTCCCGGAGCAGCCTGCTGCAGGAAGCTGATGCTGGGGAGGGCGAAGCAGAGAGGCTTTTGTAAAACTTCTAGCTAAATCCTAAGAAACAAACACAGCCTGACATGAGCAAGCGAATGTCAAATATTTTGTTCCGCTTGCACTTCTGCTAAAGAACCACCGTTTCTCAGATGTTATCCACACGTGACAGAAATAAGAAGTATTTTGTTGAAGTGCAAGTTCTCTGAACCTGGATTTTCAGGCTGAAAATACTTAACTGACATGAATTATTATCAGATTTCCAGGGCTTTGTGTGTGTACAAAGTGTGAGCTCATCTTTTAAAATGCTCCGTCTCTTGCTTGAAAACAGTTTTAAAGCTGAAAGTTTTAGAAACAAGTTTCTGCCTTGTGTCTTTTGTCTTACTAAATTCTAAAAGTTGAGCAGATGTCATTGCTGGTGAGGGTTATTTCACACCACTGTTGCCCCCTGATATATCTGCAATTGTGCTTTATGTAATTTTTGATGTATGACAAGCTGCTCTCATCCACCCTTCGCTCAGCTGCTGCCTTTGCGCAGGGAAGCTGCTCCCAGCACTAATCAACTTGTGTGAAGGATCTTCTTATTGAACCACATTTTCCCGACTTTGTAATTCAAAGCCCAGTTAGCAGGTACTTCAAGCAGCCCAGCAATACTGCCACCCGGCAAGACCTCTTTTGCTCAAGCTGCTTTGCCCCAGTAGCTTAAACCCAGTGATTACTGTTTCCTGGTTCATGGCTTCGGGTTTGCAATGCCTGGAGTCGCTGCTCCATTGTCTCCCTCTCCAAGTGATCGCATCTCACCTCCCCAGCTGCTGGGTAAGAGCCCTAAAGGTGACGAAGGGTTTTTCCCTGTGGAGCTATCGCTCCGTCAAGGTGATGTCCTGCAGGAGACGAACCTTTGAGGCTGGAGCCAGTGATGTTCTCATGGGCTACAGGGTGGCGATGTGGCATTCTGAGCAGCAGTGACATGCAGCCACCTTTCCTAAATGGCCATAGATTTATTGCTGCATTAGACCAAAAGCGAAGCTTGTTCCCTTTAGGTGTCTAAGAAGCAGAATGTAAAATAATTCAGTGATTTAACCTGATCAGCAATGACAGTGATATGCCTCCCTCATGCCATCATTACTCATCTTGCAGGCGATAGCTTCATTACGGCGCTAGCGCTGCGCTCCTCGGTCAGGTGAAGCATTACCGGACTGAGCCGAAACATCTGTTCCTTGCAACCGAGCTGGAAGTGTTTGGAGACGAGCCAGGAAACCTTCAGAGATAGACCAAGGCAGGGACACTCAGCAGTGACGGGCTGAGATTGACCGTGATCAGGGAGGTTTTATTTGTGCGGTGGAAGAGAGAAGATAAGCAGGAGAATCCTGTGCACAGCTGCTGCTCCTCTGCCACTCCGCTTACCCGCTGGCATCTGCCGGCGTTGCCTGTCCCGGCGTCGGGAGGAAGGAGGGGCAGGGATGTGCTCTCAGCTGTCCCGAGCCGCCAGAGAAGCCTGCGGGTTGCCTCTCGGCTGCCTGCTGTACGTGTTGGCACCAGCTGCTTTCGGAAGTCACGCCTTCCATGCCAGCATATTATGCTGACAAAGATAATATTAATTTAGGGCTTAGATGCCTTGGGCGTTACAAAGCTTTCGTGTCCTGCTCCTAGTCTGGGTTTGTGGAGAACACCTCTTCTTTTTCTGCCTTGACTGAACTCTTCATTCTGTGCTGCCTGAGGAAGCGCCGCGGCTCTCAGCTCCGGGTTTACAGCTCCGGGTTTACAGCTCCGTGTTCTGGTACTTTACACGAGCCCACTGGTTTGTGCTTTTGATTGAACAGGGATGCCCACTTCTCCCAATCACCAGCTCTGGCCAGGACCTCCAGGAGTCACAAAATCTTCCATCCTGGTAGCCTGACACATTTCCCTGTTAGCACCAAAGCTTTGGGCTGCTGCTCGCACCAGCTGGGTCTGGGCTCCTCAGCAATTAGTTTGGCTGCAGAAATTGGTGTTATTCGTTCAGCAGAGGGTGCGCTACTGCCACGCACCCCTCTTGGCGTGCAAAGCTGCTGGGGGGGGTTGTACACCCCAAATGCAACAACTGGCACTGCTGCCTCCTACCTGAGCGCTGCCTCAGCTGCAGACATGCCGCAAGGAGCTGCCCCTGGGCGTGGATGAGCAAGACCTCCCTGGAAAATACCCAAATCACGCATCCCCTGGGACACGGGGTGGCTTGGGGGGGACTTGGGGTCTTTCGTCAGCCCTGCATGAGAAAAGTTATGTGCACGGGACAGCAAAATATCACACCGATGGGCACGTGGGGGTGGCATAGGTGGATCGGTCCATCTTACAACCGTTTGGGGACTTGAAGTTCTGTGATTAGTATTTTATGTTAATGAAATGGCCTGGCTTGTGATCCTGAAGGGAAGTTTTTCAGTTGGTAAAGGCATCACATGCCATTAAATCAATGGTTCCCTGATATCAAACACGTATCTGGCAGCTTCCCAAGAATTCAAGGGGGAATGGCGTGGTGCTCTACACAGAGTAAATGAGGGGATCCATTAACAGTTTAAAGACAGCAGTGCCCAATATGATGTGCTTGCTGTGGCTCTTTCCTTTGCCTTTGGACAAACCAAACACAAGGAAGTTCCAAAACCACACCTCTCCCATACAAAGATGCATTTCAGGTTATAGAACTTTTGCCTCTTTTTATTTTATTTTTATTTTTAACAATACTTGTAAGTACTGTTCTTGTAAGTACCAAGATTTAGTATTAGGATCCAATTAAGTGACATTCAGTATCACAGGCCATTGCTTTGGGGTCAAGCGACATTACGCTGTCTGTGGTCAGGGGCTTTCTGAGGAAGACTTCTCAGAAAAATGTCATTTTTGTCAGGACCATTCCAGAAGTTTGAGCATCCCTTCACAAAGAATTAAAGATATACCTAGAAATCCTCATGTCTTCTTAAAATCTTTAAACAGACTGAAAAAAATAATTTGTGTTAAAATACAGTTGTCGGGAGAAGAATATTCAAACTAAGATGGTCAAATAATTGGGTCTTTGTGAAGGAACTGAGAATCGAGAGTAAGATTACAGTCTTTGTGAAATACAAAAATTCAAACTAAATCTGTACAAAAGCATTGCACAGAAATAAGTATGATTTTTTTGATGATTTTATAGCAAATAGAAAGTATTTCTTGCTTTTCAATGAAAGTAGATGAACTCATTAATAACTCATAAAATGCAATGAAAATTAGAATTTTGATACATGCTTAGTTTATTCCCTCAGATATCAGTTCATTTTTATTTGAGAAACACTGCACCTTTGAGTGATTTATGAATCATAGAAGGTATTTCAATGAAACAAAATAATGTTCAAAACCAAACCAAGCAACTGTACATTTTACCCTCTTTCCCCTTCCTTTGCTATAGTGTCCCTCAGGGCTATTTTGGGAGATACTGGTCTTTTGAACAGAGTGCGACAACTTTGCGGCTTGCACAAATTTTTTAGAGAAAAGTAACAGATAATCTCTAAAATGCAGTGAGATGCTCCTATTTTTTATTTTTACTCTGGGGACATCCGCTCCGGGAGGGCAGCAGGCAGGCAGAAAACCCAGGCTGGGCATGCTGATGAACGCAGATACTCCAGGGACGTGACAGCGAGCGAGCTGCAGATGCCACGTTCATCCTGACCATACCTGCAGTATCTCCTGTTTTGTTTCCCAGAATCATTTCTTCTGGGCATTTTTATGAATAAATCATGTTTTAAACATACTAAGAATTCTTTCTGAAACCCACATTTTACCAAAAAATGGTGTTGCTTTTGAGGAATATGAAGAAATATGAAAACAGTAGTCATTAATGATTCATTTAACTCTCGTAGTGCCTCCAGTTTCCATAAACTGCAGGCAGAAGAGTCAAATAAAGCGGGAGGGATCAACAAATGTATCTGAGCCAAATGGATAATCAGTCAATAAATAATAGGCTATCGTTTGCAGTGCATCATTTTAATACAGCAACAGGAGGAGGGAAGGTTATAAAGCCATCGGGCATCAGCAGAGCTGTGAGCACAGCCCTTTACCCCAGGCTGCACGCCTGCCTGGCCCCATCCCGGCTCCTCCTGCCCCGCATCCCTCCGGATCCCCAGTCCAGGGCTCCCACAGCCTCTGCCTGGCCAACCGACCAGGTCTCTCCTGAAAGCCGCCACGGGCACAGAGCTCCGCTGGGAAGAATTAGCCCCTTCCCAAGAGCCAAATCCCCACATTAAGTGCTACGAATTATAAATAAGATCAAGTGAGATTTAATCATGTTGCTTTCTTATTAAAAAGATATCATTGCCTTGTTCCTCCCCACATGGTTTTAATTTTTGTTTTGCAGAGAAAGGGTTTTCAGGCTGTTTTCAGACCGTTCGTGTTTGGCTGTTTGCTGCAGCCGACCCAGCGGCCTCTGTGTACGAGGGTGCCGTGCAAACCCCGCTCCTGCCGAAGGGCCCTTTGCACGTCACCGTGCAGAGATGAGCTCCTGCTGTGGGCTGTGGTCTTGCAGTGAAAAAACCTGGCATTTGCAGCAGGCAGCACCTGCATGCCTCTGCCTTCCGCCGGCAGCACAGGGTGCTGAGCACACCTGCAAAAATCAGAGTGGAGGCTGATGTACATGAAGCTAAATATCCATAAGATACAACTTGCAGACAAACTGGTATCTCCAGTGGGTTTTTTTTCTCCCAAAGTAACATCTGGTTGACCATATCTCTCCTCAGGTATTAAAATGGAGCTGGCTCTCCTGTATACTAGTACTCAGCTGCTAAGGCAGAAAAGTCATAGGATCACATCATGGTTTGGGTTGGCAGGGACCTTTGAGATCACCCAGTCCCAACCCCCTGCCACGGGCAGGGACACCTCCCACCAGCCCAGGCTGCTCCCAGCCCCGTCCAGCCTGGCCTTGAGCCCTGCCAGGGATGGGGCACCCACAGATGCTCCGGGCAGCCTGTGCCAGCGCCTCGCCGCCCTCACGGGGAAGGGTTTCTTCCTAACAGCTAATCTAAATCTAGATATTTAAATTTTCTAAATCTAGAAAAGGCAGTCCATATTCTGGAGCATGAACCGACCATGTGTTCTGTGGCATGAAGTTTGCAAATAGAAAGTTCAGGCTTGCTCCAAACCATCATCGCTCCATGGATCTCAGGCACATAGTGCAGCATGGCAGTGGTTCGGAGCACGGACAGATACTGATGTAACTTTAGAGAATGAGGAAAACTAACTGTGATGACTTCTCTTGTAGAACCAACCTCTGCCCTCTGCACACAACATCTCTTGGTAACTGGCTGAGATTTACATTGCCCACACCATGAGCATGCACATAGGCAGCTCTCCAAATGCTTCTCTCCGGACCTATGTATCTCACATATGTAACCCTGTTTGTCTCCACCTCTGAAACTTTCAACTTTGTCAATCTATATTCACATCTTTCCTCTCATCAGCATGCCTTTCTCACAAAATTGCTCTACTTGCTTTTCTTGTTTCATGTCGTCAGCTGGGAGATCTCCTCCAAACCTCAATTTATCTGTCAGGTTTGGATATATTTTTTTCCTTTACGTTTAATCTGGTTTTTCTTTTCAAATGTGGAGCATGGCTTTTCTGAAGCTAAATGGCCTTCAGCAATCGATGTTTAAATGGTCCCCGGTGTGATAGGACCATTCTCCTAGCAGACAGCAAGCTGTTCAGATTACCTGCAGTTCCTTGGAGAGGACTCTCCAATTACAGCATCGGGTGTAACTTTAAACCCAGAATCCATAATGAGCCGTGGAAATGGCTTCAGATCATTTTTCTGGGTGAATCCAACTGTTCAGACTTCTGATTGCTCTCAGCATGCCATGGCAACTCATCTTCCGGAAAAAAAGGTGCCTTCTTGTGCCCTTGATCCTGTATCCCCACCCAGCCTCAGAGATCAAGAAGGACCTTACAGATGACTTAAAGCACCTGGTGATAACCAGATGGCATCATGATGGTGTCATCGTTGGAGACCGCCTTCTATTCTCTCACATTGAGCCCAGTTCTCATCATCGAGGCAGTGTACATAAGGATGAGCTGGAATCTCTGTGCCTCCCCTCTTTTGGGAGACAGTTCGCTCAGCTCTGCGCAGTCTCTCGTGTGCACCATCGAAACGTCCTGAGTCTGTGATGGATCAGGATTGGCATCAGCTCAACCTCGTGCTCTCCACACTCCCAGACCTACCAGGGGCTTCACGCTCAGCTGGAGGATGAGGTATCTCAAAGATTGGGTCATAAAAGCCAGTCCTGGGCATTGAACAGGTTTTACAGTTCATAAACTGGGGCTATACTGTATTTAATATCCTAGTGAATAAGGAAAAAACCAAAAACCTTGGCTCAGATGAAGTCCTCAGAGTTTTTCAGAGCTACCCTGGACTTGCACCAGATTTTTCTTCTTACTGACTTATGTTTAACACCAGGGGAGGAAAACGCTACCCTTGCAAAACTCATCAGTCCAAGCCTTTGAGAACTGGTCCATATGGCAATGTGTACGTGTGCTACACCTGATGCCAGGTACCATATGCGTGGTAAGAAAACACAGTTTTAATTGTGTACTCTCCTGAGGAATAACAAGCGTGATGATTTATCAGGCATCATATCACACGGCAGTAGCAGCAAACAGGCGTCCAAGCTCAGTTTCACAGACGTTTCCCTTCCTGGCTGGAGAACCTGGTCTTATAACCTAAGCTATCCAGAGCAGATTACTTACATAGCGTTATGCGTACCAGTAAGTCTAATTAACAGATTTTCTGAAAAACCCATCAGGAATGGCCTTGGACACGAGGTACTCTTATGTTTATGTTTCTTTTACTTCAACAGTTTTTTCCCACGTTTGGTCAAAGATCTCAGCTGACACGACCTCAGGCTGATGGACCGGTGCTAAGGAACCTTCCAGATTTCTTGTTCTCAGATACCAGGTCTGATAAGCCTTTTGGCGTTACGGCCAGAAGAGGCAGCCGGACACGTTTCTGATAGCTTGACAGGGCCATGGAACGCACCTGGTCTGCAGGAGGGTGGAGCACGGTGCGGCTGCCCCGGGCGGTGAGGCAGCACGGGGAGAAACGGAGAAAACTGAGCTGTCTCCGGGAACTCGGCTCGTTCGCCAGTGTCTTCATCCACAGTTTATTCTCCCCGCTGCTTATGAATATCCTTTCTTGAGCCGGATGTGCACGCAATGTAACATAAATACGCTTACATATACTTATGCATATATCTTTCACAGAACGTGATTTAGGTTCTCCCACACAGCCATGGGAAATCTCTAGAACTAAAAGGAAGCTGAAGAAGATGAAATACTGTGCAGATGAATAGGAAAGATGAAACATGGTGTCTGTGTATTCCCTAAGAAAAGTATTTATCTCTCATATTTACTAAAAGCTTTCTTATGTGAGCCAGATGCAGAATTTCTGGGGACGTGACTTAATTTTAATATTTTCAGACATGTACGTGAGTTGCATAAAATACACGGGGTTTACAGCACTACAAAAATGCGTGCGTATTTTGCAGCATAAATTAGGTTAATAGCTCAGCATAAGACCCCTGCAAATACAAGGGTTGTGAAAAGTGCTGACGGGCATTTTTGCAGACCATTCTAACAGGAATTACTGTGGGAACTCCCCCGAAGTTTCCAGCCAGCCGCGCTGATGCACTGGAGCTGCAGCGCTGCATTGTGCTGCCCGCCCAGCCCGCAGCAGCGCCCCGAAGCCGGCTGGCGCCAGCACCCGCCTCCCATTTGCTTTCCCTGCGGATACTGTCCCTGTTGCTGTTTTTCAGCCGGACGGATGACAGCCTGCCAAGCCTGAGAGCTGGTGTTGCTTATGCCCAGCAGGGCACAAAAGCTGGGAGGCAAGGAACTAGGGCATCGCCTGATGGGTTATGTTTACATTAAACCAGAAGTTTAAAGCAGAGAATGTTTTTTGCTTAACACCAAAACATAAATCAATATTTTAATGAAATTCTAGGCAGTTTGAGATTTTTTTTTTTTTTCTTTTTTCCAGATTGATGTTGGGAACTGGGATAAGATATATCATAAATTATTCCCAGAATTCAGTGTAGAATAGTTCGGTGCATACCATATACCCAGGGAAGTACTGACACTGGAGAGCGTTCCAATCTCATCATTTAACAGTAATTTTTAACCTGACACACAGGAAAATTTTGCATTGTATATAGTTTTCTTGGTGTTAGAAACAAAGCAGAAGCCTTGCTGGAAGGTCTCTCCTCTGCCAGGCAGACACCCCTGGGCAGGCAGGGGCTTTGCATCCTGTGCTGCTGGTCAAAGCACCAGCAAGTAACATCTTCCTAGAAATTGATTCAGCTTGGCCAAAGCGGAGCAGGACGAGGGCCACGATCTGAACAGAAGTGGCTGGTTTGTCTGTGGAAGGGTTGTGGGGTTTTTTGTGATTTATTCCTACAAACAACATGGAAGAGAAAAAAATTCATTCTCATGCAATTTCTCGTATCCTATAAATTATTTCATTGCATTTTATGAATGTTCACTTCAGTTCACAATATTTTTCCAATTTCAGTCTTATCTTTCTGCTTTACATAACCAGTGCTTACTTGGGCTCTTTCCTGTGACAGGCATGGTGTATTGTGCTTATTAATGAGTGCTATCTTGCTAAGCGATGCACTGTTATAATTGATGTTTTGAACCCTGCACACTTTAAAACATTAATCCATGAACAGATAAGCAAATGAAATTCACTGCTGTGATGGACATGAACATAATACTTCTGCTTAGTTCTCACTACCCAGTTCAGATTTTCCTTATTGCTCTGTAAGTTGCAAAGTTATTAATAGTCAATTAAAATCTTGTCTGTCTGGGACAACACTTCCAGCAAGTCTTATTAACCTTTAGGCTTAAAATTTCCAGCATCTGTAGTCATGGCTGCTATGATGTTTTGTTTTAAGATAAAAGTTGTATTTAAAATTTTTTGGTTTCTTATGTGGTGCATGCCTTGTGAGGAATGTAAAACAATTAATTTGCTCCCCACCAAGAGGGCACTGCTCAAAAGACAGAGAAAGATGAACTCTGAAGCAGGTAGCAGTTTTCATCTGAAGGATACCAAAGTGCTCACTGCTGGGTGGGAACCACAGTAGGGAAAAGTGCTGGAATTTAGAAAACTACAAAAATTTCTGTGTGTGCTCTGACTCCATGTCAAGTGGAGATAAATGAGCTTTTGAACTATATAATTGTTCTTGCTCTCTAAAACAATTAATGACTTCAGTTACAACACACTAAGGAGTCACATACAGAAATATTCCAGTTCGGTCTTTGTACCGTTTTACACCAGACAGACCTCCGCCTGTCTTCCTAAATGCTCACGCTGACTGTCCTTACTTCTGCGCAACAAGGCAAACACCGAGTGAGCATCTTACTTCTTGGGTTTGGGGCCTGTGGGAAAGGAGAGATATTATTTAATTTTTAATTAATATGATGAAACATTTGTCAGGGCACAACACTTAAGCAGTGAGTGATGCGGTGAGCAAACCTGAAAGGGCTTTTTCTGAGAGGTAGGACGTGGGACGACCCACCTGTTTGGCACCCATGGCCACCCATTAGAGGGGATCAGCCACTGGTTCCCCCCAGGACACGTCTGGCTTTGCGGCCTCAGGGTACAGGGGCCCCAGGTGATGAGGTTTACCACCCTTCATGTCCAGCTGGTTGACATGCAGCTACAAGGTCAAACGGTCCCTGAAAAGTGAGGACACCTGTGGTGGGAAGCTGATGCTGGGGCCCCCGGCAGCAGGGGTGGCTCAGCTGCTCCAGGGCTGGCTCGTTGTCCCTTTAGCTGGGCTGCTGGCTTTGCTGCTCATTGCTGGGGGCAGGGGGGCGGTCTCTGCCCAGGTGCAAACCATAAGCCCTAATGATGGATGCTGAGGCTGTTAAAGCAAAGTCTTGACTCAGCTGTGCCTTATATTCGGTGAAGCCCTTCAGGTACAGGGCTGCACCAGCCAGTTGCTCTCATGGATCTGGAGGCTGCTGAGTTCAGCTGTGGGGCAGGAGGGGACCCTTAGTCAGTCCCAGGAGCTCGAAGGGGTTTGCAGCCTCCTTGGAGCTGGGGTTTCTGAGCAAGTAAGCATGGGCCCCCCCTTGGATGTGAGTTGTCTGCAAAACCCTCCAGCTGCTGCTTGCATGTTGGTGAAGCTTTGGGTGTTTTGTGCTCAGCATCCAGTAATTTCTTTCTCTGATTATTTCATTTCAGCAAAACCCTTTGAGAGTGGACAGTACCTGGACATCTATGGAATTACAAGAGACCAGGCTGGGGAATACGAATGCAGTGCAGAAAATGATGTCTCAGTCCCAGACGTGAAAAAAGTAAAAGTCACAGTAAACTGTAAGTCGTGTTGTTTCTTAATCCCTAAATCCAATGGAGAAGAGGGATGCGGCTGAGAAGAGAAGTCTAATGCAGCAAACTGCTGCTTGTGGTGAAACTGTAGCATGTTTGGGTTTTGTATTACAGTAGCAAAATGACCTGTGTTATTTGATGTATGAGTTAGTCTCACCAAAGGAAGGTAAAAGGAGATTAAGGTTCAAATCCCCCTTTTGTCTGCTGGGGGACGGTAGTGCTGGCACGAGCTTTATAGCAGGTGCTCTCGCTGGGCTGTGGTGCTGGGACTGAGGCTTTGGAGTAATTTTTTGAGTAATTATCCGAGTAACTTCTGAGGACTGCTGTGGTTGTTGGGCTGAAGTGTTTCTGATTTAATTTGTCACGGTTGTGCAATAATATGAGGAGCTGAGAAACTTTTAGAAATTCTGTTTGGGTGATTGGGGGTAATCAGTCTCCATGGAAATTTGAAATGTTCCCAGCAGAGGCAGCAAGGTGTTTCATGCCGTTGCCCCAGTGCAAAGGCAGAAGGGCTCTGCTGGGATCCCGGCGGGTGGTGGGCAATGCCAGGAACGGCCGAGGTAGCCCATTGCCCATCGGGTCCAGCCACCTGGGATTTCACACTGAGGAGGTGTTTCCAGCTTGGGACGGAGTTTGGTTTAGCGCTTGATATGACATGAAACATTCAGAATAGCATTCTTTTTTTCTCCAATGTGTGAAAGAAAATATGGAGAGAAAATGGGAATAATTTCTCTCGTTCATTCTAACAATGAATTTTCTTAGCTTAAGTACAGTTACCCAGCTTGTAATTTGTAATGGTTCCTTGCCTGAAAATAGCTGTGGTGCCTTTATTGGACACAAATTTTTGAGACATGAGCTTTGTGTCTGCCTCCACAGATCCTGTCCCTATGGACGTGCTGTGGGTAGCAAAGCCTCTTGTCCCCAGGTTGCTGCGGAGCTGGAGGTTGGAGCAGGGAAGGTGGTTTGCTGCAGGTGGGCTGCTGATGGGGCTAGCTGTGCTAACTGGGTGTTTATGGGATGCTCCCATGTACAAAAGCTGACCAGACTATCCTTATTTACGTGACACCAGGGTACTTGTAGTTCATGCTGTCCTGGAACGTGGTGGGTCAAAGCACTAACGCTTATAGAATAACTTGATCATACGCTGGGTCTTGCTGGCAGCTTTCTGTCCTGCTTGGCCACGCAGACTGGTGGCACTGGCCGCAGGTCCTGAGGCTCTGGTGCAACGTGCTGTGGCCATCAGTTGTTGCTTTACAAGTCACAAGGACAGACTTGAACTGCAGAGCAGTTTGAGGAGGCTCATGCAGAGTCCATCACCATTCTCACTGCTTCTCTGCCCTCATCGACATGTTTCCACCTACATCAGCTTTGCTGAGTTCTCAAAAGCAGGCAGTGCTCTAAAAACCAGGGATGTGTGGGAGGGAAAAGCACAATGAATGGTGTCCTTTGGAACAAATGATCATTATCTTTTGCACAGTATGTTGTTACTGGAAGACTGTCAATAAGAGAAGTTGTGCAGATACTTGCATAGGCATGCCCTGGGTGTTTTGTGGTGACACCTCTCGCACAAGCTGTACTCCAAAATGGTTTGTGGTGTTAGATAAATAACTTGCGATAGGGAGCAGTAGGAACAGTGAGCTCAGTCTAATTCTAGCAAAACCAGTATTGTGTCTGTATTATTTCGTATCACGGGGATTTTAATAAGGGTCAAACTAGCTGTCTCAGGAGCTTTCTGAGTGCTCATAGAAAGGGCAAAGTTTGTAAGCCTGCTTAGTGGTTGTTTTGGTGTGGGTTTTTTATTTTTTAAGTAAAAAAGAGCACAGTGGATGTGGTAAATCCTTGGAATCTCTCTTGCCTTCTGAGCCAGGATCTAGATGCACATGAGTCCTAGTTTGGATAAAAGCATCGACTTAGCTGGCCAAAGCTGAAACTGAAGCCTGAACGCAGTGCGCAGCTGATGGGCTTGTCGGCATGTGCCCTGCACCCTGGGCCATGTCAAAGCTGGAACAACTGCTGACCTCAATTTATCGCATTCTTAACGTGAGTTTTGAGTCTGTCAGATGTCTTTGTGGGTGGGGAAGACTGACTCTGATGGTGCTGGGCAGATAAAGCTGAGCAGTGGTGGCTTATTCCTGCCCCAGCCCTTGGCCCATGCACCAGCCACCACTGGGGGTCTGCGTGGCAAGCAGAGCTCTGGCTGTGGCAGCTGGGAGCGGGACCAGCGACTCCCGTGTGGCCAGCAGCAGAGGCTGGCTTGCGGATAGGGTGGGATTTGCGCTTCCTGAACAGCAAGCCAAGGGAGAAGGGAGAAACAGTGTGTCTGTGTTGAAGGATGCATGGGCCCAGGAGGTCCTGCTGCTCTTTGCGTAGCACAAGCAAGGGGTGCTCAGGTTTGACTGTGGCACGCAGTGTAAGGGTACCTCTGTCTGCAGTGAGAAACATGTTACAGGCTGCTAAATCAACCAACAAGCTCCATAAATACTTGAATAAAGTGCCCAAGCTGACCTCTGTCCCAATTCAGCTACCTGGGCTAAGCTGGAAGTGCCCTTGGCTGCAGTGTGGCTGCACAGGGATTATGTCGGAGTCAGGCTGCACTGGAGATATACAGAGTGTTTGTTTTAATATTTCTTAAAACTACAGAAGAAAATGGAGGAGGGGGCAAATGAAATTGAAGCAATGTAAAACTAGGGTCTGGATACAGCATGAAACAGTTTGTATACGTGAACGATTTGTTATAGTCAGCTAATTGTTAATGCGCTTCTGTTTGGATGTGCACGCTGTCCCCTAGGCAGTTAAGCACAGTGCAGAAGCACTCGGCACATCTGCTCCCTGCTGCTGCTCTCATCCATTCTGGCCAGCCGGAAAAATGGCTTGTTGCATTCAGGAGAAGGTCGTGCTGGAGCTGGGCGATGCTGGGGCAGCTCAGCCTGCCGCGATCTGCCCTGTGGGTGGGATGTGCTGTGGTGGCCAATGCTGCTGGGGTGAGCGTTGCATCCCAGCACCTCAGCGTGGGCAGCCCTGCTCCAAAACGGTGCTGTGTGTGTGATCAAACCAGCAGAATGATGCCTGGCCTGGCAGGGCAGCTTTTCATTGGTAAAGGCTAAATATTCCATTTAGGAGAGCTGTGGTTTGTCTTCTAGTCACTATTTACAAGGAATCTGTATCAGATTTATTTCCAAGTTTAAATCTGAAAAGATCATAATGAGAAACATAAAAGAAGAGAGGAAACCTTCAGGTCCTTTTGTTACCCTGGGTTGGGTGGTTTCCTCTGTCAAATATCCTTCAGTCCTGTTTCTTCTTTTAAGATACCAGTTTATTTGTCTAACAAACTAATAAAGAGCAAGGCTTTCCCCTTCCACCCCCCCCCCCCCAAAAAACAAAAAAAAATTCCCATTCCTTTATTTGGCCCCTGGGGACATGGTTTAGCAGTAGACTTGGCAGTCCTGGGTTAATGGACTTGACGATCTCAAAGGTCTTTTCCAACCTAAATGAATCCATGACTTTTCTCTGGTTTTGCAAACTTACTAATTTTAAGCACCCTGCCGCGTGGGCTCAGCACCAGCTCCGCAGCCCCTGCTGCTCCTCACGCACCCCGCCGGTGCTGTGTGGCCGGGATGCTGTGCCCGTCTGCCAGGTACCTCCACCCTGACTCCAGTCCCGCTCAGTTCCTCAGTGCACGTCACTGAAGCCATGTCCAACACACCAAACTCTCCTGTAATTGCACAACATGCCTGTGGCCTTTCCCACCTGTAGTGCTCACGATAGGAAAATACTCTTGGAAGTAATGTGTGTGGCTTATGCTTCGCCTCCTGCTCTTGCACCCTTGTGGTCTGCCGGGGTATGGGCAGCGGTGTGCTGCGGCAGCATCGCTTCATCCCGGAGCCCGAGTAATCCCTATTTCATCACCGTGTTCCTCCACCGTGTCTCATACAGCGCTGTCCTGGCACGCAGTCTCCAGCACACAGAATGATGACGGTGCAGCGCTACATTTGCATGAATATGATCGCTTAACCGCTGCTTCTGACAATTTTTTAATACTGTTTCACTGTTATGAAAAGGAATGTTCTTTACTGCAGACCTGATAACTGTAGAATAAATCAAGGTTTTATTGTGCCCAGTTAATAGAATGTATCAATGAGCCCTGAGCGGTTACAGTGGATATAAGCATAATTTTGAATATGGATATTCATCGCATATAGCGGTTGTTCAGTCATCCAAGCATGTACAAGAAAATTACCAGGTTTAAATTACTTTCTGGATTTCAAGTTTCTTGGCTGGGCAACTTCCAACCATACATAAACAACCAGCTTGCTATCTGCCTTGCAGCATATATTATAACTCTAATGACTTTACAGGGTTTTTTTTTTTCTTTATAGCACTTCATGTTGTATAATCTACATTTTCTACTTAATTTATGTCTGTCCACCATAATTTTCCATTTAAAAATGGTAGCCTGAGAATCTGTGGTGCATTTGTCTGCCCGAGTTCTGAGAGGGGATGGGGGGCAGGGAGAGAAAAAAGAAATTGAAGCTGCTGATTTATGAAGAAGGAATACTATACCAAATCAAGTTAAAATAGATAAGATATAATCCAATTTCATTTCACAAGTAAATCTTATTAGCATTTTCCATTACATTTTATAAAGCAAATACTGATTTATAGATGATAACATTGAACCCCACTTTGAACAAGCCAGTGTCTGGATTAGCAAGACTTTAATATCTCATCTGAAAGCTGGTCTGAAACTATCCATGTGGTACTGTAGCTCTGCTGACTCTTCTGGTTTATTAGTGCCACGCGCGTGCACACACACACACATATATATATATATTAAAAGCAGCTGCTAAATGTGAGAATCTCCAGAAGTGCTGAGGCCGTGCTGTGATGATGAAGAATGGGATGTGCGCCTCATGAAACTGGCATTTATTTTAATTTATGAAAAATTGTCAGCTACCAAATTAAATGGCAAATGTAGACTTTTAAAGTGGAGCTGTACTGCAGTGTTCCTTTTTTCAGATGGTACACACTAAGGGTCTGGTTTTCTGTAACTGTGTCTCACCCAGCTCTGTTAAAGCTGGATCTTGCAGACGTTACTGAATTAAGATCTGGTGGCTTTGGAGAGGAAAAAAGCTGTTTAGTTGAAATTAAAAAGACAATAATTTGATTTCAGCCTTTGTGAACCCCATCATGCTGCAAATTGAAGGCCACGTTCATCAGTGCCTACCAGGGAGGTGAAAATTACAGTTCCTGTGCTGAGGAAGCTCGGCTGGCGCTGGGAAGCACCGGTGGGGTCTGGTCCTGCCGGGGCTGTTGGTTTGGCTGTCTTGGGGTCTTCCTGCAGCACAGGAGGGAGGCCAGGTCCTCAGGAGGGGCTGGAGCTCAGCCTGCAGCAGTTGCCCTGCCTCCGATGTGCCGTGGTCCACAGAAAAGGAAGCTCACCTGCCAAATTTTCTAGGCAGTAAACACAAGCAATCTAACGTATTTTGAGTTATCTTTATACGCTGAGCCATGTCTGCTTGCAACAGCATCTATTTGTACAGATGTTTTCCATTAGATCTTGAAAATATTGGAAAGGGAAAATGGAAGTGAACAGACTGATATGATAACCTATAGGAACTGTATTAACGCTGTAAGTGGAGCCCCCGGGTCGGTGTTGCCGACAGACGTTTGCCCGGTCCCTCCCGAAGGCGTCTCCAGTGACGGCAGCTCCATGGGCGGCGTACTCTGCTCAGTCACAGCCCCTAACGGGACGTTTTTCACAGTGTCTGATGTGAACCTGCCGTGCAGAACTACAAGCCCATTCCTCACCTGTCCTCTGAGGAGCAGAGAACAGATCAGTCTCGCCTTTCCATCTCTTGGGAGGCAGCAGACTTGCGCTCCCCGTGTTTGCCTCCGTATGTTCAGCAGCCCAGATTCATCTCTTCGTTATTCTTGGATCATGTTTTCTATGGGATTGACTGAATGTTTCTTTTCTATAGATCAGTGCATGCTAGGGAAGGGCTTTCTGGAGTAAGGTATTTAAAACTTGAGCTAACATGCCAGGTGAGCTGTTGGATGGCCAAGGATGTGCAAGGATTACTTTTGATGCCTGTTCCTGTATCTGGCTGGGTGACTTGCTCTCCCTGTGACAGCAGGGCACTTCAGAGGGGTTTTACCCCCGGCAGCCCCGGTCACTCTGTGCCGAGAGGCTGCCTTCTGCTTGCTGTATTCATCCAGCTGTTGAATCCTAGGCGTTGAACTCATTCCTGCTTGGTTTCCTGTGGTTTTCAGGCCACTTAATTCATCAGGGTTGTTTCAGGGTTCTTATCTCTGAAAACGGTATTAATGAAGCCCCCCAGCAGCAGCAGGGCCAGGAGTGACGCCCAGCTGAGCAGAGAGGGCAGCAGCCCATGAGCGCAGCCTTCCAGGCAGCTGGCGTTCAGGTGGAGGGAGCTTTCAGCGATGAAGAGATGAATAAAAAGATGAAATATTTGATAAAATGTCAGTTTCATAAAGGTCTTTGGACAAATTGATCATTGGAGACCGATCAGTTCAATGTTAGGAGCCAGTGGTGAGGAGAGTTGGAAAGGAGGTTTGTGACTAGAGTCAATCTAAATGATGAGGGAGCTTTCAGTGCCCTGCTACGGGCAGGAGCTGATGATCTGATGCGATCTATTCCTAACAAACCTGTTGGTGACGGCTCATCTTTTTGTTACCTTCCAGCTTCCTTCACATCTTTGATTGCTTGAACGGTGTTTTGTGGAGATCGGAGACAAATGCACTGGCTTGTAATTTCCTGGTGCTCTCCTTTTCAGAAAAGAGGTTCACGAAGGCTGTGTTAGGCACTTGCCCCCCACCTCAGAAATAACGTTGTAGCTCTGCATTTGCTTCATCCAGCTCTTGAATATATTTTTGAAGTTTATTAGGCCAATTGAGTTTGTATCAGTTTGGTTTATTCAACTAGTTGCTGCATTACGCTTTCCTGGTGTCTTAGCCTGAAATCTGAAACAATTAATTGTGGTCACTGAATTGGTCACATTCTGTGTTTGGAATGATGCTGCCTCCTTTACCCTTTCCTTTTTGTGCATGTGTTTCATGTTCTTCAGTAAATCATCCAAGTGGGGTTTTGTTTGGGTTTTTTGGTGGGATTTTTCCCCCTCTTCTTTCATCAAGTTTTCCTCTGCCTCCGGACTCTGGGTCTGCGTGCTTGGAGCATCACCTGGGGTATGCTGGTCCCGCTCGAGTCCAGAGCAGTGGGACTCTGGCCTCTGCCTGCCCTCCCAGGCTCCAGCATCCAAGTCTTGCCGCTGATTCTCAGCCGGAGCAGTGTCAGTCCTGTGGGATTGGGTTTCCAAGGAGCAGCGAGCCTATTACAGAAGGTGTCTGCTGTACAGACCTTGTGCCCCCCTCCTGCTGTGATGGTTTGATAAGATATTTTATGCTGTGGGGGTTTTTTTGTAGGAGGAATGTGTGAGTTTCTTGTATGAATTTTAAGTAATGTGTTTGTTTTTTGCTTGGACAGGTTAGGGTTTTTGCAGAACAGCTTATCTCATTAGCATTTCTTAGAAGTCTGCCTTACTGTTGCTATGGCGCTTTGCATAATGTTATGCATAATACTCTGATTTTACTTTGAAATCAGACATACTGTACAAGCCACTCTAACCTAATTATATCTGTAGCCTTACACCTACTGGGGAAAAACATTATAGGACTTCAGCGTTTGTTGGGGCTCCCAGTACCTGGACACGTCATTGTGACTTTATTTCCCCAGAAGGTGTCCCGCTATGAACTGTTGCTGACCTACAATAACCGTTTCCTTGGCAAAGTTTTTTATTTTGGATTCAATGAAGAAAATATCCCTCAATCAAGGTGAATGCGTTACTAAACAAAAAGGCAAGGCCATGTATTTTCCAAAGGTCTTGGTCCTCCTCTGCTTTGGTACCAAGTATAAAATT
>JAVJGI010000032.1:34903908-34939377 GCA_035590275.1 Ibycter americanus | reverse complement strand
CCCCCCCACCTGTTTAAGCATAAGTAAATAACTGATTATTTCAAATTTTAATAGCTACAGATGTGCAGATTCATGTTGATATCCCTGACTAAATTTAGGACTTTGGGGTTATGGTCAGCATTGGCTTTAGGAGACCAGGACTTGTTTTGTTGGAGAAACCAGTTAGTCTACATAGATGTGTTTTGATCCACAAGTGCATTTTTTTTTAATTCTATTTTTTAAACCAACATGGACAGCGTATTGGACAGTTGTACGTGTTTGTGTGAGTCTTTGTTCTTGCAGTATTGTTTGTTCATTAGCTAGCCCGAGAAGGAACAGCCTTGTCTCTTGTACCCAGAGTTTACAGTGATGACTGCAGTGTCAAGGGTGCTGCATCTCAAACCATTCGAGGACCTGAAACTTAATCACAAATGTTTGCTCTGGGGGAGCACACTTCCATCCAGTTACAAAGTTTTTTCTTTTAAACCAGCTAAAACCAGTTCTCTGAAAGAACAAAACTGTGGAGGCGAAGTTACTGCTTTTCTTTACGTTGTCATCTATATCAAGTAAATTCGGAAATGTCAACTTTTCAAACAGAATTGCACCCACATGAGATGAAGTCATATGTTCATATTTGACCGTGGAACAGAAAGGCCTTCTCTTGGTGTTGCAGTGGTTGATACTATCCATCTGGCTGAAATTCACACATTTAAAATGGCATCATGCAGGTCAGTCTCTCTTTAATCACGAAGTATTTCCCAGTATTGTAATGAGGGAGAGCGATGTGCAGGTACTGAGCAGCCACAGCTCCCACCGACGGCTCTGAGAGGGACACGTGTGCGGAGCCTTGGAAGACTGAACTTCGTAATACCCTTCTGAAGTATCACAGTTACACTCTGAAAAGCTAACAGCACTCCGGGGTGTGGTTTCACTGCCTTCCGTGAAACATGTTTTCCTAAACTCTCGGGTTACCGTTCAGAAATGGGATTTTGGCTTCTTAGTCACACTTGGGGACTCCTGGAAATCTGGCTACTGGCTCGTATGTGACTCTGTTAATGGATCAGTGGAGTTTATCGCAGCGTGAGCTTTCCGGAACGTGCCTCTGCCCTGTGCAAGCCTTCTTGGTCTGGGCCGTGGGGGTGAGGGTAATGCTGGGGCACAGCACGGACCTGCACGGTGGGTCAGTCTGCAAGCACGAGGGATGACCTGGCCAGGCGTAAGCTGGGTCCAAACCGTGACTTCAGGCTGCCCCATTCTCTGCAAATATTCTGGTTTCTTTGGGAAGGAGGCTGTGAGGAGCGGCCCCCTTTCATTTTGTCCTACATGCCACAGCCCTGGGGAATGGATGGTGTTCTCCCTTCCCATTTTTTGTCTGAAAGCTCTTGCAAAAGATCAAGGTTAGTGCTGTGCTAGCCCTTTGAACTGGGAGAACAGTGCTGCTCCGCAATGTGCCGGTGGGGGACCGTGCACTGACTTCTTGAAGGATGCGCTGGCAGCCTGCAAGGCGGGCAGGTCAGGAGCGATGCAGGTTTGGAGGTTCATGTATTAGCGCATCAAGACCATGACTTGACTCTTTTCCTTTGTTGTTAAATATTAAACTTAATTCTGGAAAAAAAAAATCAGATTCTTTGTGTTGTACGGATGTTCTAGTTCAGTAGTTATAACTTTTACATCTGAGCTACTATTTCAATTAAAAAGACATAGGAAGGCCTTCAGAGGAATGATGGAGAAGGACGTCTTTCCTGCAGCACATAATACACAGCTGAGAGCAGAGAAATAACAGTGTAATTAGTTTCTATACTGGTGGGTCAAATATATGAGAATACAAAGCCACCCACTCTAGCTACAGGAGATTAGGTGCTAGCACAGCGGAGATGAAAACTTTGATCATGGTTTAAGTCAATAATAGCGGAGCTTGTCTTTGTGTCCAGCCATCTGGACAAGGAGCTGCTAGCAAATTATTTCAGGTGAAACTAGTGCAAATAAGAACAGGATTTTGTTGGTTTGTGGGGGTGGATTTTGCATAAGATAAAGATCGTTGAAGAATTCTCTGTAAAATGGAGCTTTTGATCATGCACAATGTAATCAGAGTTAGGGTTTTCTTATTTTGGGGGCTTTCTTTGTTATGTTGGGTCAACATTAGGACTAAATCCTTATTTACTTGATTTGCAAGCTATTCTCATCGCTGAGATCACTTGTATGAGTTATATGATGTCCTGTCTCATAGTAACACTTGCTGAAAAACAACTTACACCAGTTCAATAAAAACTGGTCATGTATTTAAAACCACCTCAATTGGTGTGGTGGGGAAGGGATGTAGGTGACTTGAACAAAATATATTTCTCTTCACTGGTGGGGAAAGAAGCCTCTTATGAAAGTAATGTTTGTCATTTTATGTCCTTCAGGTATTTTTATTAACATTTCAGAAGTCAGATTAAAATAATACAGTTCAAGTTTCTGACTCAAGCGCAGTTTGGCTCCTAAATTAACATTGATTTCTTTCTGCAGGGTAATAGTTTACTATTAGGTGCTGCAAACTGCTGCGCAGTTACTGTGTATTTCAGAAAAACATCGCTCATATTGAAACATGTCAAAACTGATTATAATGTTCCTTCATGTAGATGGCATTCTGCTGCCACAGCACATAATCAAGGGCTTTGGCAACATGAAACAAGGTCTTGTATTTGAAGAAGTTGGAGTATTAGTGCTCAAGCTATTTCTTCAACTAATAAGGAGGACATTTTTCATCTTAAAGAAAATCTCTGCTTCGCTTTGCCAAGTGATTTTTGTATTTGGGGGAGGGGGAGTAGTGTGGCGCACCCTGTGTGTGCCGGTGGTGCGGTGCCGATGTGTCAGGACAGCAGCCTGTGAGTGAGTTGCCTCCTCTCTCCGTAAAGGTCTGGGGCTGGCCAGTGGGATACGAGGCTGCGGGACAAGGATGCAGCTTGGCTCCGTCAGTGGGAGAGGAGGTGATGCTCCAGCCTAACACCAGTGTTGCTGCTGCAATGGCCCAGCTTTTGGCTGCAAAGGCCAATTAAGAGCTTAGGACACCAAAAAACACCTCAGATTCTTTCTTCACTATGTGAAGAGTGTCTCCAACACCAATCTGTGAGCCACTTGGAGGAGGTGGAGAGCTATTAACGCATGTGTGCACAAATCCTTTCTCAAGCACTGTTCCCTTGGGAAGCGGTGTGTCTGACCTAGCTATTAAAAGATTGTTTCTATTATTCAAATCTGGATGTTATTGTTTCAGAAGCCTATGGGTGCTGATTATTTGTCGCTTCTGCAGTGGTTAATTCTGAGGGCTGCCGTGATTACCCATTTGAAAGTAATCTCTGTTCCTCATCCCCAGAAAAAAAAAAAGTCCTTGAAATAAAAATAACTGTACTAAATTTGCACATATTTGCACTCTGCCAGTAGTTACAGGTCGGCATATTGTATAATTATGGTATATAAGTAAATACGGTTCATTATGTTTATGCATGTCTGGGAGACTGTGCTGTTACAAATAATAGAGCATCCATGACTCGCTCTCCTAATATTGGTGAAAAATATTGTCAGCGATATATTGTTGATGGTTGTTGCAAAGATACAGTGTAAAGGCTTCCAGTCATTGCTGCTGAAAGTGTGGGCACCGGCTCATGAGTTAATGGACAAAAAAAATTAATGTGGAGTTTTTTTCTGTAGCTTTTGTGTACTTTTCCACTTGCGCTGTCATTGAAAAGTCAAAATAAGGTCACAGTAAGATTCTGGACACCTCTGTGCATCCACCTCTGGTGAAGCTGCTTTTCTTGCAGCTCTTCCCGCCAGCATCAGCATCTCGTTGGGGCTGGCTTCCCAGGGCGCAGCGCTGGCTCCCCGCAGGGTCCATGTGTGGCTCCGTATCATCTGCGGAGGTGCTAAAATTTCGAGTCTGCAGGTGGGATATTAACTACCTCAAACCTGATGGGGTGCGAAGCAGGGAAATGCTGGTAGTGGCTGAGGAAAAGCACTGCTGGGGAGCCAGTCCTGCCTGGAGGGAACGCTTTCTCCCAACCCTGAACCACTGCTAGCTCTTCAGCCTCCAGGTGATCCCACTTTAAATACCAGCTAAAATATGGTTCGGGAAAATTGAAGTCTTAATATGATATGACTCACCTCTAAAGAGCTTATGCATTTCAAGAAGCAATTTGAAGTATACGGCAGGCTGTGTAAGACTCCAAACTAGAGCCAAAATTAATGGAGAGCTCTTCAGCTTCCAGGAGTGTTCACTTGCCCAGATTGCTCTTCAGCAAAAACAATTACTTAAAATAGTTCTTGTAATAGTCAACACATTGTAAAGCAATATTTCTCCTTGTAATTGTAGTATTCCTTCTTGCTGTTGGTCTATGACTTAGCCTTCCCTGTCTCTTGCAGGCACGGTGCCTTTGAGGTGATAGTCTAAAGGGGTTTGGAGTGCAGCTGGTGACACCAGCTGGGGTCATGAAAAGACAAGTCTGAACAGTGTGCCAGTCTTGCAAAGCTCTCCATCCCTTGATTTCTTTTTTTTTTTTTTTTCTCCCAGCAGCAGTCATTGCTGCTTTGAAATGGTTCTGCAAAAGAAATCTGTTTAGCATAACTTGTGAGTGCACGGGTACGGCTGTGATGCTGCGCAGCGATGGTCCCCGTCGGCTCCTACCCTGACTACACTCGGCATTTCAGCTCAACATCCAGTCCCTGATAAGGCTGTAATGATATTGTTACAACTTGTTTGTCCCCTGGTGAGATTGCTAAATTAGGTTTTAATAACTTCTGCAGTTTGGCTGGTATTAGCGAGTGTGTGTAGGCACTAGATCTGAGCTAGGGGAGCTTTGAGAAGCAATATTTCTGCTTTTATAGTTTAAAACAAAGCAGCGCTGTTGACACAGAAGAAAGGAAAAATTGCCAGCATCATTCTTCAGGCATTATAATTCGTAAAGCTGGTTCTCTACGTGTTTTCTGCCTCTTCTCAAATAAAACCAAACTATTTTGAGGCTGCTGTGACCTTTTTTGGACCTTAGAGTTGTAGAGCAAACACAAGCATTGGCGATGAAAGCCCTGATGCCTTGCAGGCGTGGCAGCACTCGGTGCCGCTTCCCGACCACCAGCAGCGCGACGGACCGCGTTGCTTCCGTTGCTTTGATACCTGTCACATGTTGCACGCAAAGATCGTGATAGTGCATTTGGAAGTGACTTTTTCTGAATTTGTGAACTGAATCCTTTCAGTCTAGAAATTGCTCTCTCCAGCGTATTTTGAACAAAATTCTGTTTAAAATCAAATGTCTCAAAATTCAGGTGCTCTCTGCTTCTGCACCAGGTATTGTTAATGGCAAAAGAGAATCTCAAGAAAAAGAGAAGATCAGGAATTACCTTCCAATGCACCAATTAAACATTTAAGTGGGGAAATCCCAGTATTGCAGACATCTCATGTAAAGTCAGGTCTGCATCCAAGTGTTGGCTTGCCATCTATTGCCTCTTCTTGAGAAATCCGTGACGTTCTTTGGAAATGAGCAATTGTAACAAGAATATTAAACGATGGCCAGGGACAAACTGCGAAGCCCTGGCTGTTTCTGGGTGTTTGTAAATGGCTTTCATTTTTTGGCTTTGGTCTTCCTCAGCACAGCATCATGTTCATTGGCTTTTAGCTGTTGCAATACCACAACTGAGAAGGATGAAATTACTTTAGATGGACAATCTTATAAATAAATCTGAGGGGGGAGAAGAGAGGGAGGAGAGAAAGAGACCCCTGAGATGCATTTGCTTCAATACAATACCTCCTTTGCCCCAGCCAGCTCCTGTCCCATGGAGCTGCTGATTGAAACCATTGACACAGACGGAGCATGCAAGTAGAAGTAAAACATAACTCACAGTAAAGAGGTTCTCTTTTGAATTAATATGGATATATCTACTCCAGCAGAGCCCCTCTTTGGGCTAGCAGGAGGTCTGGGAAGCCCCTGTCAGAGTTGTACTGAGTTTTATTTCTGTAATTTTATTTCTAAACTTCATTTTCAATTGCACAAACTTTTCCAGAGAGTGTTTGAAAGCAGTTAGTATTTCTGTGGCTTATTGCTTTTAGTTAGAAAATCCACTTTGGACTTGACTCTGCGTGCGTGTGTACTTGTCACCTATCAGTATAGATTGTCCTGTTTCTATCAGCTTACATCTGCCACAGATTACTGGGGAGGGGGGAGAAACCAAAAACCCTTTATGTAAACTTCACTTCTTTTTAATATAGAGCAATAGCTTCTAGACCTTTTATGGCTCTTTCTCATTCTTCATGAGATACATATGTATATCAGCTATAACACACTGTCAGTGAACAGTGGTTTTCAATCAAAAAGACTGTCAGTAAAGCTGATTCACTAACAAGAAAGCTGTCAAGCTGTGACAGCTGCTGTCTTTGCAACCCCAAACAATCTGTTCAGTGCTAACTCTGACTTATGCTTCCATTTATTATACGGTAGTAATGAGTTCTGTCCTTAGAAATACCATTTTGGTGAGTTCACCTAGCTACTTTGTTATGTATGTAGCATATATCAAATTGGATCCAAGGTGTATGTGATAAGTTTTCTGCAAAGTTGTTCTGCTTCTGTGTTTTGAATTATTTTTTTTAATTCGAAATCCACTTTCAGTACTTACCGCATTTTTGTAGTTAAGTGTGAACCTAGAGATGTCATTACTATTGTAAGCTGAGAAGAGTATAATTTTTTTCCCCTTGTGTTGAAAAATGGCATATAACCTCAAACACAACGCTAGTGCCTACAGAAATGAGTAAAGGAATTTGCCATTATAGGAACTGTTCTGATGCTTAATAATCCCAAGATCTTGGGGACCACAAAAATGCAGCCCTTAGGAGGAACAGAGGAGTCAGGCTGATGCTGCTGTCCAGATGCAGAAGCCAGTATTCAAATTGTCAACCTTTTCTTTTAAAATAGAGAAAGAGCACCTTGACAGTCTCCTTACGCATTCTCTTCCAGCAATAGCTTACCCGACCTAAATCCCCTTGCTTCAGTTTTGGTTGATTATTGCTCGCCTGGCCCATAAAGGAGATGGGGAAGAGCAGATTCCTTTTTTCATTCTGTCTTTGCATATTTCGTGGTGCAGTGTATCCCTCAGAAATAGTCTTTTCCCGCTCTGCTAATCCCAATTCCTTTTGCTTTTCTGAACTTTTGGTATTTCAGCTGAGGCCACACTAGTGCCCCATAAAGCAGGTGCTTTGCACCACAGCAGGTAGAGAACGATCTTCTATAAGCCAATTGTTGTCTGAAGTCATCAGATGAGGATAATAAACTTCATCAAAGACCTGCATAAAGCAAATGATGATGAAACTGTTATTTCTGAGACTTTAGAGAGGTCCTGGGAACAGAGGCTCTGGGTGCCTGTTGTTCAGAGGGAATTGGCAGTCGCCTGGCACATCTCCAGTCCCCAGACGAGTGCTGGAGCTGTAACAAGATGTGTTCGTACCTGGGAGACAACCTGAGGAGGGTGACAGCTACCGTGGATTCATCAACAGCAAATCACGTTGTCTCACTAATTCCCATTATCGCGGGGAAGGCAGAAGATGTCATGTGTTGGCATTCGTAAGCTTTTGACATGTGGCACTTACAGGTGCAAGCATGAGAAACATGGATGAGAAAAGATGTCCAGGGGGAGGGTGCAAAACTTTTTAGAGAACTGTCATCAAGGGGCTTCTGGCCAGGCCGGAGGGGCGTGGGTCCCCAGGGTTTGTGCTGGGTCCGGCGGGCAGGGCTTTGCTTGGTGACGGTGTTGTGTTTTCAGGTAGGGCCACGCCGCAGCGGGGTGGTACGGACCCGCGCCACCACGAGCGGCTGGGTGGCCTGGGCACCCGCGGGGGCGGCGCTGAGCGCGGGTAACGCATGCACAGCGCGGGGTCTCGTTGCCCTTGACGTCTCGTGCCTGCCTTACCTGCTCTGGCTCGCTGGATGTGCTGCGGTGAGGCTCGAGCAGGTCTCTCGCTGCAATTCTGACCTACTCTGAGGTGGTTTGCATTTTTGTTCCAAACTTTCTTTCCTTGGAAAACTACCAGCTTGGTTTAATTCACTTTCTCCTCAGCTTTACTGCCAAAAGATCTACTTAGTAATTCCTGGAATTTGTTGAAGTCCATTGCTTTTATCTTCCTTACAGGGAGAGAAATAGCAAAGTAAAAGCACTCATGTTTGTTCGCATCCAGGCTCCCGGCCAACTCTTCCTTCTGGATTGGCATCAGATGTATGAAAGCATCCCCCTTCCTCCTCCTCATTCCTTAGTATCTCTCTGGGATGCTGATACTCATTTTTCCCCTTTAACCTCCGTGCACACATTTGAATAAATTGCTGAGATAAAGGACCCGCAGCAGAGTGTGAGGGCATGTTAATTGTGCAGAAGCTTTTCCAGCAGGAACCACCGAGGGAGGGAGGTTTGCCGATGTGAGTGCTTGGTGCGGCAGCTGAGAAGCCCAGCTCTGGTAGGGTGCCCGGCTCCCCAGTGCAGACAGGCACAACGGTACATTGTCCTTCTCGTTCTCTACAGCTGCCTGACAGGAGGGTGTGGGCAGGTGGGGTTGGTCTCTTCTCCCAGATAACAAGCAATGGGACAAGAGGCAATGGCCTCAAGTTGCGCCAGGGGAGGTTCAGATTGGATCTTAGGAAAAATGTCTTCACAGAAAGGGTGGTCAGGCCCTGGAACAGGCTGCCCAGGGAGGTGGTGGAGCCACCATCCCTGGAGGTGTTTAAAAGACACGTGTAGGGACCTGGGTTAGCAGTGGCCCTGGCATTGCTGGGTTAACAGTTGGACTCAATGATCTTAAAGGTCTTTTTCAACCTCAGTGATTCTGTGGTTCTATCCTTTTTCCCCCCACGTCCTGCCATGTTGGTGCTCCTGCCCCATTTCCCAACATCCCTTTCCCAAGCTACCTCCAGCATTACCCAGAAATGTAGGTTTGCTCCTGTACGTGGAGCACTGCGGTACTTAACAGCAAGCTTGCAGGGAGTGAAATCTCTTTACCTTTCCCACTACTTCAGCCTCACAGCTGTCGCCTGAGGAGCTGCTGCCCTGCCTTTCCGTGCAAAGCTCCCCGTCGCTGGGCTTTCCTTGCTCCCTGCATGGGGCTGTGTAGTCCCTCTCAACATGCGGAGAAATGTAACTTAGAGAGTGAATGCAAAAGGGAAATGAAAATTAGACCAGTGTGCATGCCGTGTGGGAAAAGCTAACTGCAGCTGTTTCTGAGATGCCTTCTCCTGGGGGAAATGCTCTCTTAAATTTCAGAGAGATGTCCTTCACCTTCAGTCATCTGCAAGTGCTGGCTGGGGGACTTCATCAGGGGTGTCGTGCTCCGTTATACGTTGCTGAGGCTCTTCGACACTCTGCTCAGGCTCTGCCACCTCTCTAGCAGGAGACCTGCACCCCGTTAAACCCACACGTCCCCCTCAGCAGCCACTGCCCATCGGTGCCGCAGTGTCCCAGTATCACCTACATCCCAGCAAAGATGCTTTCCCTCTCTGCAGCAGGTGCAGTGCCAGGGCTCAGCAGCTGTGCCTCTCAGTCCCCCTGCATGCCACCCTGAAGGTCTTAAACCTTTCCCAAATAGATCACCTTCATGTATTTCAAAAAAGACGATCAGCAGTTCTTCTGGGTCCTGTCGATACCATATTTTATGCCATGAGACACAGAAGTTTGTTCTTTCAACTCAGGTAATTACAGATGCTTGGCCGCTCTTTGCTGATGAGAAGGTATTGATGACAACTTTTCCTACAAATTACAGCAGTAAGAGGAACAACATATAAAAAGAGGGATTATGTGACAAGAGCTGTCTTTGTTATACTTGTGTTCTTTCAAGTTGTGGGGCTTTTTACTTTTGTTTTGAAAACTCTGAAGTTCCTCTGTTCTTGCAGATCTTTCTGGGCCTCGCTCAAAGCCCACTGAAGTCAACATAAAGACTTTGACTTCAGTTAAATTTGAATCAAGCTGCACTGGCCAATGAAAGATTAAAACCAACTCCGCTGTATCAAACGCCACCAAACACTGAACACTTACATCCCCGTTTGTTTCGTGCATCTGTTCTTTCTAAATTACCAACAAGTCTTGTATGCAAATGCAGGGTTTGTGTCATGTTTGTTTGTCGGAGTTTCAACTATGCCCATGGAAGGGGCAAGTGCGATGCCACTGGGCTAGTGCAGATGTGAGATGCTCCTGACCCTGCCCTCCAGCTGCTCTGGTGTACGTTATGAGGTCCCCGACCACAGGGAGCACACAGAGCTGAGGTTTTTGTTTGTATTCTGAATTCGTATATGGTGGCAGGACTTGTTGTATCGAATGGGACGTAGCCATTCACAAAAAGATGGAGAGTCACACTGGCTGGGCTGGGTAGCAGGGGGGCATCACCCCGCCGACAGTGCAGGGGCTGTTTCCACCCAGCTCTGCATCCAAAGGTGTTTTGGTGTGATGCTGTCAATGCTTGGTCACAAATATTTGTGTAGTAACTGTGGGGAACCCAGGTGGCCTGGCCTCGGGATGGGGAGCAGGTGCTGACGCTCCTGGAGCTGCCCCCGCGAGCTGCTCCGGAAAAAGGGTTTGTCTTCCCACGTTGGAGCAACACCTTTAACAGGATAAAAATACATTTACGGAGCTACCTTAAAGGGGATATGATTAGAAAAATGCTTTGCTGGAGAATAGAAGGATTAAATAGATGAAGCAGTAAGATAAAGCCTGATGGACAGGAAAACAAAAGCAGTCATTCCACCTGTGCGCTAACTTGAATTTTCTTATGTAGCTCCCTCA
This sequence comes from Ibycter americanus, assembly GCA_035590275.1. Lineage (NCBI taxonomy): Eukaryota > Metazoa > Chordata > Aves > Falconiformes > Falconidae > Ibycter > Ibycter americanus. Next base: position 34,928,625 of record JAVJGI010000032.1, on the reverse strand, counting down.
AGGTCTTTGTTTGCTTTGCTGGTTCTGGGAGGTTTTGTTAAGTTTCTTCCTCTTCTTTCTTATCGCTCAAATACTTGTAAGGCACATTGTTAAGAATTCCTGTCTGCTGGCCTATTACTTATTAAGTATTATTTGGTGTGGCTGGTTTTTATTTTTTCTTCGCCCATATGACAATTACTTGCGGATTTTAAGCTTTCCTCTCAACACTGGGAGGTTTTATATTCAAAAACATAAATTGCACAGCAGCCGGTGATTTTGACGGTCTGTTATAATGCAATCCATTAGCTGAGGGAGACGCATGTTTCAGAAAACTCTGATGCACCCTGCGACATGCCAAATTACACGCAGGGAATGCTTGAGAATCCGCTCGTTTTCTGACAGCCAGCACAAGGCACTTACACAATTGTTTAATTAATCAACACTTCAAGTATACTGTTTTGTAAAGTTAAACCCTGAATGGGAAAGGGAAAAGTAGAAAAGAGATTCTGGGTTGCATCTAGAAATGCAGGAGCTGAACTGGATTCTTACTGATGCCTTGTATGTTGGCATGTAAATTTATGTATATGTACATGTCAAGATCCCACTGAATTCGGTGCTTTTTGATAAGTCATCAAGAAAAGATGGAAAAAACAGCTTACTAGTTTCTTAGCCCAGTGATTGTTAAAGGCATATCTCTCAAATGTTGCCACACACCAGAAGTTTCTGATATGAAGAGGCATTTATTAAACCACTCCATTACTTTGGGAATAGGTAGGACTGATGCTCTGAATAAATCAGAAAAATTAAATAATCTAGACTATTGGGAGACCATCTTAATTCTAGAAAGTGCAGGTAATGCTGTCTCACTTGCAAAGATTTCTTACTTTATTTGTAAAGCACTATGTGTGTGTGTATATAAGTGAATATATTTGTGTATTGCTCCTACCTGCTTTTCTGGAGCAGAGAACAGATCTCAGGAAACCTTTTCTCTTACCTGAAAGTCTTTGTCTTGACACGCTGGAGAGCAATTTCACTAACAAAAGACTGCGTTAGGACGCCAGATTAAAATCTGATGAAAACTGGAAAAATAAAAGACTTTTTTGACATTTACAATTAATGCCACAAAAATGTTAGTTTAATCAGACAATATGGTTAATAACAAAGGTGAAATTGGAAGTTGCCAGCCCTGAATGCTAGTGTAAAAGTTAATAAATTCAGCTCATAATCATTATGCACATGCTAGTTATAATAATTTACTGTCCATACCAAATCTTTATAAGCATTGTAATTAAATATAAAATGCACATTAGAATTATAATGAGTAATTAGGGCAACATAACTAATGTGCATAAAAGTCCCGAAGCTCATTAAAATGTTAAAAGATGAAACCTGTTCTAGCCGGAGTTTTTTTGCACGCTTTCTGGGCCTGTCTGAATGCCAGTGTATTGCGCTCATTGTTGTAGCTGTTCCTTTAGACATTTAAAAGCAAAACGAAAATATTTGGGTAGGAAACCAGATTCAGCAGTACTTTGCGTCGTTTCTGGATGGAACACAAGTTGTAAAATTTGGTTTCCCAGCACAAACGTCTGACTCATGCGAACATGTTGGTGATATCAGATGAGCAGAAACTGAGCAGAAAGTAATTATAGAGCTCTTTTAGTGCAGGAGTGGGAGATGAAGATGATCGTTTTCACGTCTTTCTCATTAACACGCTGGGAGGGAGTTGGAGTGCAGCGAGTACTCAGCACCATCACACGAGACTTTAATGGGGGTATTTATGGGAACTTGAATTGTTTCACTGAAATCAAAGGGGATGTGTGCACACGGGAGCGTGCATACGCACTTGAGGTAGTGCTTATCTATCCTGCAGTCCCTGACGTGTCCCCCCGAGGCTCACACACTGAGCCGAGAGAGTTCCCTGATGAACTCATGCCACGTTTGGTGTCAGGATGGGAATAATTCAGTTGTCACATCAGCCTTCTTGCTGATGCTACGTTGTGCTCCCGTTCTGTGTGGTGCGTTTTTCCTCTTACCCCTAAATAAGGAGGAAAGCAGGTGGCTGTACGTTTCCCGTGCTCTGTCAGCAATAACTGACGTACCCTGGACGCGCGGTGGAGCTCGGTGGAGCAGAGGCACGCCGCGGGTTCCTGGGTGAGACGTGTGTGACTCCCACCATGTGACACCAAACCCGCGGCGGCATCGTGCAGCCCCTCCTGGCACACGTCGGGTCCGGTTCTCTTCCCTCGCACACTTGCCATGTCACGTCCCTCTGGTGGGGGTACATAAACAGCTATTTTGGGTCAAGAACAGCTTTACCTACTGAGCCGTTTCATGTAGGGACAAAAGCGAAAGGGCATTGGTAAGACTCCAGTTAAGCCGAGTCTCTCAGCACCCACTCACAAAAGCCTTTCCCAGTAAAGCACTTACACATATTTCAGAAAACGATATTGAGCAAGTTCCAGTAATTTATTTTCAAGTCAGAAATGAAGCATTTAAAGTGCTCTGCTCCATAGGGATGAACTGTGGGAGAGGACTAGAGAGAGTAAACCTACAAATACAAGTCACCAAAGCCCAGTACTGCTGACAGATAAATGTAATTGTAATTTTTTTCATTGTTTTCTTTATATAACCATTTTTTAGGAGAGATAAAAATGACAAATACATTTAAAATTATTAGACTTACACAAGGTTTTCTTGTTAACATCACTGTTTTATTTTACCGCAGCATCTTCTGTCAGCCGGCTACCTTTTCTCTTGCAGCCTCCCCCTCGGGAGCTCCCTGTGGCTGTCACCCCCTTCCTTGCTCACGTAGGCTCTGCCAGCCCAGTGGTCCCACTGCCTCCTGATGCTCTGTATCCCTGAGACAAGGTGTTATCTTCTTGCTTTCTTGCGTGTTTGTTATTATTATTGTTATTATTTGTAACGAAGCGCTCTGCATGCACTCAGCAGCACACCTGTGTGGCTGCAGTGCAGCTGGGACCTCTTCCCGTGTCCCCGGCGAAGGGGGAAGCCTGGCCAAGCCTCCCTTCGGCCACGGATTCTGTTGTGTTGAATCTTTAGCCGAAATCTCTCTTACTTGGCCAACTGTAATTACTTTTATTTAAAATTTATTAAAGCTGCTTTTGCTTTTTACCTTTTTAAACTTTCATTAGGTCATTAAGCCTGCATCCATCTGTATTTATCCCTTGCCTTCTATTGCGTGCTCAGGGCTTTCGCTAGCGTCTGTTTGATCAATCAGCTGAGCAGAGCAGGATTGCATCAGTGATGATACCGAACGATTTTCTCTAATAGTTTAAGTCATCATTATTGAACTCCTGGATGAATACATTTTCCTAGGTGGCCAGTCCTTGCTATTGATTTCCTAAGCAGCCATACAAACCCGAGAGCAGCTGCCCATGACTGGGGCGGTGGGCGATGGGGGGCATTACCTGCTGCAACACAGGCAGCGATGCTGGCGGCGCTGGGAGCGTTCCTCACGGTCCCGCAGGAGGCATCTAATTGCCATTGGGATTGAGCAGGGTTTAAACTATCCTCCTCAGTAATTCAGGAGGGTCAGATCAGTCCCTCGGTGGGGAGGGGAGCACACTGTGAGCCCCACCCCGTCCGTACCACCCTATAAAAGGGTGTTGGCAGAGGCTTGGCAGGTCTGTTGGTGATACAAGAGAAAATAAAGCAAGCTGTAAAGAGCTGCAGGAGGATCTAATGCAGCGGAGGTGATCAGGCAGGGATGATCCGTGCCGCTGAGCCCTGTCACGGGGGGTGGGAACAGGTGGGGGAACCATCACCATGTCTGTTTCAGGAATTTTCTAAATTCTTGAGGTGCTACTTGGGAGGGGAAATCCTGTTATTTTTTGTACGTTTATTGTAACTTCTCCCAAACACCTGCCAGTCAGCCCCGGCTGGAGGTGGGATGTGGTTACCCTCCATCCCTCTCTTCTCCTGGATGGTTTGGCTGGTCTTGCGCATCCCCGCTGCACTGGGCAGCTCTGGGGTCTGGGAGATCGTTCCCCAAAAAACCAATATATATTGGATAACAGTGAGGGCAGAATTGAACTAAACCTCTGAGCACTTGTTAGCATAATATATTGAGCTTTCCTCTTGCTAAATTATAGGTATTTAGATCAATACAGTATTCCTTCTGACTGCTATGACCTCAAAATCTTTTACACAGGAGAAAACACAGGCAGCCCCAGCAGTGTAACTGCAGCATGACTGACAGAAATAAGATCAAAACACAAATTTCTTGTCAAAAATAAGTCTTTGCTCATTACATGGAAAAATATTTTAAAATACATGAAATAGTGGAGGCCTGAGAATCTCTTCCCATGTCTCTTTCCAGAAGAAACCTGAGCTACGAGAACAGCAGATATTTAGGTGTGTCATCTCATCTGGAGTTACTTGGTCTTCCACACTGCTGGAAGTGGCGGGGTTGGGTGGATTTTGGGCTCAGCACATTCCTAATCAATGTGCCAGAAATCTGCCTGCATTGCATCGTTTGTTTCTATACTATGAACAAGAAAATAAACTGACAATGAAAAATCTAGGAGAATGGTGACTCTGAGCTGTCTTCAGCTTGTGGTTTTTATACCAGTATTAACTGGGGATTTCCTAGAGCAAAGAGTATTGATTTTTATGTTTATTCTGAATAAACAGAAGCTGAAATCCTTCTGAAAGGGAGAGCCAAGAAAACTTCCTTTTCAGAACTTTTCCAGTATTTTCCCAAACAAAACTCCGCCTCACCAGACAGCAAAGCCAGGAGTGGTGATTTGTAGCTGGGATCCAGCCGGCATCCCCTTACCAGCTGCACTGGGAGCACGGCGCCTGGGGCCCCTGCCTGAAAAAGCATTGGCAAGCTGTACGTTTTTATGGATCATTTAATTTTAAAATTTATTACCAGCGATGTTCTGAAGCTTTTTTTAAAAAAAAAAACAACAACAAAACAAACCAACCAAAAAGCCCCCAAATGACCAAACACAACCAAACCAAAATAATAATCCACCAGAAACCACAAAAGAGCAAGTGAAAGGTGAGAAGGCCGCACTGAAGAGGCATGAAGGTGGTACCTTTTAGAAAATAACTTTCTATGTGACTCAGGCCTTTGCTGGTCTTTTATTTACTCTTTCTGCTTAGCTCAAGAGAATTGAATATGGTCAGGGGAGTGCGCGCACAATGCAGTATATTAACAAAAAAAACCCCTAAGTTTGAAATTAATAATCCTACCTACTCTGAATTAGAAAAAACCAAATATTTTCACTCCCTTTGCATAATGCAGAAAAATATTTGCCTCTTACTACAAAGCTTTCCAAGGAGCCGCTGTGCAGTAACACGGAGAAGAGGCTGGATAAAGTACTGTTTCCTGCTATTTAAGGGTTTGCAGACCCCGTGGAACCCGCGGGGTGGTCCCGGCTCCTGTCTTGCACAGGGCGAAACCCACCATCATGATAAATGTTCCCAGTGTCTGTCAGCACCTGAAACACAAAACCCGCAGTCACAGAAAAATCTTCCCAGCATCTTTCAATGGTGATGGAAATACATGAGATATCAATAGCTTAAACTCAGCTTCCAGGTGATGAAAGCTTGCCCAGTGTATGGATCCAGTGCGTTATTGCAGTACCTTTCCTAGAATTTCTTTCTGGTGTTCCCCAAAATAGATTGTATCTACTTATGCCTGCCATGTTCGGTTCATTCCAGGGGCAGCAAACCTCCGTCCTTCCCCAGGGCAGGTTTCCTGGCACTTCTAGCAGACTGTCCCATGGAGCAGGCACCACTGGAGATTGTCTCAAAACATGGGAGAGCTGTGACAAAAATAAAAGGTTATCTGTGAAGGAGAAGTGTGGGGCAGCATCCACCTGCGGGTGCACAGATGTAAGGTGGGAGCTGGGCTGACGCCACAGAAACCCTGGGGGGCAATGGGGGAAGAAACCCCTGTGAAGTCGGCAATGGCAGGATGTCATCGCGGGTAGGAGAGCATCACGTGCGAACCATGCAGAGCGACCTCCCTGCTCCACCTGGCAGCATCTCCCTGGTGGTGCTGCATCCCGTGTCAGGCACGCACGCTCAGGCAAAGCGTGGGTGAACTGGGAGGGCTTCCAGGTACCACAAACATCACACATGTTTCTTGGGAAATGTGATGGCTGAAATGAGGGACAACGAATGGAGTTTCTTTTAGGCGGTGTTTATTTAGGTAAATGAGGACTGAGAGAATGAGTGAACAAGTCCTTAAATGGGTAAAAGCTTTCTTCAAAGAGAAATTCAGACTTACTCTTCATATCACCAGGGACAAAATAATTAAAACTGCAGCAAGGTGCATACCTGCAACTGTGCAGATAAGCAAGTGCCAGCGTGTTGCCACCCTGCAGGCTGCGGGTGTCCCTGGAGCTTTGGAGCCTCAGGATGGAGGGGTCTATTGGGGCCACCTGGTTGGGCTGACCCTGCTTTGGGCAGGCGGGTGGACCAGGTCCCCCCAGTAAACCAGAACCACAATGTCAGACAGGTATGGGGGTAACAGGGAAACAAGGTGGCATTTCTCTGAGTGCCAGGGGTCTGGGGTCAGTGTTCTGCAGCTGGGAGACCCGGGACCTGCCTGCTGAGGGTGGTGTTCCCCAAGAGCTCAGCAGCACATCTGGGCCAGCCTCAAACATGCCAGCCATGTGTGAATTAATGGTGGAGAAATGTCCCAGGTGTTCTCTTGCAGTGTTTGTGTCTTTCATACAACTTGAGGGAAGCGGTGGGAATGCTGGTAGGCAGCACCTGGTCCCAGGGTGGGTGGAAACCCCGTGTGAGAGGCAGACCTCCTCCCAGTCATCATCCAGCTTTTGGCAGCCTCCATTGACCATGTGCTCATGCAGCAGACTTCCATTTTCTTCCATTGTTCAGGTGATGCTTTTGTATGGTTCATCTTGCACAATTTTTGCTTTTGTGTGGTTCACCGTGGACATTTTTAGTTGTTATTCTTTCGAATGCTTCAGAAGCGCAAGCTGAGCTACGAGCTTCGTGGGGCTCTGAGTAGGTGCTGGTACCATGTGGTGCTGTAGGAGCAAAGGGAAAATGTGACCAATTCATAGTTCTCTGTGTGATCAGTCTCTCTCAAAGTTATTTTTTAAAAGTCTTGGTTGCACAAATTGCTTCATTTCTCAGGAAAGAGTAAGCTTTCTATGTCCCTGTGAATTTTATGGAGTAACAAAAAAAATAAAATATCTGATTTTATTCTTATGCAGATTATGGAGAAGCAGTCATCCAAATTGGTTGCAAATTAATTATCCACTTGAAATTTTAATGTTACCAGTTGAAAGGTAATGAATTTATTGATTGGTCTGATGTAATTATTGGGGAGAGACAGTTGAGGCAGAGTGCGTGTTTGCCAGCTATGGGAAATTGCAGCCTGCCTGCGTGGCTCAGGGTAGGATGTGAGCAATGGGCAAAAGAGAACCAGTTCTGTGTTTAACACCACCCAAAATGTCCTCACGCGGTTTTGTCAAACACTGAGACTTGTGTGTAAGTGCTGAGAGCACGTGTTTGCTTTCCCTGGGCTGTGGCAGCTGGAATCCCATGCAATGTCCTACACATCTGGAACAGCAGCCGTTGGTGGTGGTGGTGAAGGGCGGGTGTGCCATAAGATGTGCAGCGGAGCTGACCCGCCCGTGTGGGGAACTGGGTGTCACTCTGCTCTTACATGTGTATGATGGCTCTTTAGCGTGTCTGGTTCCCGTAAAAGATTATGGTCTCTTAACATGACGCGCTGAGCGATGGGTGAGATGGGGAAAGAAGCAGATGAGAGGCAGTCAGCGTCTCACATGAACGTAAACACCTTAAAGCAACATCTGGAAAACTGCTTGGGAAAAAATAAACAGATTTTTATTTATATGTTCTGTGGTTTTGTTTTTATACCGTTTTTATGATGCACATAAATTATTGTTTAAAAACGGAAAATGTAAAAGAAATTCCAGGGAGAAGACAATTGTTGTTCAGCCTTTCCTTTGATAATCTCTTTCCTGAGGAATTTGTTGCCTTTTATTTTCAGCTTAGGGCCGCCTTTCGCTGGCAACTGGAAAAACTGACAATGGCTTTTTATCTTTATTTGTATCTGTAGTTCTAAGCTTAAAATGTTTATTGCTATTTACAATGTTTGCTATTTAAAAAGACAAAATATATTTACTGAAACAACTCTATATCCAGTGTAATACTGGAAAAGTCACGCTGTTATATGGCGTTTATGGTGGGCTCATAAGTGCAAAGGTAAGTTTGTTCTTTAATATGCAAAACAAGATCTCAAAACCCATCTGAGCCTGGGGGGGTTCTGGGGCGTTTGCAGAAGATAAGTGATGCCGGCCCTGCTTCGCTTTGGACCCTGTACGCTGGATGCTGCTGTACCCCCCCCGCCCCCAGCTGCGGGACCCCGCAGCCTCTCAGCTGGCACCGGTGTCGGGGCCTCATGTGTTTTTTTCCAGTTCTCAGGTTTTAAATACATCTTGTACGACACTAACACTTATAAACAGTTATACTTTATGTTGAGCAACTGAGTTGGAAAACCAGCTTTTTTTCAGTATGGGATTGATCTCTTCATGTCTCAGTTGTGTTTCTTACCCCAGATACACAGAATATATATGTCAGAATCTGCTGTGTGGGATAATTTTTACAGTGCTGGAAGAAAACATGATTGAATGTGAATCAAGCTGGAAACGACGCGCCAGGCTGAGAGTGACGTAGAGCGTGCTGAAGAGAAGCGGCGTTAAATAATCTGCATATCTAGATGCAAATATCCATTTTACAATTCTTTTTTTTCAGTTGCCCCCACAATTCAGGAACTTAAATCCAGCGGTGTGGTGCTTGGAGGGAACGGACTGATACGGTGCGAAGGTGCAGGAGTTCCTGCCCCGGTCTTTGAGTGGTACAAAGGAGAGAGGAAGTAAGTAGCCGGCGCTCGCCGACCCCTCGTGCTGCTGGGGATGCTGCCCGCCCACGGGGACCAGGGTGGAAGAGAGAGGAGACCGCCAGGCTGGCGTTGTCCCCCGTGATGACAAGTCCAGCAGGCTGTCCTGAAATTAATGCCGGGCTTTAAACAGCAGCCGCTTGGCGGTGTCGGCTACCAACAGCCGCGCTGCGCGGCTTCTAGGGGAGTCCGGCTGCTTCCTTGTGGTCGTGGTTTCGGTGCTCAAAACCGAGGTGTAAGCAGGCTGTCCGTGGCCGCGCTGTGACAGCGGTGACTGTAACAATGAGCCTAACGTTTAAACATGCTTTAGTAATTACAGCCTTTTAAGTATAATAACCAGAAAGGCACTGAAAGTCTACTAAAAGGTTTTAATTTTTGATTAAATGTATATGTTTCCTGCTGAGGGTTTTGGGAGTGGAAAGGTTGTTTCATGAACAACACTTCCAACCGAACTTTAACGTGTGCGCATTTTCACGCAGTTGTGCCATTAGTGGTCCAGGCCAGGGGTTTGCAGGCTGCAGGCTTGGGCAGAGCCACGGCACGGCATCCCAGGGGGGTCAGGGGAGCGCGCTTTGCTCCACCCCTAAAAACTGAGCCCCTGCTTTGGTTGTGTTGACAGTCAGCTGCGCTTTCAGGTCGTTAGTGCTATGTAATGATAACAGGCATCTCGGTAGGGTCATCTTTATTTTAAAACCCAGCTTGTTAAACAGGTAGATGTTTTTCTTTTTGAATAGGGAAGTTTGTTTTACAGCTCTTAGCTCACCTAAGAGCGTATTTCTGTTAGGTTTGTGCATTGGTGCAAAAGCAAGTGGATACTGTCCCTTGCTAGCAACTGTCCGTACGCACCTTCTAGCTTCTGGAATGTCCTGGCTTCCAAGTGTTGGGTTTCTCAGCTTGAACATCCCGTTAAACGTGGGAGTTGACATGACGATACTGGTGACAGTTTTCCATAGAAAGTCATCTGTCAGCTCATCTCTCACCGGCCAGCTGCTCCCCTTCAGGATCATTAGCTGCTCATCTTCCTTCGTGACTTTTCAGAGCAGTCGTAACTATTGCACTTTGACCATATCCTAAAGCGTTTTCTAAAACAATGTAATTGATCTTTACTATATGTAACAGTAAATGTTCTGCTTCTGTTAGCAAAATTCACCTGCATCCTCTTTCCAAAGATGCAGATTACATTGTACCCATGTTGGGTGGAGTCGCAGCAGAAACATATTTTATGTAGCTATTGCTGCGCAAGTTTTAGCACTCTGGATTCAATTAGTCGTTTCCAGTGTGATAATCACCTTTCTATTTATAACATTGACCAAATCCTTTCCTCCTGAGCACGTTCAGTGCCACGGCAGCAGCAGGGAAGACTAAGCAGAGCATTTCAGGACGCCAAAGTTGTGCCTTCTGTTTTCTGTTTCAGTTGTTGTATCACCCGAGGCTGGCTATAATCAGCACGAAACGTACTGACATGTTGTGTCTTACTGCTCAAATATGATGTTAAATCTAATGGTCCATCCTTTATTTTGAAACTGTTGTTGGCAGATACACTAGACATATATGACTACAAAGGTACTGGGGATCTCTGAACCTCCACCACTTGCAGGAAAGAGGAAGATATGTCCACATGGGTGGTTTTCCTCCAGTATATCCCATTTACCTCTGGATGATGGAAAGCCAGCACAGAATGAGCCTTGGACAGCTCGATTGTTGTTTTAATGCAAAGCTGAAAAGCTCTCGTAGGTAGTTCAGAGTAGCATCTGCATTATCCTGCAGCTAATTTGCAGATATACTACAGGACTGAATTTATATACTGGGAGCGCACGCCCTGCTATATTTTCTGCTAACAGAATAGAGAGAATCCCATTTGCTTCACTTAGGCTTGGATTGGGACTTTTTTTTCTTTTTTTTTTGTAGAGCAGTATGAATTGTTGAATAAATGAACAGTGGCAATTAGATCTGAGAGCCTAAGTATATGATCAGTGTCTGAAACAAGTCTTTTGGGCCTGTGAACTGTATTGTTTTTACTTAGATTAATGTAAATCCAAACCCACAGTATCCAGACTCCAGGGATCATCTCATCATAAAAGAGCCATTAAAACTAAACATAAAAGCAGTCACAGACTGCATCTAGTTAAAGCTACTGGTCGTCTTCGAGGCAAAGAGCTTGCAGGACTAATTCTGCCTTATCACCGAGCTCACAAGGGCTTGTTCGCCAGCCTCGCGCCGGCGCGGCAGCGCGCTCGCGGTGTGCTTCCCCGGCCGGCTGGGACGGGGGGATCCCAAAGCCCCTGAGCTGCGGGAGCCTGGGCTGCTCTCCAGGGAGCGCCTCCCCGCTCCCCTTGTAGCTGGGGAAAGGCGAGGAGAGGTCTCAGGGGCAGGTTTCAGATCATTTAGAACTTTATCTGTTGGAAGTGGTGCCTTGAACTCCCCACGGGGGCTGCCAGGCGGCTGCGTGGACCCCGACACGGGGAGGATGGGGTGAGCTGGGAGGGGGCTGGAAATCTGGAGGAAAAGCTAGTAAAAGCATCTTAAAATTATAAAAGTGCGTGGCTTCTAAAACTGTACAAGGATTCCCTGCAGACAGGAGAACGGCTTCACTGTGCTGACTCCCAGTTTCCGAAATGCACGGCCGTTCGGGTACGTTGTGTTACAGGGTTATGCAGAAATTAGATCTCAGACATTAAACAGCCACAGGGAAGAAGCCCGAAAGTCACCGATCGAAAAATATTAATTCCCTTATCCTTGACAAAGCAAACAAGGCTTACATTTGAAATAACAAAACTCATTATAATGGCTTAATATATTATAATAACGTGAAGGTATTGAAATATGAAACCAAAGGCAGGTGCCCCTCGGGGCTGGCACTGATGCATGATCTCCTTTGGATGCGTAGGTGTAATCTCTGGAATAAGAAGGAGATCACTCTTCCCTTTATAACTAGTGGTACAAAGCAAGCAGTAAGGTGAAGAAGTGTGTAGCGTGGCTGCACACAGCTTAAAATGCCGTTCCAGCCTGAGAAGTAACTTGATAAAACCCAGACAAGTAATAAACGCCGTGTTCAGTCAATAAGCTAAGCGGAGCAGCACACGGGAGTAATTAATTTAAAAGTAAAAGCATCTGGTTCTTACAACTGCAAATGGAAATCCTCAAAACTGCTGAGTTTATGCTAACTAATGCAGAGTCCTCAGTCCGTTAATTACGTGGCTTATTGATATGCATATCTATCTGATTCCATTTACCCCACTTCCAGTTCTGGCCCCCCAGTGCCAGGCAGTGCCTAGCAGGGATGCGGAGGGCAGGAGATGCCGTCCAAAGGGAGCTGGCCCGAGTGGTGGGAGAGGGGGAGGGGAAGGGGTCTGACCTGGCACCTGCAGCGCTCGTCCTTTCGGCAGCCTGGGGAATGCAGCAGATCACCTCGAGCAGGCACAGTTTTAATTTTTTGATACAAACGTCACCTCTGGTGGGGTGTGGGGATGGTAGAAATCCCAACACCTCATTGTTTTCTGGACCAAAAAAAAAAAAAAAGTTAAACCTTACAGCTGTAAAATAGAGATGTTGTAGTTCAAACTGCAGTTAGGGCCAAAAGGATGGAGGTGGCTGGGAAACAGCTGGTAGGAATAAGCCATAGGTGGAAGCGGAGGTATCGCTCCCGGGTCCCCTGGGAGAGGGGATGGGGGGGTTCAAACCCCCGAAAGGCAGCGGGGTGGGGTGGGGGCCGGGGCTGCAGCTCGTGCCCTTCCTGCCAGCAAAAAAATCTGGAGGGGAAAGCATCTGACCTGGGGCGTGCTGCTGAGCACCCATCTGCTCTGCCTCCCCCAGCACCACGGGCACGGCAGCGGCTGCTGCTCCGCTGGTAACGCCATCACCGGCCGCGAGCCGCGGCGTGGGAGCGTGGTGGCAGCGGGTGCTCTGGGGCGGGGGAGGTTTTTCTGCAGGAGAGGTAGAAGGAGGAGGCACAGACCTGGGCAGTTTTAGAAGCAGAACACCCAGGTGCAGAAGCACGTGCATAGGCTGGAAGGCCAGCGCCCTGCTCTTGCAAGGCTGGAGGAAAGATGAATCTTCTAACTGCAGCGTTCACCCCAAACCGGGCATTTCAGTCCTAGTTTGTTTTTTTAAAGTTTCTCACAAAGCCAGGTGTGTCCATGGGATGTGCTGTGGCCTCTCCCCAGCGATGGGCTGCACAGAGCAGACCAGAGTCTGTTACAGCAGCACAAAGTGCACAGGGGAGAGAACCCCCCGTTCGCGCAGCAGCACGGAGCCGTTGAACGGGGACAGAGGCACCCATCTAACGATGAGGCTTATTCAATCCACAGTATGCAGAAGTACAACTAATGATAGACTTGAGATGTTTGTGGGCAGAATGCTAGCAGATTGGATGTATTCCCAGGATATGTGATTATATCTTTCAATATATCTAACAACAATTGTGTATGCTAATCTGGAGCTCTGCTCCTTATGTGAAATACAAGGAATGATGAGAAACCAACTGTATCCAGGGTTTTAATAATGTGGTTACCCTTCTCATCTCCTTGTTTGATCAGACGTGGTTTACCTACAACAGCAACATTTAAACTGGTCGCCTTTCTTTGCCTCGGTGCAGTAGCAGCGCTTCTGACATGGCTTCGGAAGCAACATCAAAATACCTGCACAGTTCCTATGGAATTTGGGGTGGGAAGCTCAAAGCCAGAGAAACGGAGCCGGGTAAAAAGAGCCCTGGTTTGGCTTTTCCCCACGCTCCGTTACCTGGTTTCTCTGCAGGTTGCTGTCTCGGGATGCAGTGCTGCTGTAGCACATCTTTCCTAATTGCCAGTCTAATTTGTAGCTGTAGAGGCTGTAAAATAAACTGTGGTCACAGTCCTACGTAGTCGCCTTTCTGACTACTTAATCCTCGCCTGCCCTCCGCTGGAGGTGTGTAAGGACACAAGCAATTCCAGAGCCCGAAAAAACACTCTCTGAAAGACTTACCATAATATTTTTCTTCCCCAAATAGGGTTTTCAAACTTTTAGTTAGGTTTGCCCAATTTAAAATCTAAGCTCTCCTCCGATCCCGTGGCCGGGCAGGCAGTGCCGTGGGTGTCAGTCTTTATTTTCTTTCAGCTTTAGGACACACAGGCAGAAACTCCCCCTCGATGCCCCACAGCTCCAGCGTTGCCCATAGCCTCTCCAATCTGCCACTATGGTAATTTTGCTTGCCAGGCTACATCGGCAGCTTGCAAACAGCTTACTGTGCTAGCAGTTATGTCTGTGAAAAAAGAAAAAAAAAAAAAAACAAAAAAGAAATTAAAAAAAAAGAAAATTATTGCATATGTTATTTGAGTTATAGAAATTTTCTTTTTGCTTTCTAGACTGATCAATGGTCAACAAGGAATCACTATTAAAAATTATAGTACAAGATCACTTCTTACTGTTACCAATGTGACAGAAGAGCATTTTGGCAACTATACATGTGTCGCTGCCAACAAGCTAGGGACGACCAATGCCAGCCTGCCTCTCAACCGTAAGTAACGTGGACATGTGGCAAATGTTCATGGTTGTTTGTTTCCACGTACATGGATTCAAAAGCCAAAAAACAGTAGTATGGTGGGGTTTTTCCCTGGCTTCTTCACAAGGCGTATAAATACCACTGAGTTCCTCAGTACTGGGAAATAATGCACCTCGTTATTTATTCTGTGCTGCAGGAGGGTTTCTGTTCTGACAGTGATGGCACATTTTGGGGGTATCAATGAGTTATGAATCCACAAAAATACCCGCAGCTAAACCCAACCCGCCGTCGTGGTAGAGAGACAGAATTAGCGTGGCAAAACCTTTCCGCTCAGAATAGCGATAACGGATCACTAAGATACCACTGTAAACAAAGTCAAAAACTTTTCCAGCAAGTTTTGAGGAACACACCAAGCGGCATAAGCGGGGTGTGCCAGAGCCCTGCCCGCAGGGCGGCTGGTGGGGCGCTGGCCTCTGGCACAGGCAAGTCGTGGCAGACTCGCAAGTTAAAGCTTTTGGAAAAGACGCGAAGGGTTGCAGTAGGCAAAGCAAAGCGTTGAGATTTTTAGCATGACGGTTACCTAAAATGGGTCTCAGATGTCCTGCTTGAAAGATATTTTTAATCTGTGAATTTGTAGTATTTCACATTTGTTGAATATTTAGCCATCTGTTAGTGGCATCCAAAGATGTTCGTGGTTGAACTTCAGGGCTGATCTGTTCAAATAGTGATAAAACTGAAAGACAAAACTTACAATATATCCTGCATGCTTTTCTCTACATAAAGATTTTCCTTACTGAGTGGAAATGTAGATTTTTAGTTGCTTAAATCTGGGGTTTATTGCCTTCTAGCCATGAAACTTCCTTCTGAATAAACTTCCTATATGATACATATTGTCAGGGTGTTACTGCAGAAGGGATGCAATAAGCAGAAAACAGCACAAAGCCTTTGCTGCTATTTTATTTAATATTTGAGAAATCATTAACAAAATGGAAACAATGTTACACTTATTTTAAACATAAAATGCAAGAAGTGAAAACAAAGGAATAGTATGTCAGGAGCAGATAGCATTTGGTGTATTTGCAATTCAGAGAAGGTAAAATGGAGGTTTGGTTTAATTTTGAACAGAGCAGAGCTGAATCTGTCTCTGAGTTGCTGCCAGGATTTTATTTGCTTTAAATTTTGAGATACCATGTAGCCACCCTTAAAGAGCACTTTAAGATGCAGGGGTTGAAGATGTCATGTAAGTACCAAGTACATTGTTACAAATCATAAAAATAGATGTTCTCCATCATGAAAGAGATGGGATGTGTGAAGCAGAACAGTCTGAGAGAAAATACCGAAATCTGGGTCTGATCTTGACCTCATGGAATGAAATATGGGGGTGATGTTAGTTCAGAGGTTTGACTGAAAGACCAGAATGAAATGTCTTATTTTATAGTATGATTATTTTTCTTTTAATTCAGTTGAAACAAGGAGAGGTTTCCAAAAGGTGATGATCTAGATTTCAGTTGGGAATGAAAATCATTTGGTGGAGTTTTTTCTGGCTTGTTTTGCGTTAAAGTTATGTAGAAAGAGTATCACTTAGGAAAAAAAAAAATAAATCACAGAGTAGCAACTTAAGTGTGGAGTCCTTAATCCTTCAGAGATAATTTTTTTTCTTGTGAAATGCTGCTCACATTTTGGTTTGATGATAGCTGAACATACGCGCTGGTTCAGGTACATGTAGGGGAGGTGTTAGCAGTTAGGGGTTGGTTGCAACATTCGATAGTCAGATATAGGATTAACTATAATTTGATCATGTTACTTGACAAATGTTAAAAATTACACGTTGATGTCTTATTTCAGCGTGGATTTTAAACTGCTAATTGCATTGGCGTGATGTAGTCTGAGATGCAGAGTGGCTGGAAAAGCACCATTAGAGCAGCTGCCAGTAAGAGCCGTGAGTCGGGGGCCCCGCCACACGCCCCACCGCCTTCCTGTGCAAAACCGCAGTGGGTGTGCGGAGGGACGGGGGTCTTTGTCAAGGCGCGGGGGGTCTTTACCAAGACACTGTCACAATGCGCAGCTACAGCGGGAGTGCTTCAGATCCTGGGCGTGGATGCCTGCACACCTCCGCTGTTTGGTGTCGGCGCCTTGCCCAATATCGCGAAGTAATTGTTAATTGACTGTTTCTGTCTGGTGTTGGGTTGGGTTTTTCCTAAGAAAAGTGTGTATAACAGAGTTAGAAAATCTGTATTTTCTTTCTTTGCGCATTCCCATATAATATATAAATGACATCGTAGCTGTGCACAGCTGGGAGCCTTTCTCGGGGACAGAGCTAGGCATATTCTCCGTTATTGGCATCTGCGTCCTATGGAGATATAAAACTCAAGGATACCAGAAAAAGGATTATTTCTTCTACTACCGAGAGGGCTCTGGCTCTCTCTGATCTATAAAGGCAACCTTGAGCTAATAGAAAGTCATAAAGCGGGTATAAAGCGGGTAAAGAGATGTCAGGACAAGGTAAAAGCTGACTTTGTGTGGCTGTGACATGGACTGAGAGAGGGAAACGGGAGATTAATGGACCTGCACCCGGCGGTGCCTGCAGGGTGGATGGGGCAGGGGGAGAACTTGCCCGGGGCATCTCTGCTCACCTGTGGCCAGAGGACAACCTGGCAGCTGCTGGCAGCTGGGGACACCCAGCAGAAGGTCACCCGGAGCCACTTCTGTCCCGGGGACAGATAGCCAGGCCGGTTTGCCAAACCACCTCACGTCTGGGGAGTTACAAACATCCCAGATCCCATGAACATAACGAAATTTATCTTATCCCTAACTGAAGGCTGGTTGGCCGTGTCTAAGATCTAGCTATTAATAATGAATTCAGCAGCTGTAAAATAGAAAGACTGAGCCTAGTGGGAAAAATACAGAGAAGCAGTGGATACAGAGAAGCGGTGGTTTCAGTCAATGAATAATGAATGGCAATTTGCTAATTATTCATGGCTAAGTCCTCCATATCATCCAAAAGCGTTGGGTTTTGTGGGTAAGCGTATGAAGCGCGTGATCCTCCCAGGGCACCCGTGTCAGGAGTGTTTGTTGGACAGGCCCATCCCGGTATCTATAGGCGTAACTGATCAGACGTTTAGCACTGCCTACGCAGAATTCCTGGTACTTCCGAAGAATGTAGTCCTTTCCTGTAAATAAAGCATGGATTTGCTGATTCGTTAAACCAGGAGATGAGGCATTACGGTGTGTACCCAGGGTAAGAGGTTCCATCTAGAGGGGCGAGGAGCCAATGGGGAATGGAACAGCCCTTCTTTAATTAAGCAGGTATTGCTTTTAAATCAGTGCAATTTTAATTCAAGACAAAAGGCATTTTCCTACAAACATATTTGCAAGGCCATTGTGAGGGGAGGGAGTGATCATTAACCATTGGCAGCAAGGTAGGTTGATTCAACCGTCAGCCAAAACTGAGATGGTCTCTACTGCTGCTAAAGCAGCGATGTCCTTACCGAGATGTCTCCTGTCCTTGTGCGCTCCTGGGCAGAAGCCACAGGAGGTAATGGAGTTCTCACTCTTATCAAAACTGAGCTGTGGTGGAAGGTTTTCCCTGGGTTAACAGTAGGACTTGATGTTGTCAAAAGTCTTTTCCTACCTGGGTGATTGATTCTGTGATTCTGCCTTTCATTGATGAGGATAAAGGTGGAGCCGTTGCTCAGCCCCCGCTCCCTGCAGCGGGATGTGGGGTGAGATGCTGGAGAACCTGGGCCAGGCACGGGGCTCAGCTCTGCTCCGTGGCACCCACGGAGACCCAGGCTGTGTAAGTCAAGCTGTAGGGTGCTCAGTCAGGGGTGCAACACTAGCCCCATGCCGCCGTGTGCCTGGCAGGCACAACTGTCCTCATCTCCTCTGCCTGAGCACTCATTAAAGTAGGGCAGGGAACTGAGTGGTTGCTGAAAACCCACATTTTTATTCTGCATGTAGATTTAATCTATACATCTATAGAATCTATAAATCTACTTAAGAGACTGTTCATAAAGGCGTTAAGTTCACTGCTACATGTGTGATCTCTGTGTGTCCCCTGAAGATGTTGCCCACAGAAGTCTGGGTTCATGGAAGTCACCACCTCACAGAAGATTAAAATAACCATTACTTCTCCAGTAGATACGTGTGTGTTTATTCTTAAGTAAAGGGATTTTGGTTTTTATTTATAAAGAGCACCCCTATACATCCCCCAGTATTTTCAGGAATGCTATAAATAACTTGTCTGGAAGGCGGTACCTTTCTTAACAAAACTTGTAATACAGAGGAAGCGTTTGTGTCTGTTGCTAACAGCTGCCAAAGGAATCACTTCCTTTAAATGGCTGGTTATATGATCCACAGGGGTTACTGATGTTCAGGTTTGTACAGAAATCTTAGATATATTGTCAGTAATTATTCAAGAACATAAATAATTGTGAAGAGCTGCAGAAAAGGTCAGTAGTGGCATTTGGAAGGAGAAGGAACCTAGCAAGGTGTGTGAGAGATGTCATAGTATTTTATGTGCTAATTTAATTGCTACAACTAAACAGAACTATTTTATTGAACAAGCATCCAACTGTGAACTTATGGTTAGCGCAACATGCTTATAATCTTGTCTCAAACATTTCTACATGCCAGGAAGCACCAGACCGTGCCCTCAATTTATATGTGTTGATTGCATTGTGTCCTGGTTCCTACATAGAGATTCCTAATTAAACTGCTGTATTAATTTTTTTAATACATGGAATTTCATGTCTGAAATGCAAAGCAAAAATTAATATTCTTTCAAAAATTTAAATTAACTCACTGTAAATTGCACATAACGCGTAACAATATGCGTGTTCCTCAGTGGCACTATGTATGATCGGTGTAGCAGTGGCTGCATCTACTGGAACATCAAAGACCCAGAGGTACTGGGGGTATCTGCAGAGTGGTGCAATGGCCTTGCTATGGAACATCTTCTAAACAAGAGGAGAGGCAACCATTTTCCATGGTAATTTCCTAGCAGTGCCTCATCATGAAAATCAAAGAAAAACTAGGCTTAAAGGGAACTCAGTCATCTGACCGAGGGGATGCTCGTGATGCTGGCCCTCATTCCTGGCCATTGTTGGCCTTGATCCATAGTGACCCTCCACCATTGTTGACGTTCTATGACATGCTTCTTTCCCTACAGTAGTAACTTTTCCTTTGTATTGAAACCAGACATCTTACTGCAGCTGGAGTCTGTTTCCACCCATGACAGTCACCACTGGAAGAAGAGAGAGCAGGGTTTCTCAGGAGTAAGATGACATGAGATCTGGGCGGAGCGAGGGAAGGGCAGTGCCGTGGCAAAATAATTCTCTCTGAGAGAATTATTTCTCTCTAGTATTATTATTATTAGAGGCTCTCACAAACGCCTCTCCTGAAACAAGTAAGGGAATGATCCAAAATGAGTTCCTTCAAGTAGCAATAAACACATGCGGTTGCGCTACCATCGTTAATAGTGGTGCTAGGTTGGCCGAGCAGGCTTGCTGCTGGGACAGGTGCCCTTCCATCACCATTTTGCGACGGTGCTTTGACGTTGTCTGACACCTGAGCAGCAGTCATATTCCTGAAGTGACTCTTCTTAAACCATAAAAGTTGCCGTATGCCCTTATTCCTCCTGCTTTTGCAAGCTTTAATTTTTTTTTTTTTCCTTCTTTTTTCTTTTTTTCCCCAAACATAACCAGAAGCTAGGATGTGAGCTTCTTACCCTCAGCCTCCCTGGAGCTGTGTTTAGAGCAGAGGGGCCGTGCGGTGCAGCTGTGCAGCAGGGACTCGGTGGCAGCGGCGGCACCGCTGGGGTCAGGGTGCAGCAGGTCCGGCTGCCGGCACTTGGTTCCACACGCTCCCCCCGTGCCCAGTGCGTGGCCCCGGCTGCAGCCCGAGACCTCCTTTGGGATGTGCATTTGTTATTCTGCCTGGAACAAAATTCTCCTGATGCAGACAAGGTTTGGGCTGCACGGCCGGCCGTGCTCCCCTCCCCCCGGCACTGACCCCGGACCTCCTGCCCAAATTTTCCCGCATCACCCAGGCTGCGTGCGGGCCCCGCACGGCTGCTGCTGCTGCAGGCGATGCTTAGCACCAGGAATTTACATAGCTCTTAGTTGTCATGCAAAGACTGCTTGGGTTGTCTTCTGTTCACATAGTTTGGTGTCATCGTTAAACTTGGCAGTTGCATTTTATTGACTGAGAAGTTGTGGTTTAGTGTATTTGGGTATGTGACAGGTTTCTGCTAAGCTTTAGCTCCATAACTTTGCCTGGCCTACCGCATTTGACGTTTCTAGAAAGAAATATACTCCTCAGGGAAATTCCCTGTGTGTCCACAGTTTCAGCTGTTGTCCAATTACCTAAGAAAGATTTTACTATTTTATCTCTCGAATACCGTCCTGCAAAGCAAATCAAACTTAGATTTGCATAGTTCTGTGTTATGTCTCAGCCAGGCGGGCTGGTCTGCACCAAAAAGAAAAATAATTAAAAATGTATATAGATATATCTAGATATATATAAAAATTTAAATGAAAATTCCTGTAGTCATTAGGAGCCTATTCAAAGACTGCTGCATTCAGTCAGAAGACATTTATTGATTTGATAAGGTTTGGCTTGTGCCCAAAGTCCCCTGTAGCATCACTGTGCAGAGAACTGGTGCCAGGGACCTGATTTTTCACTGGGGGCATCCCTCCCCGTCCTGCCCCCCAGGGCTCCTGTCGTTGCCCTGATCTGCTCATCCAGCTCCCGCTGAGTGTGCGGGGAAGGTCTCTTCCTCCATGTTTCAGGAGGGGTGATGGACAGGGAACAGATTTGAAACTCATTTTGGGAACTTCCAGATTGCTTGTAAAGGGGTGGTGGCCACGCGTCTGAGCCATCGAGTTTTCTTACAGCTCCTGACTGGCTGCAAGGGATGTCCAGGTCCACACCTGTAGGGTTTCATGCTATACCCTTCGTAAAGCCAAGCCAAATCATTGTGTCATGTGTTGTCCCATCTGGAAGCTCATAAGGTCCGTGGGAAACCTCTTCTGGCACTGACTGAAAGTGGTTTTGCTTCCCCCACCGCCCATGTGTGCTCCGTCTTCACTGGTTGGGTTTCTGGTCTAAGCCCTTGGGTTTGCTTACCACGTCCAGGTTGGCCTAATAGAACCGATGGTTACAGGAGAGGTGATCCATCATGGAAAGGACCTGTCCTGAAGATGGAGACTGGGACGGACACCCAGCTCCTGATCAGCCTGTTGAAATTCAGGGGATTAGAGAAACAGGGTCATAAATCTGGGAGTCGGTTCCTTGGGGACCTTTCTCAAAGATCAAGGTGCATTCATCAAGGGCATTTTAATTGAGTCATTATGTTTCCAATGGAAAACAACTCTGAAAAATTTCAACCATCCCCAATGGGTTTCACAGGCAAGGTAGAAACCTTTCTTCTCTCCCTGTTCTCGTGCAGGGTGAAATGCAGGCGTACAATGCAGCTGAACAGCACACAACTAAAACAGAGTTTTCTTTACATCATAAGTACACCTGGGGGACCAATTTCATCAGATATTGCTGAGACAAGGAGCCCGGCAGAGTTAAAAACTCAGCAGCTTAAATTCATATATTCATACAGAATAAGATAAATGGCCAAATCCTCCATTTATGTAAGTTGTAATAATTCTGTTGGATGTTGGGTTTGAGATCCTTTCATACGGATGCCAACTGCTGCTCCAGGTAGCAATTACTGAGAGTTAAGGAGAAATTTTCTCTAAATCCATTTTCCAGCTTGAGCTTTCCTATGAACTACATGACAATAAGCGACTGAGATGGGATGAGGTAGAAATAACTTGTCTGAGCAAGGCTGGTAACTTCTGTTTCTCCTTGACATTGAGAGTGTATCTGCATTTGAGGAGGGGGGAGGGAAAAAAAGCAACCCCCCAGTGACCTTTGCTATGGACCCTCACTGAAGTTGCTGTTATGTTTTGGTACATCTGTGTTTCTATTCTCAAATTGTGCAATTATAACCATAGCTAACAACGTTTAGACACATATTCTTAGTGAACTGGATAAATTGGAGAGGTTGAAGCGTGTCTAGAAGCATGTCGAAATGTTCATCTTAGGTATCAGTTAATTATGATGATTAAAATGTTCAAGGTCATCTGTGGGACTTCTTTGCAGCATGCTGCTGAAGGCAGCGGCTGCCCGTGCCCCACCAGGGCAAGGAGCACCAGTGGTGAGAGCTCTTCTTGAGCTTGTGGTTCTTTTCAAGGGGTAGAAAACCTTGAAGTAAATCAACTTTTTAGAAAAATTGAAAATGCGATTAACACTGTGCTTAACAAATGAGATGAAAATTAGAAATGTTATAATGTAATGATATAAACGTATTTTACAACTCAGTCTGGAACACAGACTTCATCCTTGGCCTCAAAACTCTTGCAGAATGCAAGGGGAGGTTCATAAAGGGGTGATAGGAAACAAAGGATGAAAAAATTCCCATGTCAAGATATTAAAGATGATTACTGCCTATCTTCTAAAGGAAAAGAGGCTTATTGAAATATTGGCTAGTCTAGAGAAAGTGTATTAGGAAGTTTTCTCATAAAACAAGCCCGAGAGAGTTTTCACTTATGCTAATCAGTGGCAAATTTTGAACTTAATGCAAAGCACTTTTTCATTAAAATATTATTAAGTGTAGAAATTATTTTCATAACAAGTTGTTGAGACCAAAGCTCATGGGGCATTAAAAAGGAATTAGCTATTGATCAAGGATATCAAGAATTTTCACGAAGATCACAGAACAGGTTTTAAACCCAAGACCTCATTATTTAAGCAAATAGTTCAACAGGTTAGAAAATGCCATAACTGAGATAATTTACCAAGTAAATTCTAGGTTATTTAACAGAAGCAGTTGTTTGAAATCAAACAATGTTTATCTGACAAACATCTGTGCTTCTATTGTGTCAATTGTCCTCTATTTTGGTTTTAGTAATCTCTAATTTAGAGGCAGAGGCGGTCTCCACAGCTTCTATTTACATTTTCCTGAGACCTGTTCCATGTTCCTAAGCATCTGAACAGTGTGTGAACTGGAGCAAATTAGAAAAAAAAATAAATAAATCTCTTATTTTGGGCTGCAAGTAAGCTAAAAATAGATTCAGAGATTTAAAAATGAGGGCTTTTTCACTGAGCCCACACTATAAACACTAATTAACCTCTGTACTGAATCACGTAAGTAACAAAATGTTGAGGTATTTCAATAAGCATCTAAAATAGAGAACTCAATGTTATCCCTAATTCCACCTACAGGTTTATATGTTGAGATTTTGACTGGATTTTCAATAATAAATTGAGTATAAAAGCTTACTCTTCTCAGGGCTTTTCCAAACCTCAGGCAAAAAACATTAACATCAGATGCTTAGATATTGCTTGCAATATTAGAAATACTCAGTGAAAAAGACCTATGATGAATTTTTCAGAAACGCACTTTTTCCCCAAACATATTATCACAAGTAAGAAAGCTGATTTCTTGACTTTAAAATGTTCTGCTATGAGGCATCTCCAACAGAAATCTAAAGTTTACTGTGTGGTAAGGTGCTGCTGCTGTTACAGACCTTTTCTTAGAGACTGGCGTGGAAAAAGGTGTTCTGTTTTTTAGACTAGGCAATACTTAGATTTACTGACTTTATTCAAAGATAAACCACAAACCTGAGAACTTGATCGCTTGAATTCTGTTGATTTACTCAATGGAAATGCTGTTCCGAGAAAAAGAAAAGAATGTTTAAATTACTGGAGGTGCGAGGAAGAAAGCAACAAGTCCCACGAAGTAACCGCACCATAACCTAAGGCACATCACTGTATAGCAGCCATGCACAGCTTTTCTTTCTTTAGCCAATAAAATGTACATCTGGTACCAGCCCCTTCTCTTTGCTAACGCTGTTGCTGAGCTTCCCGGAGTGCTGCAAGGACATGAGGCGGTGTCTGTCTGACTGGAGAAACTAACTTTGGGGTCAGGATCCAACAATGGTTTATATAAATCCATAGAGACTCGACTGGTTTTAAAACTACGATTTTACAGCTGAAGGCAGTTTGGTGCATTTCTTCACCTTCTTCAGCGGGGTAATTCGCCTTTCTGCTTAATCTAGAGTTGAGTTTGAAACAGATTCCTGCTAATATCAGAGCAATACGTTGTATGAAGTATGTTTGTTTCAAAATACTACTTTTAATTGTGTGACTAAGCGGTTGGCATTCTGTTGTGGCTTAATGCCCAGCTGCAGCTCAGCCCTCCCAGCCGCTCGCTCCCTCCCCCCCAGCGGGGTGGGAGAGAATCGGGAGGGTGAAAGTGAGAAAACTCGTGGGCTGA